>QEPC01005146.1:915477-926341 GCA_003113815.1 Sphenodon punctatus
TGGACCAAGAAATCCAAAGAAACTGGGGGGAAATGTTCTACCTTAGCTTATTTGTATGGTATTGATCATCTGTTCATGTTTAGAGCTCCCTGCTAGGGCTTTGACATCCTTCACTGCATTTGCTTTTAAAATTAATATGAATTATCCGTCCCTCTCGTGAATTCTACTTGTGTGCTTGGAGTTCAGACTGGATGTTTTTTTTCTTAGAACTGGGAGAAAACATTCCAAAGGCTCCCTTTCTATTTTAATTTTCAGATATCTGTAACAAAAATAATATTCTCCACTAAAGTGGAAAAGGTTCCATTAGAAACAGTTGCATTTACAATGACTTTATTATGTAGGCCACGTCGGACCCAATTGAATGTATTATGAGTCAGAAACAGTATATCACTAAAGTTAATTTTTTGAAAATAAATAAAATCAACCATAAAAGAAAAATATATGTAATCTTAATACTCTTCTGCAAACTCTGGAGCCAGTTTAGCACAGGTGGGATTTTAAAGAGTAAATGAGTCTCTTTTAATAATAAAAAAAAATAGTACAAGTCTTTAAAAATGGCTCCATATTCAAACAATAGTAATCTGAAGAATAAGTAGGGAGTTTTAAAATAAACAACCATGATAGTGCACATCTGGAAGAGGGTGGCAGTACTGCATGCCGCTAATCTGTGCCTCCATATTAAATAAACAAACCTCTAGAATTTAATTTCTAAACAAAAAATAGAAAGTGAAATAACCTCATGTGTGTTGTATCCAAAATATTATTATTATTATTTTCCCATTTTCTTTTGAACTGTTAATGGTCCATTGTTTTAAGAGTCTACTGAAATGGTTATATAGTAAATGGAACCTTGGAGAACTTGTTTTCTTTTCTAATATAGTTCTTTAGCAGTGTTTTGTACTTTGCCTGGGTAAAGCTGATTTTTGCCTTAAGCTAAGCTATATGGCCAATTGCATATTTCAGCGCAGAGTTTAAACTATAGTATTTTATATAAACAGTCATGGAACTTCTGCATACATATCATTTACATCTTCAGCGTGGGGAACATGATGTAACGAATAATATGTTGTTTTGAAAACCGATCAGATTATATTACATAACATGAAAAGCTTAATATAAGTGACAAATAGATATTACTACTTATAGAACCATAGAATCGGAGGGTTGGAGGGGACCTCAGTGATCATCTAGTATAGAACTGAAACAAGTACTACCAAAAATTGGAAAACGTATAAAATCTGCCCTACACAAACAGAATATGGTGGTTAATAACCAATACTCCTTACCACTCTGTCAGGTAGCCATTTTGGTTTTTCCTTTTTGGTTTGGTTTTTTAGGTTATTTTGGTATATCGTTTATATTATTTCAGCAATATCTGCACTGTTGCACATGTGCAGTTTCCAAAAATGCTGCAACTCACATGCCAAAATGATCTAAAAACTGAAACAATCAAACTGGAAAAATGGAAAACCTGAAATAGAATGCCCCCCAAATCAGATATACGAGTAGTCATTCCTGGTCATAGATAGTATTTGGGTATCTGAAGGGCTACCCAAAAATGCAAATAGTACTCTCAAATAATAAACCTAGTGCAAATAGTCCAACCCTTGACTGAGACTGAAATTTAATTGCAAAATAATTTTTTTGTAATATCTGGTCACCCCGTCTCAAAAAAGACATAGTAGAAATAGAAAACGTACAGAGAAGGGCAACAAAAATGATCAAGGGTATGGAACAGCTCCCATATGAGGAAAAGCTTGAATAGGGCTTTTTGGCTTGGAGAAGAGACGACTGAGAGGGATATGATAGAAGTTTATAAAATCATGAATGGTGTGGAACACATAAATAGGGAGCGGTTATTTACCCTCTCTGCGAATACTAAAACAAGGGGACACGCCATGAAATTAACTGATAACATATTTAAAACAAATAAGAGAAAGTATTTTTTCACTCAGCACACAATTAACTTGTGGAACTTACTGCCAGAGAGAGTGGTCATGACTGATATTGTAGCTAGTTTTAAAAAGGGATTGAATAAGTTCTTAGACGATAGGTCCATAAATGGCTATTAGCCAAGCAGTTTTTGGGAACGTAACATCTTACTGTTGGGAGCTGGAACATCAGGGAATGGATTGCCCATTAGGTACTTCTCACAAAAGAAAGAGATTGGCCACTGTTGGAGACAGGATGCTGGGCTTGATGGACCATTGGTTTGACCCAGTATGGCACTACCTATGTTGTTATGCTGACCTTTGGAGTCCTGTTATGGCTTTTGCTGCTTCAACAGAAGGACGGCTGAGAAGAATGGCTTGGCATCTATGAAGTGGATTACAGAGCAGACCTGGAAGCCTTTGATTGACACTGAAGGTGCTTTGGGTTTCATCGTCAGCTTGATATTTTCAATAAAATGGGCTCCTTCCTTTTGAGCAGGTCTTCTAATAAGTATGTTATAGCCCCAATTTCTAGGTGTTTCTCGCTTAGTATAGATACTTTTGATGACAATATAGATGATGATTAACAACCTAGGGACCAAGAGGGACACTATCACAATTGATAAATTATGTAAAAAGTTAAGAATTGATTGGGAAGCTTTTGACAAACCAAAAAATACTCCGTTGGAAAATTGTTTCACCAAATATTTGTTTGGGAAGAAAAAAACTCTGGAGCAGTCTCAGCAGTGGGCTTTACCACCCCTGGCACCATCTGCAGCCCTGACTGGGACAGGTCTCTTCCATCTCCCATTTTGAAATATTTATATAATTGAAATTCTGCATTAATTCATTTTCAGCTTTGAAATTCTGAAACCAATTTCAGTCTTTCATTAAAATACCATTACTATTTTTGTCCAGTTCAAACAATAACATCTTATAAACTATGCTAAACAGCCTCATAATCTCAATTGATTAACCAATTATTAAAATATTTATTAACTCCTTATAAATGAAACCTTGATATAAAATATAACACCCACCCACCAAGAAAAACTCTAAGGAAGGATGAACACAAATCATGTAAAGCTAACTTTTAAAACAGGTCTTAAGTCTCTCTTGGAATCTTACCCAAGACTTCAATCCTATAAAGATTATGTAAAAGCTTAACTCTTTAAAAATTAAATGTTACATTTTTACTCTTTTAATGCAAACAACAAAATGAAAAACAAATAATGGAAGGAGGGAACAGATCTGGAATCTCCATCTGTGGTGTACAGTATAATATAGACATACAGTACTATAAAACTGTGCATGGCCAAACCTCTCTATTGGTATCTTTCCTTATTCTGGATGTTCTGTAGGTGCCCTGCTGCAGAATGTCTGTTTAGCACTCAACAGCTGTTCAGTCTTCTCTCATTAGGCAGTGTTATTACTGTGTTGGAACCAGTCAGATTCCCGGGAGATAATAAAGGCAGTTTAACAGTTGTGACGGTGGGAGTTCAAATCCACCCCTGTGGGTGGGAAGCTGGAGCTTACTGTATCATTATTGTGAGGCCCTGGGTGTTAACAAACATGATGGTGGGCCACTTTGACCTGCTCCATACTTTGACCCAGACCTGGCCTGCAGAACTATCAGATATTGACACAGGATTGCTGTGATCTCCAGGGTGACAGCCCAGGCTAAGGTCCTCCCAATTGGAGCAAAGCAAACCAGAGCATGTTATGTCTGTTCCCACCTGCCCAGATTGGATCTGCCATGGCCAGTGGCCATGGCGGCCATCATACATCACTATGACTGCCCATCATGGTGAGGGGCAGGGTATTGAGCATAGCTCAGGGCAGTGCCAGCTGACTGTACATTCCTGCATCTCCCTGCCCCCCACCCAGACTGCGGACACATTGATGTTTGTTTTATGGCCTGGTCTGGTCCAGACCTTGTCCTCACTGGCTTCCTGACCTGAACCAAGCCGGGTTGCTGTCATGGTGTGGTCTTGTTTGTTTTCACCCACTGTTTCCAAGTCTCAAATAAACATCTTAAAATAGGACAGAGAGACAGTAGCAGCTCATTCAAAATGTACAGGAAGGCTACAAATTATCCACTGACACAGACTGGCATGAATCTATTTAGGGATGGAACATGGAATTTTCCAGGTAATGTGTTGTTCGCCTCAATTTTTCCAAGTTCTGAGGTTTTGAAAAAATGGTCCAATACTCTGTGCTCGGTGACACCTCGACCAAGTACAAGGCTGAGATTGTGTTGACCATTTATGATAGTGCCCCTGCTCCGACCGTCAAGCAGCCTTACCTTCTCCGAGCTGGTTTCTTTCTCTGCCTTATTTGGTCCACAGGAGGGGAGGGCAGGAGAGAGGGGACAGGTAATGGGGGGACGAGTACAGATCATGTTTTGATTGGTTGCCACTGCCAGGGGCAAATAAATAAAAGTCTGTGTTTGGTTACTCCCTGCATGATTTGGTGACCTTCCCCTGACCTCTTTGTGTGCTGCTTTGCTTCTTTGTTGGTAAATGTGTTTGATCTTCTTTTTGCCCACAAAATTTTAAACTGTGTTAGTAGATGCATCAAACAGAATTGGATTGGATGAATTCAGTTGGTTTGCACTGCAACATGGAGCAAATTGTAGGGTTTGCAACATGGGGCAAAGCAGTATATGGTTTTTGTTCCTTCCCGATGGAACCATGTCTTCAGGGGCAAGGGGTGGGAGTGCCACATGGTGCAGCTAAGCAATATGGATTTTTTGCTCTTTATCGCTCCTCCCGTTGTGCTTTAAAACTCCATCCTCAAACTCCAGAGAGAGAGTGTGTGTTTGACTTGTTGGTACCAAATGATAGAAATGAAGAAACTTGGTACCAAATGAGGAAGGATCCTGTGTGGTCCAATAAAAGATATCTTTCAAACCACTTTGTGTCTCCTCAGACTCCTACAATCCCACGAAGAGCTATAAAATGGAGGCTTTGCTTTTATAGTGTGCAGGGGGGAAGGGAATGAGGAAGGGGGTGGATTGTTGTCTTACACCGTGATTGGTGAGAATGTGGCAAACAACTAAAAGACAATATTGTGGCACATGTCTGCATGCCAAGTTCTGAGTAACGATTTTCAAGTATCGAGTGCCAATTTCCGAGTGCCGAGTTTTTGGCCTCATTACCAAGGAGGCACAAAAAAATATGCAGTGGTGCTTGGAAATTCAGACATCACTGAGTATTTTTTTTTTTACTATTTGGATCAGCCCTAATTATAATGTATAAACATCTCACTATGATATATTAAAAAAAAACCTACAAATATCAATTTTCTTATGCTGTATGTTGCATCACAGCGGGTCTAACTAGTTGTTTCATTTGAGTGTTCATTTAAAACCTGAACAAACCGTATATTTAAAGGCCACCATTTTCCCCTAGTCTGTTGGGTTCTTCACTGTTTCGTTTCCAGTATAGCCATCTAGAATTATGCAACTCAGCTACACCGTGCTACCAACTCTGAATAGTAGCATGTTACACCTACTTTCCGCTTGCAGCACGTACGTATAAATTATTCAACAAGTTAGAAGGAAGTGGTAATCAAGTCAGGTTCATCAGAAAATACACATAAGAAACGTATAAATGTTATCTGTCAGGGTGCAGAGGAAAGTGAGCACAAGTTGCTGTTTCTGGAAGTGTTATTTTACTAATCTGATAATAATTACGTTTAGCGAGACATTGGAAACCCCAACACCACCTTTATAAAAATAATATTTTGACTGCATTTGCTTCGCAGACTGTATGCACTCTACAACGAATATACTCAAATTACAAATTACAAAAAGCAAAGGTGGGGATTGTAAAGAAATGCTCTGCACTGGTCTAACTGCTCCCACTGAAGTCAATAAGTGTTTTACCCTTGATTTCAGTGGGAGAACAGTTAGGACAATCAATGCTGAGAACTTTTGAAAACCGCATCCAAAATGAACAGTTTTCAAACAGTCCAGAAGTCAATAATTGTTCACCCAAATTAACTGGTGAATAAGTGAAAATAATGTATAAACAAATAATCTGACCAGAGGTAGTTGTTTGCATGGCACTTTTTAAGCACACCGTTGCATGTAAGGTGAGAGCATGAAAAAGAAATGGACAAAGGAAGCCAGCAAATCTATGTTCCAGAAGCTTTTACCAAAATGAGGCCCCAAAAGCAACAACATTTTTTCTTCTTTAATTGAATTCTACTTCCAATCTGGTTGGTGTTTTGAACTACGATTTAAAAGACTTATCTCCAGGGAAACCAGATCTATGTGGAGCTGAGCCTCTGAGTGACAAATTAAAGTGCAGTTACAGTACAGAAAGTGACTCTGTAAAAATGACATCCTGGGGTTCTATATTTTTTCTTTCCGAGTGGCTTCCAGATCAAATTTGCTCTGTTGACAAATCAATAGATGATTTTTCTAGCTGCCAGCATTGCAAACTCAATGTGGAAGTTGAAATCAAGCTGTGTTCCTTTTTCCACCCTCTTATTTTATTTCCAGCAATAAAGATTCTACTATCAAAGCTCAGATGACAATAGTCACAATGATGCATGAGACAAAGCAGATCACAGCTCTGTAATGCTAACGGAAGCAGTAGATAAAAGTGGTGGATTAGGCTTGGGTTTTAGGAGGCCAGAAATCTAATCTTTTGTTTTGGCTCTGATTTTCAGACAAGGGGTGCATCTATACATGCTGCAGAGGGCCTGATCCCCATGAGGCCACATAGCAGGCAAGTTCAGGTGCTGCAATGTGGGGCCAGCGGGGGAGCTGGAAAGACAATTGCCCCCCTTGTGGGGCAGCTGGGCAGGTTTCTGTCAGATCTCCTGCCATGGCCAGGGTGGGCTGAGGCACCAGCCACACAAGCAGATGCCTGGTCCGTCCCTGCCCCACCTCTCTCCCCCACCAAAATCCCACCCCGGACGTGGCCTCATGCAATGGGTGACAGTGCCTGCCGCTCAAAGCCCCACCTCCCTCCCCCACCATATATCCCGTAGAATCCAATCCTTGATCTCCTGAGTCAAATGCATAAGAATTTTGTAAGGGGGGGGGGGGGGAGGGATTCAATAAGGAAGTTGAAGGCAGCTTCAGATTTTTCAGTAATGGTGTTGGTTAACAGACGAGACAGTAGCCCACATCAGATGGGTGGCCACCAGTCAGTCTATAAGGTGGCTGCCAGATGTTCACCTGCACCCCCACCACCCCCACTCACAGCATCCTACTAGAGAACGTGGAACCCACCCTGGGGTACATGCTGGCTAAGGTGGGTGAATGTGCACCCACGTGGACACAACCCACTGTTAGGGTATACGCAGCCTCTGTATGTGTAGAGGTCTGCCAGGACCATAAAGTCCCAGATGGAGCGCTCCCTCTGCTCTCACTGTCAGAGGTGCTGCACCTGTTTAATTTTGTGGTTTGGAGTGCTCCAAAAAGGTTCTTCAAAAAGCTAAAATAAACAAGAAAACTGATGAAAACCACAGCAAGGGTGGTTTCCTGTACTCAGAGATCACCACAGCTGTGCATCAGGAGTGGGGGAGCACGGCACCTGCCCATCTGTCCTGTTCATTGCACGGAACCTGCAAGTGGCAGATGTGCACAAGCTCTACGGAGCAACCCTGGACTCCATTCGGCTAATCTCTCATTTGTTTTCACCCTATGTAAGTGAATGTATAAATGAGAGATGGGAGATGGCATGGGACAGAAGTGAATGAATACAGGGGAGAAAGCAGATGGAAGGGAGCTGCTTGGAGCCTTAGGGGAAGGGTGGGGTATAAATTTGAATAAATTAATAAATAAATTGTAGCTGGAAAGAGCTGTAGGATAAATTACTGCTTATGTATGACTACTATATGTTGAGAAAAAGCAGCTTAGCTTAGATAGAGAGAGGGTCTGGGGTGTGAGTAAGTAGGGGATCGGCTTCATTTGGAAGTGGTGAAAAGAGAAAGCAGTAAATCCATAGGAAAAAATGCATGTCAGGTACAAGAACAAGGGAAGAACAGAAAGAATGGTCAAGGGGAGCCTATCAGGCTCTGAACCTCAATCTGGTGTCCTTGGAGTTTCAGGGTGGTGGCTGCCTGTTCACTGCCATGTCATGGCTTTCATCCAGCTACTGCTGTGAGTGGGAAGCTGAAAAGAACAACCTGGTCACAGGAAGCTGGGCAGAACAACTTCTTGTCCCTGCTGTGCTCCTCCAAGCCTATCCTTCCTCTTCTGGTCCCTGTCTCCAACTTTCACCTGTTCATGTGCCTTGCTCCTTGCCCTTGAAGGTGAGACCCAGCCTTGTCCCCACAGCTTTGCCCTTGCTTCCCCACTTTGACTTCTAGCCTTGTTCTCAGTCCTGCCTGCCTGTTTGACCTTGTTAGAATGAATGTCTTGGCCTTGACTTCAGCACCAAACTTCTTGATTTTTTCATGGGAGTCAAAAGCATCACTGCATGCCAGGGCAACCTGCACGTCTGGCCAACTACGTCCAGACTTCATACAGGGCAAAAAGCTCAGCTGCAGCTGAGTCAGGTGCAGTGGGCTCAGGGACACTGCCCCTCCTGCCCCCCAGGACTCCTGACCCCCCCCTCCCAGCTGAACTATTTATTTAATTTAAGAAAAGAGGGGGGAAAAGACCCTGAGTTGCGTGGACCTGCTGGAGCTGACCACTCCACTACAGCTGCTCTGAAGCAGCTTGCGGCACCTGCACTTCCGGGCCTGCTGGGGTGGGGACAAAGTGCGATGGCACGCTGATGTGGCCAGGCTTGGCCCAGCACTTTCTTCTCAGCTGCTGCAGTGGCCTGCCGTGCGATGTTCGTCAGAGCTTAAGCTGGGATTGAGTGGGCTCAGAGCTGGGCTGGGAGGAGCAAGGGGAGGAGCCGGAGAAGTGCTGAACTCACTGAGTGAAATCATGCTGGCCGGCTGGCTGTGCTGTGCTCTGTGGGAGGAACATGACAGGCAGGACTAGCTGGAAAGGAAGCCCCGAGCGACAAATTGGTCCCAATTGTGGTAGGGTTGAATGCTTTCATATCCCCTACTGCAGGCACCATGGGGGTCAATACCACTTTTAGCCCAGTGGGGGGCAGTATCAACAGAACCCCTACGGGGGCAGAAATGGTGCTATATTAAAAGATGCTTTGACGGCTGAGCCAAACGCCCCCAGGCAGCAGCTTGTGTATGTAATGATTTTTCCGTTAGGGATGGGCGAACAGAACCGAGTTCGGAAATTTGGTTTGGTTCACCATTTTCCATCAGCTGACAGTGTACTGTTTCTCAGGGACCCACAGGGGGAGATGGGTGCTGCTGCTTCCAAGCAAACTGCCTGCAAATTACTCTGAAGCTGAGCCACTGTCAGGCAGACAGTTGGAACTGCATGCACACAGATGGAGCTGCATGCAGCTTTCACACCCGCACTCCTGGCTGGAAGTGAGTGCTATGTGGTTGGGCTTAGCTCTCTCTTGTAACTGGCACCATTTTGTTGATTGGTTGGTTCAATTAGACTTTTTGCCTGCTGCCACCTCAGCCTGCTGCCCACCTCCCCATTTGTTGTGTGGCTTGTTGTTTGAGCTGCTTTGCCTGGTCCTTCACATCTGACAAGTGAATAGAATGAGGCTAGTTTAATGTAATGCTAAGTACCCTGGCAAATAATTTATTGGCTCTTCAGATATTACTTGCCTTATATCTCTCAACAAATGGTGATATAGTACCTCAGAAATGAGACAGGAGAAGCAAAATGAGGTCCCCAAGGACATTATGCTGAGCCTATATAATGCCTTTTGGCTTAATTTGTGGAGTGCAACTTGATGATTTCTGGGTCCGTCATTCTCTCTCTCCCCCCTTCCCTGCCCCACTGTTTTGGTCATACTTATGGCTTTGACTAGACATTTTTTCACTGTGCTAAGATAACGGACAGTGGCCAAATGCTCCAAAATATTTTTTGAGACTTCTTTCACTATAAAAATGATTTGCATGGTACATGGATGTCTGTTTGCAATATAGTCTAATATTTTCCCCCTCCTCCCCATCTCTCAGATTATAAGCCCTAGGGCAGGGACCTTGTCTATTCCATTACTTTGTAAAGCACCAGGTACGTTGCTGGCATTATATAAATGCTTGCTAATAATAATTTTAAAGCTGCTCTTCAGCATATCATTGGACTAGAAGATAGTTGAAGTCCCTTTCAACCATACAGTCCTATCCATCTTCAAAAACATCGTTGTTACTTAAAATATAGTAAACCAAAAGGGCTGGGAAATGTATTGGGGAGCAAGGTTTGATGGAATTGAATTGTGCTATGGCATTAAATATTAATTGTAATGACTGATCCAAAGTCTATCAGAGTTGGTGAATTTTCTGGTGGGGGGTTCCTAGTTGTGTCCAATGGGGTATAAATCAGGTAGTTTGTAGGCTTGTGAAATTGAAGGCATTGCTAGCCAAAAGTACCAGTGATCTTACTGACCCGCTTCCATTCTCCGCATGAAGTGCAGTGGAAGCGGAGTTTGCCTGACTTGATTTCTTTTAAATTAATGCAGAGCTTGTTTTCTAGATTTGAAGGGTAAAATAGAGGGGCTTACCTGCCTTGTGTGTGACACCTGTTACTGTGAGAGAAGTGCATTTTCCCTTTGGAGTGCACCCAAATTCATTTCCAACAGGTATTTAAACATGCGTGTGTTTGACACTTCACTTCTAAGATAACATGTAATTCAGTTTGAAGCCATTGCTGCTTTCTTGAATATTCGCCCTGGGGTTGAGGGAGGAAGAATTCTTCATTGGAAATTGGAAGGAGTCAAGGGTGCAAGGAGCCATGATATAGGGTGTCTTCAGACGTTACGAGATCACGCTCAACCACACTGAACCACGCTCAACCCCCCCGTGGGGCCAAAGGGCCCTGAACGTCTGAACGGCGCGCGCCAGATGTTCATCACGCTCAATACCCACATGGGGTC
>QEPC01005146.1:931863-957906 GCA_003113815.1 Sphenodon punctatus
ATCCCAAGCAATTTATATCCCTGGCCCTGTTTTATATGTTATTTTAAATGTTTATATGGTATTTTTAAAGTGGTTTTTGGATTGTTTTAAATTGTATTTTAATGTTGGAAACAAACCAGAGCTGAATTCAGGAGGGGCGGGGTATAAATTCAATAAATAAATAAATATACAGCTAATGGATTCAGTTGCTTAATCCTGGTTCTGAGACCACTGTAGGCACCGGACATATTGCTGGCATTATCATACAATTGTCCTCAACAATTTGAAATGTCAGGCTTTAAGTCATTGAGTTTTTCTGTTATTGTTTTTGCGAGTTCTTCTGATTTGTGTCTTGGGTTTGGAATGAAAGTCAAAAACCGTTCAACCGGTGCACCATCTTCCTTCACACAGCAAATAATAAGACTCAGTTGATCCACATCAGGTGTTGAGTCAACACTTATAGAAAAATACTTTGCCTCCTTTTTCTTGTTGATAATTATTCACATTAGTTTTTTAGTCATTAGTTTTATGAACTCATTGCAAATCTGTGTTGAAAGGTAGGATGTGGTCCCAGACCCTGTATTGCTGTATCGTGAAATATGTTCTCCAAGGAAAGGGTCAAATTCTGCAGTGAGTTCCAGGCTCATCATGTAGTTGCTGTTTGTAGGAGATCCAAAACGTTCATCTCTGTGTCTAAAAGCCAGGTCATGAGAGGCCAGCACTTTGACCACTGCAACAACACGTTGGATGATGTTTCTCCAATAGGCAATTTCTTGGTTAAACTGTTCTNGCTGGTATTTGGGCAGGACAAACAGCAGGAGGAACTACTAAGGAAAATATCCCTGTTCCCAATTGCAGATTCAGGACTAAAGTATTTGGGAGTAACAATAACAAAAAATATAAAGGATTTCTATGCAGCCAACTTTGTTCCTTTAATGCAGAAACTAAAGGAAGAGATTAAACCATGGCAAAAGCTGATGGTGTCATGGATGGGTAGGATCAATTTATACAAGATGATTATCCTCCCCAAAATTCTTTATAGATGTATGACTTTGCCTATACACATACCAAACTAGCTTTACAGATTAAACGACTTGCTTATGAAAGATATTGTCTGGAATGACAAAAAGCCAAGAATAACAAAACTAACACTAATGAGAATGCAAGACAAAGGTGGAATAAACTTGCCTGACTTGAAACTTTACCACATGGCTGTGACATTGGGGGCGCTGCCAGAGTGGTATCACGAGCTACAGGTACCTGAATGGGCAATAGTGGAGAGAGAGACCCTGCAGGTGAGATCACTAAAAAATCTAGTAGTAGACCTAGAGTCTGTAACTATAGAACACAGAAAAAAACACCCTTTTGTTGGCACGCTCTTGAAAATATGGACACAACTGGAGAAAAGGTTGGGGATAAAAAGAAGGACATTCCCATATACTGCCATAGACTCAATAAAAGCTCGGGAACAAAGGATAGCTCCCACTCTAAGAAGTACTCTTAAAATAAAGGAAATAATGAGAATGCAGCTGCTGTTTACTCAAGGGAGCTTTTTAGACCCTCAAAAATTGGAGGAACTTGTACAGGAGAGGGTAAAAAAATTTCAATACCTACAGATAAGGCATATGGGGACCTATACACAGAATAAAGAAGGGTTCAGTAGAGAACCATTTAAATTAGAAAATATTCTGTTCAAGTCTTCAGGAAGACTACGTAGGATTTACAAAGAATTAAAAAATGTGACTTATGATAAACCATATCATATTTAGAGAAATGGAGTAAAGACTTAAAGATAGATCTGGGTGAAAAGGAAGCAAAGAAGATTTGGCATCATATGGATAAATGTGCCTCCTCTTTAGAGGTAAAATAAATTCAAATAAAAGTAGTCACGAGATACTCTCTCACACCAACAAGGATAAAGCACTGTGACCCCAGTGAAAAGGGCTATTGTTGGAGAGGCTGGGGGGGAGGAGGAGGGGAAAGCCCCTGGACCTTCAGAGGTGGTGGCTGGCTCCTCTGATGAGGAGCAAGCGNGTTTAATTTGATATTTATTGTTTGTATAGGCTTCAGACCATCAGCATCTAGGAGTCTGAGAAAATAGTAATGAGATCTGCCTTGTGATTTCAATGGTGGTTACAAGATTCTTGAAAAAGACCTGTTTTTGATCTCGTAGACACGCATATGAAAAAAAAATTCATTTGGAATTGGATATGTATATGGACTATTGTCATTCTTGGGGTACATATTCTCAGCATTAGTCACATATGTGGCTCTTTTATACATGTACAATAAATAATTCATTTTTTTATATTCTTTGTATTATTCCTTCCCTTTTTTATTGTTATATCGTGGTGGGTAATTGTATCCACATTCACATGGTAATTGTTTATTAGTCATCCTGCTTGCTGGCTGGGTGTTTCCACACCTTTATTTTATCTTATTTTATTTTTGTTGAGTCACCTGAGCAATTATTGACTCAACTGATTGTTGATGACCTCTGAAATCAAGAGGCAAGCAAGCTAGCTCCCTCAATGGAGGGACACACACCTACTGGAGCAATCTGGTAGATCAGTCTGCCTAGACTCAGGGTTCCGTGCTGAGGGTAGAAATTTTGTTTGGATTTTGTTTGTGTTTGCAACATGTATATGCGCAGCTCTCTCCTACCTGTTCTTGCTGCTTTGCCTACCTGCTACCGCTGGTGTCCCAAGCTCTGTTGCTGGGCTGGATACAGGAAAGTTGGGGCCCTGTGTGGAATCAATAGAAATGATATTACAATAAGTCATCCAAAGTCTAAAATATAATACACTGTCCCCAGGCCACACACCTCTGCCAAAGGCTGCCCCACACAGCTCCCAAGTTCCCCATCCTATTGTATTGGTATATTATACTATATTATACAAAACTTGCAAACTTTTATAAACAGAAGTTAATTCAATAAGAGATCATCTGAGCTACTTTGTCTCCATCTCTTACATTTTGGACAGTATGCTGATGGCACCCAGCTCTATCTCTTCTTTTCATCCAACCCAGGCTCTGCGGTCTTGGTGCTTACACACTGCCTGCCTGCTGCCGGGGACTGGATGAGAATGAGCCAACTGAAGTTGAATCCAGACAAGACTGAGGTGATGATGGTTGACCTGCCTTGTGACCTTGAGGGGATTGGGACTCCTGTTGTTGATGGAGTCTGGCCCCCTCTGGTCAGTCAAGTTCACAGCCTTGAAGTGCTGGTGGATCCCATGCTGCACCTGGATTGCCAGGTTGTGGTGGTGGCCAGGAGCACTTTTCACCAATTCCATCTGGTGAGGAGGTTGTGGCCTTTTCTTTCAGATTGGATCTGTCCACCATCATCCATGCTTTCATCGCCTCAAGGCTTGATCACTGCTATGCGCTCTATGTGGGGCTGCCCTTGATGACCATTCAGAAGCTGCAGCTAGTGCAGAATGTGGAAGCTTACTTTCTTTCAGGCATCAGGGGCACATTACACCAATGATCTGAAGTCTACACTGGTTCCCTATAGCTTTACAGGCAATTCAAGGTGCTGTTTTTCACCTTTAAAGCTCTAAATGGTCTGGGCCCCACATATCTGAAAGACCACCTGTCCTTCCATTCTCCACTGCAGTCCTTGCGATTGGCCGGGAGTGTCTCCTTATAGGTACCACCTGTTCGGGGGTTTTTATATGACAAGGGCTCGCAGGGAGGCATTCTTGATTTCTGCCCCAATGCTATGGAACTCCCTTCCCATGGAGGTTCATTTGAGCCTGAGCCTAAGTGTCTTCTGGAGGTGGTGTAATATTTTCTATTTGAAAAGCCATTTGGCAGGTGAGGATAGGGGAAGGGGGGTGGGTGGGTTTGGGGGAAGGGAGTGTGAAGGGCTGGATCTGGGAAATGGGGAGGTGGTATTGGTTGGGTCTTGTGGGGGTTGTGGATGGGTTGTGGGTTCTGTGGGGTTATGTTTATCTTTTAATGTTTCCATTTTTATATGTTATGTTATGTTAATATTTTATTGTGTAAGCTGCCCTGAGCCTTTTAGAGGGAAGGGCAGGATCACATTTTAAATAAATAAATAAATTCAGGGCACATTTTAGTGGCAGCACCATAGTGCTTGAGGTAAGTGATATGCAATTGTGCTTTACAACTTCAAACATTGCATTGTCAAGATGAATACTTTTTGTCAATAACTTTGTCAAATTCAATAGCTTTTGCTCATCTTCACACCAGTAGTATCATTTTAATGATTCCAGCATAGTTGGATTTTTAGCACCTGTAGTCTAACTAGACTGCTTTTCTCATAATTATTCAGTTAGTTGGTAAGTACTGCATACATTTTCAGTCATTTGCCATTCTAAATTGCTTTACACATACTTTTCTGATTATCATTTCATAATAAGAATCTTTTGGCCGACGAGCCTCATGTTAAAGTTTCCTCAAATTATTACTTTTGACATCAATATTTTATTGAATTAGCTGTTCCCAGTTTAATTATATTTGCCTCATTGTCTGGCTTACCTTTTTCTACAAAAAATTCTGTTAGAATGAAATTGTTGTTTATACTGATGTAGATTTTGATGGCTTCATTTTCATTCAAATTTGTTCCACTCCCTCTATAAATCGAGGGAACTGGGCTGGCATTAATTTATTGAAGGGGACAAGCTAAATAGATTTGACTTTTTATTGTTGATGACAAAAAAAATTGAACATGAATAATGTTTACATTTCAAAAACATATGGGCTATATCCCACTAATTAAACATTCTTACATTTAATTACTGTGCAGTTTAGAAGACTAAGACGCACAATTGTTATTTCTAAGTGACCAAAAGCATATTCAGTGCTACCGAGAAACCAATGCAGATATAACACCTTCATTCAAGTACTTACAAACTAAAGTCCTCATCTTGTAAGCACTTAAATGCACAAGCACTCGTAATGAAGTGCCAATGCGATTACTCATGCTCATAAATGATTGCAAGTTCAAGACCTACAGTAAGATAGAACAATCGAGTCTTATAAACAAAGTAGAGGTGATGAAAGCGTGTTCTGGCACAAGGTGACAGCTGTTCAGACACAACAACAGGTTCACATTCTGACAATCCTATTAAATTAGGAATTACCCCCAACATGTTAGAAACTGTCTTCTCTTCCAACTGATGGTGTATAGTTGAGACTTCCTTTTAACAAGAATGTATCAATGCAACATTTGGCTGATACTGTCTGAAGCTAGTCCTACATTTTAAGCTGCATGCATGCTACTAAGCACATGTTTTAATGGAAGCAAATAGGATGCATTAAAATTTGTCAGAGTTTCTATAATGCTGACTGTCCAACTAAACAATGGGCATTTTTTTTCAGAGGGTAGCTAATGGCTATACTTGTTACTCTGTCTCATAGTGTATGATGACCTCTTTTTTCTAGTGGTATGCATTTCATTTCTGTTTCCCTAATAACTAAAACAAAATTTCCCAATCGCATTTTAGTTAGGGAAAGAGAAATGAAATTGAGTGCAAACAGAATTCTCTTTTCTAATTTCATTTTTGTTTTGCCTCTCAGGCTGCCTGTCTGACATCTGCCTGACAGTCAAAACGTAGGGTGATTTCAGACGTTACGTGAACACGGTGAACCACGGTGAATACCCACCTGTGGTCACCGTGTCCCGTACGTCTGTTCGCGGCGCGCCAGATGTTGGCCACGGTCAATCTCCACATGGGGTTCGTTTGAACCACGCTTCCCGGGCTAGCCAGGGGAAGGTCCCGGGAAGCGTGGTCAAACGGACCCCGGGCCGTGACCAAAGAAAAGTAAAATCTGGCCGCGAGCCACGGCCCGGGATCCCCAGCGGGATCCTGGGCCGTGGCACGATCGGCCGGACGCGGCAGCCGCATTGGCCCCGCCGCCCGCCCGTCTCCTCGGAGGGCGGGCGGCGGGGTGCGTGGAGGGGGCGGGGCCGTGCGGCAGCACGTTGCGCCGCGTGGCCCCAGCCCCTCCCACTTTCCCCGCCGGGATCCCCCTGGCACATCTGTTGTGCCGTTACGGGGTGACCCCGGCGGGGAACGAAGCCGTTGGTGCCGGTACGGGGCCAACGGCCAGCGTATCGTCTGATAATACCCAATGTTGCAAAAATCCAGAGGAAGGAGGGGAGAGCAGGAGACTGGAGTTATGATTGGCATCCCCAGTGGCCAATAGGCATCACGATGCAAAGACATCATGGAGTACTTGAATGCAGACAGAGAACTCCTGCCATAGGGCTTCATTCAATGATGCCACAATGTACCCAATCAGGGTCACTGGAGGAAGGGCACTATGAAAGCTATATATTAGCTCAGGGGACTGTCTGAAGATGTCTGCTGTTTTGCAGAGCACTTGGCAGGCACACATATTCCCTCCTTCAGGATTCATACAGTTACTCACCCATTCCAAAGCCCCCTCAGTTTGTCTCTGTGTTATTTCCTGCTTGCTTTTACCTACATGTTGTTTTAATTTTTTATTGCAATATTTGATTTGGATTTTCTCCCTGTCTCAGTCTGTCTGTGTGTCTGTGTATTCCCCTGTCCTCCTGTTCCCTTTCCCATCCCATAAATAGGATTAGATTGTAGGATAGGTATATAATATAGGATAGATTTTAGGATAGGTATATCATATAGGATTTATATAGGAGACTATAGAAAGTAGGATTTGCCATGTTGGTCCCAAATATAGGCAATAGAGACAAAGTAGTAAAGTGATACATTTTATTGGACCAACAACAGTTGATGTAGGTACGCAAGCTTTTCAACCTCACAGGATCCTTCGTCAGGCAAAGTCTAGTGTTACCAAAAAAACAACACAAGACCTCCCTGATGAAGGACCCTGTAAGGTCAAAACACTTGCATACGTCCACCAACTGTAGTTGGTCCAATAAAATATATTACTTGACTACTTTGTCACTATTGATGTGTATAGGAGTTTTATTTATATCTATGGCCTCTTTTACATGGATGCCGCCATGGCGATGGTGGGTGGAGATGGGTGGGTGAACACACCCACCGGCGCTGAGCAGGGAGACGTGTACACAGACACGACCACGGTGGGTTGTGGGAAGGAAGAAAAGGGGCCGGCACACACCCAGTGGCCAAACATCCACCCCAGGAAACACCAAGCAAACACCCAAGACTTTTACACAGACCGCAAAGACACCCAACAGAAGGAAAAACACGCCCAGCACAGTGACGTGACAACATGGCAGAGGAAGGGCAAATGAAGCCATGACACAAGGCACTGCCTCCAAACCGCCAGACCCCGCGAGGGCATGGGAGGAGGGAGCCAGAATGACAGGAGACACAAAGTAACAGCCCCACACAGGTCATGGCACACAGACCAGACAACCAGGCACCATGGGCCCCAGGGGAAACAGCCCCCGCCATGCACACAGGAACACTCGGAAACACAGGATGTAAAGGGAGCGAGGGAACTTCAGCTAGGGGGAGAGGATCAGGGAAGAAGCAAGGTCACCAACATGAACAGGCGGGACCTGAAATGGATGGGGTCCATTCCTAGAGACACACAAAGACCCCCGAACATACGACCAGGTATAGGGAACCCCAGGCAACATAAAACTGCACCAGGAACAAGACAGATGGGAAGACCGGGCCAGGCACCAAAGGCCATGGAGCAGACAGAAACCGAGGGCAGAGAGTCGAGAGGTGGCCCCAAACACAAGGGAAGCAGCCACAAAACACCATCCATCAACAAAGCACCAGCCACAGGTGCAATTGGCACAGGGGAAGACCAACAACACTACAGGGAAGGGATGGGGGCGTAACCAGCCAGGCCATGACCCTGGAGGATGGGCAACTATCCCCCCATGGCCCAAGGGACACAAGGGATGGACAGGTGTGATCAATGGTGCGGGAGGGGGGGAAACCGTTACAGCACCGACACAAGATAGAGGACACAGCTAAAACAACAGGGAATAAGGGTGCCAGACCATAGGGGATACAGTGATCAGGAACAGACCAACGCAACTCGCCAACAGCAGCAACCAGCAAACAGGCAACCACACCAGGGAAACCCAACAGGGCACGGACAGAGAGACACACCCCAGGGAAGGAGGACACAAACACAAGGGGAACCAAAGTAACAACCTTTATTAATAAAACGTAAAGTGCAACAATCGCTGGGAGCTCCAACTGACAGGTATGGCAGGCAGGGGCTGCAGCCTCAGCAGAGCCAGCAACCCCGCACCCTGTGCCAGTGATCCACCTTGTCGCGGTCCACTTGCTGCACCCACTGCAGCAAATGGAGCAGGAGTTTCACCACCTCCTCCTGCTCCCTGGTCTGATCATTAATCAGTGCCTGCACTACAGGAGAGAGGAAGAGGGAGGGCACAAGTATAGCAGGCCACAGGCCTCCACAACCACAGATCCCCACACCAAAGGGAGATGGGGGGGCAACCATAAATGGGGCAACTCATGGATTTCCTGGTACACCTGGACTCCTGCCTGGAGAGCAGATGCTGCCGTCTGGAGCTGTCCCGCCATCTCCCCAAGGTGCAGGACAGTCAGGAAGACTATAACCTAGGCTAGAAGGAAGGAGGGAGTGAAAGATACAAATGGGAAGCCGGCAACCAAGTGGGGGGGGGAGAGTTGGCATCCACAACATGGGCAAAGCACACCAGATCCCACCCCCAGGGCCACCCAGCCAATGCCCCACAGCGTGCTCCATTAGGGGTGTCTGTGCAGGTGGGAAGCATCCAGCAAGCCGTCTGAACCTATGGTCAGGAGAACGGCCTCCACGTTGCCCATCCATGATTGCCAGGGCATGCAATGGGGAACCAAAACGGGGAGCCCATGGCAACACACCCCAGGGGGTGGCACAGTATAGTGGATGGAGACAGGGAGATGAGACATGACCTGGGGTCTGCGTACAGAGATGCCCTAGTAACACCGCCCTGACAGCATGGGACACAGCTGTCCAGAGGCCCACCTGTCAACTACATAGACAGCATTTGGGGGGCCACTGGGGCCCTGCACGCCCCCCCCCCCCGTGGTGGTGGGCAAAGGGGCACTGGGGTCTTGTGCTGCTGGCAGCGCTCAAGGGGCCTTACCAATAGTACATAACAACCACCTAACCAAGGTTGCGGAACTAGAGTGACAGACTGGTGTGGCCCCAAGAACATGCAACCAATCAGGGAGAACCTCAACCAGGTGGATAAGCTGCACCGAGCTGCAGAACTGCATTCATAGGCACAGTGTCTGACCAGGCAGCTATAAATAGGGGGCAGCACAGCTACAGTGGTGTGGCATTGTGTGAGAGGTTGGAGTGGAGTGGAGTGGAGTGAAGTGGAGGTGAGCGGAGTGTGGACCATGGACCGTGTGTGTGTGTGTCTGAGTGAGAGAGCAGAGGAAGGGTGTGTGAGGTGAGCTTGAGGGTGTGTGACAGTAGGGAGAGTGTGAACAAGTAGCGGCGTGCATCGGCTATTGAGTGTTGGTGGAGGTATGTGGGAGTGCAGGTGCACCATAGGATGACCAGCGGGGATAGGGTATCAGCGCACAAGGTGCGTTGCTGGTTTGAGGGCAGGGGCACTTGGTGGGTTGAGTAGTGCACGGTGATCCGACGTGGTGGTCGGATCACTATCGGATGCTGACATCCCAAGTGGGCATGCCACCCTACTACAGATTCTGGACACCTGTTTCTGGGTCCTGGACCAGATGTTTGAGCAGATGGCTGACCTCCCCCGCCCATTCACCACATGGTTCACAAGTATTGCACGGTGCAAGAGGTTAACCAACCTGAGACGTGCGATGAGCTTGCTCTGGGCGCACATGGTTCAGGTCAGGCATGAATTGGTGGTGGAAGAAGCAGCAGCTCAGCACATCAGCCTCATCCTCGCCAGGTGGCCATTCAACCTCTATGGCTGCCATGGGACCCTACCAACACGCCGGATGAGCTGGACATGATGAAGGACCAACAAATGGTGGGAAAACACGCTGGTGACCTGGACGGACCACGAGTGGACTGATCACTTAAGGATGAACCGCTCCCTGCTGACCCACCTATGTGAGATCATAGGTCCCCACCTTCACCGCAACATCACCAACATGCACATCCCACTGCCTCCAGGGATGAGGGTGGCGATGGTTGTGTGGTGGCTAGCCACACCCGATTCCTGTAGGACTGTGGGAGAGCAGTTCGGTGTAGGGGGCCGTGACAGTTAACAGGGCATTCCACAATGTGTGCAGCCTGATAGTGGAACTCCTTATGGAGTGGGTGATACAGCTACAGGACCCGGATGTAGTGATCAGAGAATTCGAGGCTATAGGTTTCTCCCACTGTATAGGGGCGATTGACAGTACGCATATCCCCATTCTGGCCCCCTAATGCCAAGACTGACTATCTGAATAGGAAGAAGGCATTCTCAGTGAACCTCCAGGCTGTTGTGGACCACAGATGCCTCTTCATCGATGTTTACACAGGCCTCTCTGTGAGGAGCCACAATGCCTGGATCCTGCGCTTATTCCCCTTCTTTGCGAGGATGTTTGATGGGGAGATCGCATCCAATGTGTTCCGCATCATTGAGGGTGTTTCCATGGCTCCTGTCATTATCGGGGACCCCACATACCCACTAACCCCGTGGCTCATGCGGTCCTATCCTGTTTCCCACACCCCCCGCAGGTGATCTTCAATGAGCAGCTGGCATCATCAAGGTGTGTTGTGGAGCAGACCTTCAGTCAGCTCAAGATGAAGTCAGGCCTCCTGCTAAACAGGAGTCAGTTTGACTTGCAGAACACCCCCATCCTTGTACTTATGGCCTGTGTTCTTCTCAATATATGTGAGACCAATTGGGAAGCCTTGGACAACCCACCCCCCGCACACAGAGCCGATTCCATGTACCAGCATGTTGGGGTGGGGGTGGGGGGGAGAGCCTTCAGTAGGATATTGGAGGAGAACAGACAGGCCCTTACCAGACGCATTGCTGCCATGCAGGCAGCAAACCAACCCTAGGTTATGGGAATCCCCACCTCCACAGTGCCGTTGCTTGTTTGGCCTGTGCACAATAAAACTATTGTACCACCCTTGCCACTGACTTTTTCCTCCTTGCTCTATAACACTTGTCACTTAGTGTGGTGACTGTCAATGGTAGGGCAACTTGCTCACGCTGTACCCACCGCCATGGCCTCTGGGACCATTACAGATCCTACAGTGTGTTGCCACAGAGGTTCCCTTTGTAGCATAGCAGCTTTTTTGCCAGGCATGCAACGTTTGGGTGATGTTCCCATCTCTGCCTCCGGGGATGCCTCCTCCACCTCTAGAATGGGATTGTCACCTCCCGCATCCTTCCTAGCCATGCCAGGGGCCGAGGGCTCCCACTGCACCATGGGATTGGGCAGCGGGGTGTTGTCCATGTCCTCTTTCTGCCCCTGGCGAAGGTGGTGCCATGGATACGGGAAGCCATGATGTCCCCGTCCATGCAGAGGAACCAATCCAGCTCCTCCTAGAACTCCTGTATGCACATCGCACAGCCGGACCTGAGATTGTTGTCCTTGGTATGATTATATCCAGACCTCAGATCCTTTGTCAACTGCATGCACTGGATTACATCCATGTTGTACCCCAACCACTGCATCTCCTGGGCGATGCTTTCATAGACCCTTTTGGTCTTATAGTTCCACACCAGGTCATGCTGGACATTCTTGGCCCCCCAAACGTGAATGAATGCCGGAGTCTCCATGCTGTACCAGGGCTCCCCTTTTAGGACTCTGCATGTGGGGGGATGACCAGCTACATGGCATGGGGCCTGCGTGGCGTGGGGCTGTTGTGGCAGTGGAGTATGAGGTGTTCTGTGGGGGGAAATGCATTTGGGTGAAGGGTTGTGCCTCTGCTCCCCAGTGGCTTCTTGGGGTGTTGGCTGGGCCACCCCCTTCCCCCCCGGGTGTTCCCCCTGCAGTACCTGACTGCCACGGACACCCTCCTCGGCTGTCTTCCTGATGGTGCTTTGTGCCTGGGTGTGGTCACTGTCCTGTGGGGATCGGGGGTACTGTCAGCTGTGTGACCGGGTTTCCCCCATCATTTCCACAGCCCTTGTGGGCGCCCTCCCCTATCCGGGTGAGTTCCCCTCTCATCTAACTCGATCTCACCAGTTGTCTCCTCCCTGGGCTGTGGGGATACATGTGGAGCCGGAGCTGCATTGTGACCTCTGCCCTAGGGGGCCGGGCGGGGGGGTGGACAGTCAGGTGCTTTCCTTTATCATCCCCCCCCGGGTTCCTGGGGTCCCTCAGCTTACCCTGCCCTGTCCCACATGTATCGCAGTGCTGGCTCCCTTGGTTTTGTCTGTGGCTTTTCTGCCTGACATATTTGGAACCAGCGCACCTGTATCCTGTTCTGTTTCTCCTTTAAGAGCTTCTGGCCCGGCAAGGGGCATCTGTCCCAGTGGGTGTGTCTGCTTACGGGCTCCTGCAGGGCCTCTCTAGCTGTGTGTCTGTGGTTTTGGAGGACCCTTCCCGTGGGTGTTTTTGTTTTGTCATTTCCATGGACATTTGGGGGTTGGACACCCATATCCACCCACGGGGCTTTCCGGCTTCCTCCCGGCTGCTCCGTGGGTGTTGGTGGGTGTGGGTGTGGGTGGGTGGGTCGGGAACGTGCACCCACCCACTCATGGATGTTTACACAGACTCTTCCTCCCCACATCTGATGGGTCTGTGTGGATGGATGCTGTCCGTGTAAAAACGGCCTCTCTCTCTCATAGGATATATTTTATTTATATATATAATATATAATATCCTATATGCTATAGGATTTAGGGCTGTACCGAATAATACTTCCGAGTACTTGGGCGGAATACAGAAGTTCAAAGTAATCAGTCCGAGTACTCAGTGACCCTTAGGCACTGTTTCCAAAGTTCTGGAATTTGGACTCGGAGTTCTGGACCTTGGAAAATTTTGGAATTATTTGGCACCAGGTCAGTGTCTCAACATGTGTTGCCGTTTAATTACCTAGCCAATCAAGGTGTGCAATAGCACATTCACCCCTTCCTCCCTCCCCTTAATTGCCTAGCCAATCGTGGTGCACAACATCACATGCAGAATTTTTTTAAAAAAAAACAAAACCAAACCATAGTGTACTCACCCACAACATGGCCCACCATCGGCACTGAGTGCACCCACTTTAATCATTATGCCAACCAATTAGTGCACACAAATGGAGGCTAGAATACACTTGTCTCTAACAAAAGACAAATGTATTTTACACAGTTAAGCAAGTTTGGACTTTTTTCTATCCCTATTATGAACTTCATACCTGTTTGAAGACTGGGAGTAAGCTTTGTGGCAACAGAAGAGATGAGCTTCACCCAACCTGGAATTGGCATCCCCACTTCAAATCTGTAAATGTTTACATCCTGCTGAAGATAGGAATCTATTTGCATTCCTTATAGATGGTTCCTAAATTACACTTTGTTATATTGTGTTTCATTTCTGGTCTTTATTTTAGAACCTACTATATTAAATCTATTATAAATAGGATTAAAGTTTGCAGTGGATGTCATTTTCATATTCCCATATAAAAAGGGCTGTTTATTATTATTTTTATTTATTTTCATTTACTTTTACTCTTCCCCTCCTGTCAAGGGCAGCTTACAATATCGAACAGGGGATGTAAAAATAATCAACCTCCACTTCACCCATCTCCCTCACTGAAAGCCTGGCAGGACAGCCAGGTCTTGCACTGATGATGGGAGGAAGGGAGGTCCGGGGCCATCCGGGCCTCCACAGGAAGGGAGTTCCACAGCCGAGGAGCGGCTACCAAGAACGCCCTCTCCATAGTTGCCCCCCGAACAACTCAGGGGACTTCAAGGAGGGCAGTCCCGGCGGACTGCAGGGACCAATCCAGAACACAGGGGATGAGGTCATTGATATTATGTTAAATAAAGGGCATTTTCAAACAGGACAATTTCCACTCACTACCCACCAGGGCTGCCGTGTTGCCCTATGAGTGCCCTGTAACATGTATAGTGGAGTGGGTGGGTAGGGGGTGGAGAGTGTCTTTTGTGTGAAAATGCCCAAAGACATGGGGAAGCAGCAAAGAGGACACCCCTGATCTGTAGGACTCCCCTGTCAGCAGCTGCAGCCTGTTCGCCCACTCCCCTTCGGGAGAGGATCTTGGGAGTGAGGGGAGTGTGACAGACACCTCTCTTTCCCAAGTCATGCAAGCAAATGCCCATTAACATGAATGGTATGACCATAGGAATGAATGAAAAACAAAATTTTAAATGAAAAGGAAATTAAAACCAAAAAAAGAGAACAATTCTTTGTTTTTTACAGGGAAACTAAACTAAAACAAAAATGAAATTATGCCCTCCTGAACACCTTTAATCAAGGCTCCAACACAGGATTTGATTCAACAACAATAAAGATTCTGCTTCCACAGTAAAGAAGTCATGATAGCTGACATTATGCCAAGCTGACTAAATTTGTAAAAAATCAGCCAGCATGTTAAAACTGCTGAAAAACACCCAAAATTATATAGAGTGCCAGCCAAGCTGTGGAAGGTAGCTGAGCCAATCAGTAGGAAAAGACTTCATGCAAATGAATTTCTTTTTGGAAATTTTGTTCAGTTCAGCAAAATTTATTTTAAATGCCATCTGCACTGCAGCCATGTTCTGAATTGTGTCGTCTAGAAATTATCTACTGCATCCAAAGGACTCTGCTCTATCTTTCTGCAACTCCTGATATGGAACCAGGCTCAGTAGAATAACAAAATGCTTGAGCTGCTAACAAAGAAAGTATACCTGGCTCATCTACTATTTCTCATGTGAAAAGGTTGGCTCATCCTCTACTCTTCAGCCTCATTAGCTAATTGGATCTTCCTGGCTAATATTCTACATAATCCAAAAGGATGCAAATATTGGCTCCCACTTCCATTCTGAAGCCGGCAGCCACAGCCGGCTCTGAGGTCTCCGGACCGCCGCCACCACCACCGCCACCCGGAGCTCAAGGAAGGTAGGCGATCCCGGTGGGAACTTGGAAGTAGGGTGATCCCTGTGGTGGGGGTGGGGTGTTAAACCCCCACCCCACCCCAGGGAACATACAGTACAGGTACTTACCAGCTGCTGCTGGGATGGCCGCTGGTGCTGGTGAGCTGGCTCTGGGTTGCTGGCGGTGGCCCGGAGCCACAGTAGGGGACACTTAGGGGAATTTTTTTGTTTAAATCCAGGCTGGGAAGGGTGGGTGGGGGGTGTCCCCCCTTCCACCCGCACAGCCTGGGAGGGGGAGGAATTTTTTTATTCCATTGATTTCAATGGGGACAGTGCCCCATTGAAATCAATGGAATAAATCCGGTACCGGTATACCGGATTTAATCCGGGAATCCGTTTTTTTGAAAACCGATATCTGGTAAATCCGGTACCCGGTAATTGCCCTGGTGTCCCACCCTTAGTGGTTAGCATCATGTCTGTTTTCACCCTCTGTTCCACTGTCAAGCAGCGCATCCCAGTAGGAAGTTCTTCCTAATATTTAGCAAAAATATGCTTTCTTGAAATTTGAGCTCATTGGTTCTAGTCCTGCTCTCAACAGCAACAGAGAACAAGTCTGCTCCATCTTCTATGTGACAGCCCTTCAGATATTTGAAGATGGTTATCATGTCTCCCTTTAGTCTTCTCTTCTCCAGGCTAAACATACCCAGGTCCTTCAATTAGGGATGTGCGAACAGAACCAAGTTCAGGTTTTTTGGCCTTCTGAACTGGTTCGGATTCGACCGAACAGTTCGGTCGAATTCAAGTTCAGTTCGAAAGTTCAGTTCGGTCGACCAAACTATTTGAGTTCGGTCCGAACTCCGAACCGCGTTCGCACATCCCTACCTTAACCTTTAATCTTTCCACATAGGACTTGGTTTCCAGACCCTTGACCATCTTTGCTGTTCTCCTCTGAACCCATTCCAATTTGTCAATGTCCTTCTTAAAACGTGGTGCCCAGAACTGGACACCATACTATAAAGCAGCACCTTGAACTGTGCCCAGAATACTATTGGCAGACTCTGAAATCTCAGAATGGGTCACAGGCAAACATTTTGGTAAAGTGAGTAATCATTTTGGAAGAGGAACCATTTTTGCCTTGTCCCTTTGATAAATCTCTTGAAGCACTGAATAAAGTCTAAGCAACTTAGATGATGATAGGAAATTGTAGGTCTTTTGCCTTACTAATTTTCTGAGGTAACCATGCCATTAGATACTACTGTCTGACTAATGTACAACATAGGTCTTTGTCCAAGAGCAGAAATCATTTGTTTGATGTTAGTTTTAACCCGCATATCTTCACAAAAGTACCAATTTTAAGACCCTGTTTTAGATTCTACTTCTATACAAAAATGTAACAACATGGTCACTGAAAAATTGCAGATGTGCAATGCAACACAAGCAACAGAAATTGCTAGTTTTATCCGTAACATAAACTGCTACCTCTCAAGCTGAAGTAGTCTATCTATTAATAAGCATTAGGGCCTATGCAGTAGAGGAGAATCATCAGGTAACGTACTCCAATTGCTCTAGGCTCAGCCAATAGAGGGCAGTGCTATACATGCACAGTGCCAGCACTGAATTGTTCTTTGTTTAAACTGGGCTGTACTGTTTTATACAGAATTAGGTTTTATTTAATTTACAGACATGTGTTTGCTTTAGATAAGTACATTAATATGAATTAATCCATAATTGCATAATTAATCCATAATGACTTTAATGGAAGTACAACCTTAGCAGGGCAGAAATGCCCAATGTTTTCAATCTAATGATGAGAGGATTAATAAAATGAGGTGCCCAATTTTATTGAGTGCCCCTGAGAATTCACAGGTGGTGGTAAGTTTGCTGCAGGGAGGGTTCCCCTACAGTTTGCCTAGAGTATCAGAAACAGAGTGAGAATTAAAAGCAAAACACTAATTAAAAATTTAATATAAGGGCTACAGAGTTCAAACAAAGCTTCCTCCCTAGTGCATACAGAGATCTACATGAAGGAAAAATTTCCTGAATATTAGACTTAAATACTGTGAGTCATATTTGGCTTCTTGAACAAACAGTGTTTAAGTAACTTTATTGAATGCAAAGTCTTTATAGATGATTAATAATGTTGTAAACAGTGATGCACTTGGTAATGAGAATAAGAATGATGAAGAATTGCTCATGACACTGCATGCCATCTTGGGCACACATTTTGCTACATACCTATAAAAACATTCTTTTCTGTCCTTTTTGAAAGATTATTTAAAGTTAAACCAATTGCCTTTGTTTTGTTTTGTTTTGTTTTATGTAAGAGCAAAGATTACCAGCAAGTGCAAATCATTGTTGCTTCACTGAAGTTAGAGTTACAAAATTTCCTAGATGAAGATATGGTGCTGGCTGGTTTTGAAGTATGTTACAATAGGGTGTTAGACAGCAGTGGCTACCCCAAGATAATTTACATACCTATGTGGCACTGTCAAAAAAACCTTACTGGTATACATGAGAGGCATAGGAGATAGAGATGGAGACAGTGTTAGAAGATGAATGAGTTACTGGATGTTTAGAGCGTAGTTCCCATGTTGGTCTTAAGTATGAAAGAGACAAGAGGCAAAATATTTAAGAGGATACCTGTTGTGTTTGATGGAATTTTAAGGGGGAGTCTTGAGACAGATCTTGAGGAAGGGAGGTGTTTATTAGAGGTATTCCCTAGATCTTGTGTCTAGACTCTAGAGTAGAGCTGAAAGCAGGTACCCACGAAATGGGTATAGCTGTCAAATTTCTGGTACCCAAATTGAACAACAACATTGGGTATGTACGTACTTGACTGAAACCCAATTTGGGTACCAGTTGTCCTGGAATGTCAACTTCCAGTCCCGGAATGCTGGCTTCCAGTACTGATTTTGTAATACTTTTTTTTGTCGATTTACTGATTTCTGACCCTTATTTATCAGTTTTTCATCTTGGAAAATTGACTTCTGATTCTGGAAAGCCAACTTTTGGTCCTGGAAAATTGACTTGCAGTCCTGATTTTTTTAAATTTCTGTCCTGGGTTTTTAGTTTTCTGACCGAAATACTGATCAGTAATCAGAAAAATCAAAAAATCGGTAACAGTAATTTGTAAAAATTCATGAGTTTTCTGATATCCAGATGCCTGATCAGAATCTGGGTAACCCGTTGGGTAATCAATGCGGTGCCCCAAAATGCAGGTATGTTGACCTGCTGGTACTAAATTAGGTGCCCGTTTCAGCCCTAGACTAGAGTCTCTCGTTGAGAGGTAGAGGCTGCCATTTCAGGGTAAATAAATACAACAGTTTTTATGTCTGTAAGGCTAGACAGAACTGACAAATAAGCAAGTCTCCAAAAGAATACCATCCTCACAATACCCTTTATTAGAGCAACTTCTGTTGGTGAGTGTTTGCAGAATCCACAGAACTCTCCCATAGGCAGTTATGGTAAGGTTAGAGATGAATACAAGACAATCGTTCATGCATAGACACTTCTTCTAATTCAGCCTCAACAATTCTGATCTCTCATGCCTTATCCTTAGAGGAACATGTACCAGGTTTTAAAAACACAAGCCTGGGAACTAAAATTTATAACTACATCAAAAACAATAACACTCAGTAGAGCATGTAACAGGGTGGCTTACCTGCAGCCAGAAAGACCCTGTTACCGAGCTGCTTAACAGCCCTAGGCTAGACCGGCAGCTGTGGAGCATGCTCATTTAGGCTCCAAAACCCTTTTCTGACTCTAAGTCTTGGAGCATGCCCAGCGAGTCTGTAAAACTGGGATTTGCTCTAAGTCCCTGTGACCTTCTCAGTGGAGCTATGTGAGACTGAGCATGCTCAGGTCCTATAAAGGGGCCTGAGCTCAGTTCTAGGGTGGTGGCTGTTGAGGAAGAAGCTTCTTGTTTAGTTCTCTCCTCTTCATTCACTGGAGCCCTGCCAGTGAACCCACCCTGGCCCTAGCCTACAAGGACCTGTGAGGAGGAACAGGAGGCAGCAGAGACCAGGTGAGATCTGTCTAGATTGGCCACCAGGGAATAAGCAAGTGCATTATTTAGAGGCGCGGGCCTTGGCTGTAAGGGGCGGTAAGAGGCCAAGGGTAAGGACCCTACCGGGTACCCCTACATAGCGCACCCCATCTTTGTGGGGAAAGGACTTAAGGAGGCAGGAGAAGCATGGCAGAGGGGTCTGCTAATTTTCCTAATGACACCCCAGTACCCCAGATGGCTCTGAGAAGACCCCCTGCCACAAAGCGATTAGCTTCATGACTCATGAGGACCCAAAGGATCAAACCAGCACCTCTGCAGCAGTGGTTGAGTCAACATCACCATTACTGTGCTTTGACTTGACACCAGATTTCTGCCTGCTCGGCTTTCTGGTCCAGTGCTTTCCCTTGCCCCCTGGTCCCATATAAGGAGCTCTGGTAGCTATGAGGGGAGAGGTGAAGCAACACATCAGACACCTTGTGCCCATGCCAAACCACCTGCCCTCTTTCCTTGAGTACATCTGGCTTTGTTTTTACCTTGACCTTGTTATTCCCTTCTTCTGACTTCTCTCTGCTGCTGCTTTGACCCACACCCTGCTTCTGTTTCTAGACCTGACCTGACCTGACCTTTCATTCCTGACTTGCCCTGGGCTGCTGCTTTTGATCTAGATCTGACCCAGCTTCTGTACCCAGCCTGAAGCTGAACCTGAGTCCACTTCTGACTGTCTGCCCAGGTCCCAATTAGTGAGTCCTAACACTTATATAACTATCCCTAACCCAGGCCCTTTTTACATGAGACAGACCCACTGATGCCCATTAAGGTCCGCTGCATGGGCATGAGTGGGTGCTGCCCATGTGACAGCTGAGGTGGGTGTGCGTGCACGCTCCCACGAAAAACACATGCGCACCCACCTCCACCCATCACCCACTCATGGAGCAATTCACCAAAATGGCAATTGCTCCATGAATGGGTGTGCGGGGGGTGGGGGGGGAATTGATGTGTGCCCATGTACACACACACACCCCGCACTGCCCATGCATCCACGTGCACACACATTCTCCCTTCCCTCCTCCCCACGCTGCAGCTGTGGCCCATTTAAAAAGGGCACCAGTCTCTGGTTTAACTTTTGTCTTAAAACTATTCTACTGACCAGTTAATTTTAAGTGGCTGCCTCCATAACTGTCATTAAGCAGTTGTGCAGCTGTTGCGCAGCCAGTGGCTCACTGTTGTGCAGTCACGCACTCAAGATGACTTCATTGTAATAAAACCTTGCCTCTTTGTATTTAGCTCAGGTTCAGCTCTCACCAACTCATACCCCATGTGAAGAAGAGCTGTATGGAGCTAAAAAGCGTGCACCCACACACCAACAGAAATTGGTCCAATAAAATAATTTGGCTGAATACATCAAGTGAAGAACATAGGATTTCTTTTTATTTTTATTTTTTTTAAAACGTTACCCAAGGAAAGTACAGATAGGACTGGAAATTGAGGGAAAACTCTACTAAAAATGTGAGGAGCAGTGAAGAACGTTGTAATGCAGAGAATAAAGAAAAGAAATAGAGAAAAAGAATGAAGGAGATGTTTGAAAGAAGAGGGAGGAAAGCACTTGCCTGGATAACACAGCAGTAGGACATTGCAAATGGTGGTGGTGGATGTATGTGCAGGAGGGAGGCGAGTTGGATGAGGGCTAGGTTGGAGGTGGTGTGAGCAGCCAGGCAGGGAGTTGGACCAAGCTGCGAAACAGCCCTTCTTTTTTGTGGAATTTTTCTGCATTTTCAGATCATTAATCAGTATTCCACTGTGAATTTAAGCTGTGGCGGACTTGTAATCGAAGTTCAAAGAGAATGATTTCACCTCCTAATGTGCATGAAGAAAATAACAATGGATGTACTGCACCTGCACAGAATGACATTTTGCACAGCTGCTGTACAGCCACTGCCATTTTGTGCATATGCAGTAGGAGGCAAAATCAGTCCTATAGTTTTGACAAAACATGGGTCAGATTGTATTCCAGTACATGGTTCACCAAATTGAAACTGAAATCCAACCCAGAATTTTGTTTCAGCCCTAGCTGTGGGAGGGAGAATGGTGTTCCTTCATCAGGATGTCACGAGGCTGAAAAAGGTGGCACAACAAGTCTGAAGTTTTGGAAATCACTGCCTCTTCTGGCAGTTAACATTATGAAGTAGGACCAAAATGACCCCTACATTTGAATCCTGCAGTTCAGAAAAGTCTAACCAAGCATGGTCTTTACGGCCAGGATAGTTCAAGTGCTCGTAAATGATTAAAAGCCTTGTAGCCCAAGTCACAACAGTGACCATCGGCACACCATGTGTACCACAGTCAAAAATTGTTTGCTTTTTAATTTTTGTTTGTTTCATTGGCCTATGCAATCAGGTCCAGATCCAGGGAAGAGCAGATTGTGTTGTTGCACAGGGCCCCGTGTATTGGGGAGGGAGCACACAATGCATGGGTACCATGAAAAAATTAGAAATGACAACATGAATTCAAGATGCATTAGCATAAAATACAGTCCCATGGAACCTACAGAATGTGGAGCCTTGACCTGTGGAGGCCCCATATTCAGTGGAAATCAAATATGGCAGTTCATGAAGGGACACCCAACACATGCCCCCCAGGAATAAACTATAAATAACATCTGTGTAACATATGGCCTGCCTTACAGAGAGCCCTGGTACCTGAAGGAGATAGAGAGCCTTTTTAAATTAGCAGGATTTCTCCCGCAGTTTGAAGTAGGTGTGTGCATGTCATTTTCATTATATCGTTAATAAAAATTAAAATTGTCATTTTCATTTCCGTTATTGCAATAACAAAAACGACAACAATTAATAACAAAATCAAAAACAATAATGAAAGTCGTTATTGATTTCATTATTGCCTGGCAGCTTGGCAGGTGTGTTTTGGAGGGAAATGTGGAGAGGGGAGGAGGGAGCAGACACCTTGGAGCCAGAAACAATGTTGAACTCTTGAACTTGATGGGGAAGGACCTGATGGATGCATCTCTGGCCAATGAACAATGCAAGCAGGTCTCAACAGTTGAATGGCACTCTGTGATTCCTCAATGCCTCTGCCTCCCAGAACCGATCAGGAAGGCTCGGGAGGAGGGCACTGCAACACTTTATATTTTAGGGCTGCACTGCTTCACTCTCTGTTAGCTCTCTTTCTTGTCAGGGTGCATTTGCAGAAACTGCTGGTGCTTGCACTAGAAATCCCATATATATACCTAAGGAATAAGGTTTTGGTGGTAGGGAAGGGAATAAGGGAGCGAGAGAGAGAGATTTGGAAGGGAATATATATACATATATCCCTTATTCCCTTCCGAATATCTCTCTCTCACTCCCTTATTCATTTCCCTACCACCAAAACCTTATTCCTTAGGTACACAGAGAGAGAGAGAGAGAGGTGGTATTATTTATTTATTTATTTATCTTTATTTATTTTACAAATTTTGCTACACCGCCCCTCCTGCCACAGGCAGTTCGGGGCGGCTTGCAATTCGCAAAACCTTAAAACATTAAAACAACAATTTAAAATAACTAAAAGGAGGACAAAAAGAAAAATGAACCCTACCCAACAACCCACCCCCTCACCCATCTCCCCCACCAAATGCCTGGCAGAACAACCAGGTCTTACAACTTCTCCGAAAAGAGGGGCAATCCCAGGCCAACCGGACCTCCACCGGAAGGTAGTTCCACAGCTGTGGAGCAGCCACCAAGAACACCCTCCCCTGCATGGCCACTCGGAAGTTTTGGGGGACCTCGAGCAGGACACCCCCCCGATGACTGCAGGGGTCAGTCCAACACCCAGGGAGTGAGGCGGTCCTGCAGATAGGTAGGGCCTAGGCCATTTAGGGCTTTATAGGTCAAAATCAAAACCTTGAATCGAGCCCAGAAAACCACCGGCAGCCAGTGCAGAGAGCGGAGCACTGGTGTAATGTGCTCCCGGTGGCCCAGTCCTACCAGAAGATGGGCCACCACATTCTGCATCAGCTGCAGTTTCTGAGCCATCACCATGGATAGCCCCACCTAGAGCGCGTTACAATAGTCCAATCTAGAGGTGATGAAAGCATGGATGATGGTAGCCAGGTCAGAGCCTGAGACAAATGGCTGAAGCCGTCGCACCAGATGTAATTGGCGAAAGGCACTCCTCGCCACAGCCTCTACCTGGATGTCCAGGCAGAGCTGTGCGTCAAGGAGCACCCCCAGACTCCATACCTGGGATAACAATGGAGGGCAGACCCTGCCAACAACAGGGGCCACCATCTCCAGTGCCTTATCCACCAACATCACCTCTGTCTTGTCGGGATTCAGCTTCAGTTGGTTAGTCCTCATCCAGTCCCCTACAGCCATCAAACACCAAGTAAGAACAGAAACTGCAGGGCCTGGGTCTGTTGAAAAAGATTGATACAGCTGGGTGTCATCAGCATATTGATGACCCCGCACTCCTAACCTCCTAATCACATCACCTAATGGCTGCATGTATACATTGAACAGGAGATGGGACAAAACCGAACCCTGTGGGACTCCACACGAGAGGTCTCGGTATGATGAAAAAAACTCCCCAAGAACCACTCGCTGCATTCTACTGGACAGGAAAGAGCGTAATCATTCAAGAACAGTCCCTCCCACCCCTTCACAGTACCACAGGTACGTCACCAACATCTCATGATCAACTGTATCAAATGCAGCTGAAAGATCTAATAGAATTAACAGGATCGAGCAACCTCGGTCCATTTCCCAGCACAGATCATCCACCAAAGCCACAAGCGCAGTCTTGGTGCCATGTCCCAGACAAATCCCGACTGAGAGGGGTTCAGATAACCAACGCAGTCAAGATGTCCCTGCAACTGCCGAGCCACTATCCGTTCAATAACCTTCCCTAAAAAGGGAAGGTTAGAGACAGGCCAATAGCTGGCAAGGGAGTCAACATCAAGTGATGGTTTCTTGAGCAGAGGCCGAACCACTGCCTCTTTGATACAGCCTTGCACTCTGCCCTCCCAAAGGGAGGCATTGACCACCCCAGTCATCAACGGCCCCATTATCTCCCGGCAAGATTTAATCAGCCAGGACAGGTAAGGATCTAATTCACAAGATGTGGCCCTAACAGCCCCAAGAACACCAACCACATCAGTGGGTGTCACCGACTGAAATTGATCCTACAAAACCAGACAAGACGAAGCTTTCATAATCTCCAGTTCCACATATGTATTAATTGCATCATCGAAGCTGTGATGAATCCGAGCTATTTTGTCCTCAAAATAATCCAGAAATATGTCTAATCTTATAGATAGATTAGATTAGATTATAGATATAGAATATAGATAGATTAGAGATAGTAGATATACCTCTGAGTTTTCCTTTTCTCTTCCCCTGCCTGTCTCCCCTATCCATATATTATATAGATAAAGATATTAATTATAAAAAGAGAGAGATTAGAAATTTAGATACTAGGCTGTTTTATTATATATATTAGATTATAGGATAGGAATATTTTGTATTATACATAGGTTAGGTTTAGCTTTGATTCTGTATGTATTATATAAACAAAACTACATACTGTGTACAGTATATATTCCATAGTCTTCAAACCTCTGGTTTACAAGAAGAGTTAAGGCTCTTGCAAATTCAATCATGAACTATAAAGCATAGAAATTGCAACTTAAGGCTTCCACCTTAACATCCATGCCATGTTAGCAGTAAAGACATTGTACAGTCTCACATATTGTGCTCTCTTACAACTTGGGCTCCATCCACCCACGCTTTGCCTTCGTCTTTCAGCCCCAACCCTCTTCCTCTTTGCAGGTTGGGGGAAACACTGAAGCTGGGGAGATGATTGAATTTGCAACAGCCTTAATTCTCCTTGTAAACCGGAGTTTTTTTCTATGGACTAGCCAAGTTTTCTGTTCAATACAATGCAATGGAGAAAATTTGTTCTGCTAGCGCAGTAGAATGATGAACAACATAACTGCTATGGGAGCATGGCTTAGGGGAGGCTAAGATAGAAGAGCTGCTCCTTTCAGTTTAGAAGGTTGTTACTTCCTTCAAACAGCAAGTGCTGGAAAGCATTTTTGTTTGGGCAGGCATTTAGTGGTTGATGGATGGGTTAGGAGTGCGTATATTTTAAAATTGTATTTCTTTTTTTCCTTTTAATGTCTTATGCATGCATCTGTTATTATATTACTGTAACTCACCATAAGCCTACTTTTGTGGGATGGACAGGATATACATTTAAATAAAATGAACAAACAAACCAGGCTATCTGGGTGCACTGATCTGCAGTGGTTCTGATTCTAGGAGGAATCCCAACAAGGTATTTGAGGACACCAACTTGCAGTTCTGCACAGCATCTGGCAATCCCTCAGGACACCCCTGCCCCTTGCTACACCCCTAGCAGCTTCTCCTTCCTGCAAAGCCCAAAAGCATTCTCCCTACACTTCTCAAGCATGCCTCTCTTAGCTTGACAAGTGGATGTGAGCACTACATGGTCATGGAGGAGAAGAGATGACTCCTTCTCCCCAGCAGACACTGTAGCACAACAGAGCCCTGTGCCACCTGCTCTTAAACAATTATTAAAATAATCTTCCCTGAAAAGACATCTTCTCTGGTTAACAAGCAGGTCAGTTAACCTCAACTATGTCAGCTTGTCATGTCAGCAGACACTGTACTGGAAGCTGTCTTTCCAGTTCCTAGAACCATCATTAAAAATATGGGGCCATCATTCAACTCCCAGGGGGCTGTCATTCCACTGCATCTGGAAGCAGTCATTCCAGTCCCTAGAACCATTGTTAAAGTACTAGGGATATCATTCAATTCCCATGGGCTGTCATTCCACTGTACCTGAAGCTATCATTCCAGTCCCTAGAACCATCGTTAAAAATATGGGGCCATCATTCAACTCCCAGGGGGCTGTCGTTCCATTTCCAAGAACCATCATCAAGGTTCTGGAGCCATCATTCCACTCACAGGGGACTGTCATTTCACTGCATCTGGAAAAAGTCCTTCCAGTCCCTAGAACCACTCTCTCTCTCTTACTTACACACACACACACACACACACACACACACACACAAACTCTCTCTCTCTCTCATTCAGACACACAG
>QEPC01005146.1:958006-989692 GCA_003113815.1 Sphenodon punctatus
GCTCTAACCCACCCCTGCTCCCCCCTCCCCCCATGTGCCCACACTTGCTTCTCATGTACCCCCACTCCCCCTCCCCCATGTGCCCACACTCGCCCCATGTAACCTCTGCTCCCCCCTCCCACCATGTGCCCACACTCCCCCCCACCCTGGGCCCCGCAATTTACCACATGGTGGGGCCAGGTCCTCAGCACCACCGCCTGCATCCAGGGGGGACTCGGGGAGGTTCTTAGCCTCCTCGAGTTCCTTCCTCACTCCCTGATGGAATCCAGCAGGGAGGGAGGAAGGGACCCGGAGAGGCTAAGAGCTGCGCGTGCATCAGCAGCTCCCACCCCCCTGCACAGGCTGGAAGCTGCTGATGCACATGCAGCTCTTAGTTCATAACAGGGGCACCTCTATTGGGCACCCCGTATGAACATTTCCCCTGCCCGGCCCCTGCAATGCAAGACTGTCCCCTGTGGCACTCTTGCATTTCAGGGTCCCTTTATATGGAGTGGACAGCCCTTCTAGCTGCCCACTCTGCATAAAGGGAGAACACCTCCCTTTTGACCCTGAAGGCTTCCTTAGGAAGCCTTCAGGGGCGGGGGATGAGTCACCGGTTGTGTGCGCGCGCACGCACACAACTGGTGAGAATGTGCAGATCCACCTCGAAGAACCTTGTTTAGTGAGGCAGAGACCTTCAGAAGGTCTCTGCCTCTCTAAACAAGGTTCTTCGAGGTGGCTCCGCACATTCTGCACGATGCCGACACAGCCGGGTGTGTGTTTTTTTGGTGTTTTTTTTCAAGCTGCTGCCTCCGGCCACAGGAGCCCTGGGGGCCAGGCAGGGCATTTCCCCTGCCTCCCTGGAGGGCCCACCACCACTGTCCAGTGGTGAGAATGGGTGGAGTTATCTTGAAGAACAAAAGGCTTCAGCCTTGTAAACAAGGTTCTTCAAGATTACTCTGAATGTGAGAATGGTCAGAGCCATCCTGAAGATTCAAGGACCTTGTTTAGAAGGCCGTGACCTTCTGATCCATGAGGTCAGGTGAGCAGTGCTGCGGTGATCCCGGAGGTTGGTTATAGGGCCCAGGGCACCCTGGCAGGTGGGTGGAGGGGGCAGTGTAAGTTCCTCCCCCTCCACCCCCACCCAGGCTGCTTCTTAGGACAGGGACTGGGATTGATTGGGGCAGTTGGAGGGTCAGTAATCGTGGAGCCAGGTGATGCAGGAACAAGGAGCGGCAAGGGAGAGGGGGCTAGAGGTACAGGGGTTGTTGTCCTCCGCTGTGTCCCAAAGCCCCCAGGCACAATTGCCCCCAGCCACTCTGGGAAGGCAGAACACCTCTTCTAAGCAGTCCTGCCCCTCCCCATAGACTAACATGGGGTTTTCCACAACCCCATAACTTTAAAACTATTAATTAGGTTTATAAATTAACTCCCCAAGGCACCCCCTGGCAGCCTCCTTTAATTTTCTAAAAGGCTCATAGCTCCTCCCCACCAGCATTAAACACCTCTTCCCTGCCCCGATCAAGATGGTCGGACTTTTGAAAAAAGAAAACAGGCCTCAAAGACTGGTTTTTAAACTGCAATATCTCAGCTGTTATTCAGCCGATTTGGCTGAAATATGCATAGCATGAACCACATACCCCAGTAATCCTACACTACAAATTTCATTATCCTAACTTTAATCATGCCAGTGTTATAGTAAATAAAACATTGGGGCTCTATAGTGGAGTGTGCAATGCACCCTAGCTATTAGAGTGCTCCCGTGCTCAAATAATTATTGTTTGCAGTTCTTTCTGTATCACAACGAGAAGGGGAAGGAGTTCAACTTCTGATAATAATTCTTCATTGGCACACAAAATCGATACCAATACCGATACAAAAAATAAAATCTTTGTTTGAAATCAATACTAATACCAATAACGACAATGATAATGAAAAATGACATTTCATTATTAACAAAAACAAAAATGCCACATTTTAATAACAATAATGAAAGATGACATGGGGTCCTGGTGCACACCCATAGTTTGAAGCTGCAGTGCTGGGAAACCCCCACAGGGGGGCTTTAGACATGTCTCTGTAAACCGGAACTCATCTGAGTGCCATTAGAAACAGCAGCGCCGTGCGACTCCCAGGTCTTTTGAGATGCGACATAGATAAAACTCTGATAAGAGGTCTAATCTACACCACATCTCAAAACACCCAGGAGTCACGTATCACCACTCTTTCTAATGGCACCCAGGTGATTTCCAGTTTACAGAGGTGCATCCAAAGCCCCCGTCCCCCCATGGGGGTTTCCCAGTGCCACAGCTTTAAACTGCGGGAGAAATCCCACTCATTTTAAAAGGTCCATTGTGTTTTACTCCCTTCCCTGAGCAGTGGGAAGTTGTAGGGTGGTACTTTCTGGGTTTGTGTTCCTTTTTTTAGGAGACAGATAGACTGGAGGGAATCTGGTGTGTAGAGACACCTATTTATTTACAAATTTATAAGTGGAGGAAGAGTAAATGGGAAACCGCAAACAGCTGCTGCATGTGATTCTTCAGGCAGTACACCACTAGCCCCCTGAAGTCCAGCATTCCAGTAGTTCCTTGCAAGGCTCTTTGCCTGTGGCAAAACGCCAGTAGGGGGCACTATACAGCTAAGCCACCCACCTCACTGTGTTTCTCCAAATCTCTGACCAGGGGTTTCCACAGCTGGCAAACCCCTCAAAATCCTTGATATTCCGCTGCCACCACCCCAGGGGGCATTCACACCACTCAGGAAATGTGAACCCCCAAAAGGCATAAGCCTTACAGCTTCCCCAAAGCACTCCCCTTTCCTGGCACTCTGTTCCTGGAATTTCCTACTCTGCGTTGGAGGCAGATCCCCAGAGTCACCCACAGGAGGCTTCCCTTGGTTCCAAAGCTGTTGGCTTCTAGCCCAATAGGTAGATTTCCCCCTCTTTAGTAGCTTGGCCTGGTTACCTGGCCTAGGGAATCGTATAATGCTCAGCCAATAACGCACACACACACCCAGTAGGGTAAATAAAGAAAACTTAGTCTTTACTGGTACATATAAAAAGGAATAAAAGCATAGAACTATGGGTTGATAACCCTTTGAGCAAAGCAAGTCCAGTTTGAGGGAATGGTACCCCATTTGGAACATGCCTATCTTGAGTGGCAGGCAAGCAATTACTCACGCAGGGTTAGTCCCCCTGATCTGATCTCCATAGGTGATGGTTTCCCTATGAGGTCCAAGTCCTTGTGCTGGCTAGGCCAGTGCTACAGATTTCACAGTCCCAACACACACACTCCATCAGAGTCCCTAAGAAGAGCAACAAAATGGAGAGGGTCTGAGGCTTTTAAAGCTCCCTTCCCCCTCCCTGTGATTTGTCCAGGTAAGTCACCTGGCCCAAGTACAAATTCCAACTGACCTGTCCAGGCCAATCAGATTCCTATTTCCTGCTGGCTGTAGGAGATCCCAGAGGAATTCCTGGAATGTGGGGTCCTGAACATGTGCTCATTTAGAGGCCTAGTTAAAGGTTACAGCCTGCCTCGCAGTTTCAGGCGGGTGTCTGTGCCAGTGCCAGTGGCCACCTTCCAACTTGCTTCCTACTTAGCCAAGTTTTGGCTCACTTCTGCTTCCCCAAACTAGCCAAACTGGTTTCATTGCTGTTCCAGCCACACCTCCCCTCTGTCTCTAGCCATCTGTCTAAACAAAAGGATGAAGATGTTTCTCCATGATCCATCCATAAAATGTGAGTACTACAATTTCCAGGGGTTTGGGACACCAGAGCTCACCACTCCAAGAGTTAGGCGTTAGCACATTACGTTTAACTTAAAATCAAAAGTCAATTACTTCCTTCATTGTGTCTCCATTCCTTCCAGAGTGTTTTATTTAACATTATGATGTTGAAAAGGGACATGATATTTTGCAGAAGGGGGCTCCAATTTCCCTAGTTCCAGCACTGTATCTGGTATGAATTGATGACAGACAAGAGCCAGGCAACCACAAATGCCACTTCCCGTCATGTTGGTGTCAGTAGGAAGCCCAACAAGTCTGTGTTCATGTTAAGTTAAAAGAAAACTGAGTTATTCTTACCCAGGTCACAGCTGACAGACTTTGACACGTGTGGGCAGGAGTCTGCAAGGCTGCTACCCATGCTGTGTTTGTTTGGGGGAATTAATAGAAACTGTTGGTATCCAGTGCAATTAGTCTGGCACCTTCCAAAAACACTAACTTGCCTGTGGGGGGGACTTAAAAGCACAGCAAATGCTATTTTCAGTCAAGCCTATTTCTACATTTGAACTGGACTAAGGAATGGCTTTTTTTGTAATATAGACACTACCATCAAGAGACACAAATATGGCTATATTTTATACAGGAGGCTAAAATACTGACTGACTAGAATGTTGGGTGCAGTTTTCCACTTATTATTTGAGAAGGCTACTTGAGAGGTATATCAGCTCTGGCAGAAACCTGTGCTATTCAGCATTTGGCATGCTCATGAAAGGGAAACCATAATAACAGCAGTGACCCTAACAACAAACTCCATTACCACAAAGCTAATAACCAATGAATTTAGAAGTATCCCATACGGTATGTGTAACATCTTTCTCCTTCTGACCAAAACAAAATCACTATGCACAACAAAATCCTTGATATACTTAGTTCTTTTAAAAGCAAAGGTGGGACATTCTTTAAATACAGGCAGTGGGGCCAATCCCATTCCCCATGCACTCCACATGCAATTCTCATGCGCACACATACACACAAACCGCACACCTTTACATTGAAAGCACATTGTGCAGTTCAGAACCTGCATGGATCCCACTTGGGGTTGTGGCCAATGTTTCCAAAATATACCAATACCTATCCATACTATCCTTTAGAGAGACATAGAGCTGAAACAGGTACTTAATTTACTCACAGGCAATACCCACATCTTCAGATGCCTCATCAAGTACCCAACGAATTATCTGGGTACAGATTTTTACCAATTACCATTATTGATTTTTCAATTTTCCAATTACCCACCAAGTATATCAGATCGGAAAACCAAAAAAATTGGGACAGAAATAAAAGAAATCAGAACCAGAATTCAATATTTCAGAACCAAACATCAATATTCCAGGACTGAAAACGGATAAACAGGTGTCAGTAGTTGATGAATAACCAAAAAAAATCAAACATATGCACCAGAAGTCGACATTTCAGGTCTGAAAGTTGACATTTCAGGACATTGGGTACCCACCGGTAGTCAATGTTGTTGGACTGATTTGTGGGTACCCACTTTCAACTCGAATTGTCATAGATTAAACTTCATACAAATCTGTTAGATTTAGCTTTCCCTTTAAGTTGTGTACAGTGGTAAGTTGTCCAACAGTGGTGGAGTCAGTGCGGTGAGGATCTGAACCAGGTGAACAGGAGCATGAGTGTCAGCAGTGGAATCAGGCAGAGGCGTAGTCAAGTAGAAGCACGGATCGAATTCAGGTGAACAGTTTGCATGAGAATCAATGGAGCAGGGGGAAGGCAATGGCAACAGGCTGTGAAAGCAAGGAAGCAAGGAGTACTGAGGAGAAGAGAGGAAAGCAACTGGAGACTTATCCGGGGGAGTGAGCTGGTAAGCCAGTGACTCCCTGCTGGGATCTGATTATAAAGGAAGAAGAGGAAGAAGCAGACAGAACTTCCTGCCCTGCCCAGCTGCCCCAGAACACCTGGAACTGACTCTGACTGGCTGGGGATACAGTCTCCCTGGTAGAGGACAGGCGCTGCCCATGGACTGGTGCTGCCATGGCCAGGGATTCCTCATCCGTGGGTGCAGGTGCTACCTGTGGACTAGAGCTGGCATGGCTGAAGGATCCCTTGTCTGCTGGTGCAGGCAATGCCTGTGGACCAGTGTGGCTGCAAGTGACAGGATGCCCCCCAAACGTTGCCTCCCAGAGGGGGTGCTGGCTTGTGTTGGTAATGTTGGTGGAAGGCGTGAAGGAGGGCCAGGACATGGACATTGGCTGTCATTTTCCACTAGTGTTCTTCGGAACTGTCACTATCCAGGTCAATAAGATATTGCAACTCTCTTCTATAAAAGCAGTGAGTCCAGGATTTCACAGATGAGATATACCTCCTCATCCTGGATGGACAGTGGCAGCAGAGGGGGTGACAAATCACCATGGAATGCATTGGGGTGATACAGCCTCAGGAGGGACACGTGAAACACCAGGTGCATCAGGAGTTAACAAGGCAAGCAGAGCTTGAAGGTGACTGGGTTGATACTCTGGATCACTGTTAAAGGGTCCAAGTACCAGTGGTCTAATTTGGATGAAAAAAGCTGAGAATGATAGTGGACAGCCGAAAACTATACGTGGGCCCCAGGCTGGTACTGTCTGTGTTGTCTGCGATGGTCGGCAGTGGTCTTGTATCCCTCTCATGTCTTGGTGAGATGTGCAAGGAGGTCCATGTGGACCTTGTGGAGATGCATGGCCCAGCTGGGTGCAGCAGGAATTGGTGAGGAGTCCAGTAGCTGAAGGTGAAAATGGGGATGATATCCATAGTTGGCGCAGAATGGGATTGGCCAATGGAGTTATGAAGTGCGTTATTATATGCGAATTTGGCCATCAGCAGCAGGTTCACCCAATTGTCTTGCTGGTAGATTAGGAAGCAATGGAGGTAGTAGTCTAGCACTTGCTGAGTTCTTTCTGCCTGCCTCTTAATCTGAATGTGGTAAGTGGAGGACAACACAAGGGACGTGCCAAGGAGGTGGAAAAAGGCCTGCCAAAAGTGGGAGACAAATTGCATGCTGTGGTCCAATATAAGGGTGGTAGAAAGGCCATACAGATGGAAAACTGAAGCAAAGAATTTCTGTGCTGTTTCCACTGTGATAGGGAGCGTGGGGGCAGGAATGAAGTGAGCCATTTTAGTATAAGTGTCTACCACTGTTAAAATAACTGTGTAACTTTCTGAGAGAGCAAGATCGGTGATGAAGTCTATTGACAGGATGTCCGAGGGACACTGTGGAAGGGAGGGGGGAGATATAACAGACACATCGTCTACAGAAGCCCACCAGAAATAGTGACAGAGCAACTTGAGGGTCTTCTCCTGTCCTAAGTGTCCCACAATGGGTGAGTCATGACAGAGCTACAGAGTTTCCAGGTATGCGGGAACGTCTGGCAAAACCATCCATTCCCCCTGGTTGGGGGTGTGATGGAGATTTTGTAACTCAGTTACCAGCACGGTTGGCTCTGTGGCTGCTGAAAAGTGTTGTGTTGGGAATATCAAGGTGGGTGGATCCTGAGTGGTTACTTGCAGTTCCTCCTTACAGGATAGGGCATCTGCAGTACATTTCTGATTTCCAGGGTGAAATTCTATGACAAAATTAAAGTGCATTAGAAACAATGCCCAGCAGGTGCGGCGTTTGTTGATGAGCTGGGCAGACCAGAAGGTTTCTAGATTCTTATTATCCTTCAGTATCCAGATAGGATGTGGGGAACCTTCGAATAGGTGAAGGCTGCCTCTCGGCAAGGGCATCCCTAATGACAAAATATTCCCCTCCCCCCCTGCTCAGGTGGAGTACGCCCTGTGAGTAATAGGCATATGGCTGGGGTGTGCCACCGTCAGGGTCATCTTGTGATAGCACTGCTGCAATAGCAAACTCCAAGGTATCCGTTTCAATAATGAAGGGTCTTTCAGTATTGGGATGGCAAAGCAAAGATGCTTCTTTCAGGGCATCGGAGGCTCAACATGTCTCCTAAATCCTTTCAAAACACACCCTCTTTCATAAGAGTTCTGTCACAACTGTCTGTCAGAACTGTCTGATGAAATAGCAGGAAAAAATTGCAAAACCGAAGAAACGCTGAAGACCCTTGACCGAAGACAAAGACTGGCAGTGCAGTACTGCACTGACTTTCCGAGGGTCCATAGAAATACTGGCTGGAAAGATTGGGTATCCCAGGAATTCTATCGAGGACTGCAAGAAGACACATTTCCCTAACTTGGCATAGAGCCCATGGACATGATTTTCTGTAGGCCTGTTCAGACATGGTTCACATGTTGTTTGTGGGAATCGGAGAACGTGAGGATGTCATTGAGATAGACAATGACATACACATCTAGCAGATCGCAGACTTCATTTAAGAAATGTTAGAAGGTGGATGAAGCATTGGCAAGTCTGAATAGCATACGTGAATATTCCAATATAATACAACCAAATATTCATAGAAACCATACTGAGTACAGAAGTCTCAAGTCTTGCATTCATCGCTGGCACATATCTGCATTAAGTTATAGGTCCCTCAAAGATCTAATTTGGTATAAATAGTTGTGTTGTGTAGCCAACTAAGCTCCTCTTACCAGCAGACAAAGGATCCTTCAGCCATGCCACCACCAATCCACAAGCAGTGCCTGCACCAGAAGATGAGGGATCCTCCGGCCATGCCAGCATCGCTTCATGGACAGCACCTGCCCCTCTACCATGGAGACAGTAACCACGATCAATCAAAGCCAGCTCCAGGTGCTCCACGTTAGGACAGGAAGTTCTGGCCACTTCCTCCTAGTCTCCTTTTATAAGCAGATCCCAGCAAGGAGTCGTTGGCTTACCAACTCACTTTGTCATATCTTAACGAAGTATTATGAACCGCATGTTTTTTATATAGCATGTCTTAAGCCCTGTACTACTTTTTCTAATTGTAATGTCCAAATAAGGAATCTCTTTATCATGAAAATGCATGTCAAATTGGAAACATTGCCTTCTAAACCCATTGGTCATTACACTTGTGGTAATGGGGTTTGTTGTTCTCTTACTAGGAAAATGACCTTTTTTTATTAAACGTGTAGATGGTCGGAGATATAATTTGAATCAATTTGCATGTTCTACCGAATATGTTGTTTATTTCATTAAATGTCCATGTAATAAATTATATATAGGTAAAACCAATTGGAAAGTTAAGATTTGTATAAGTGAACATAAAAGTAATATAAAAAATAAAAAGGAAGGTGCTCCTTTAGTTCAGTATTTTGTTAGTATGAAACACAAAGTCACTGGTTTACCACATGTGCCTTCTCCATGCGTGTCCACTGGGTCACCCATGGAGTGGGTCCAAATGTCCAGGCAAGTGCTTCAAAAATTGTCAGTTTGGGGAATTTAGCTTACTTCTCTAATCAGGGCACACAAATGTCTGGGATCTTAAGTCTGGAGACATGATGCACTGTGACCCCTTGAACCACCCCAGAAATATAAGATTTACAAGGTATCACTAGAGTAGAACTGCTATTTATTAAAATAGATTAGGGGTACAAGGATCATGAAAAGAAAATATTGACTAAACAAGGTGATTGCAGGATACACTTTGATACAGTCCAATACAAATTAATACACTGTTAGCAAGTGAAGTGGGCATCAGAAACCAAGATATGCAAATTCACATTCTCTGCCAGCCTTTTAGAGCGAGCTCCATCTGGGGTTGGGTACAGGTGGTTGGGGCTGCGGGTAAAGAAATGAGAAGGATTTGGAGGGTGGGGAGGCTTTTAGAGAGCTGAGAGGGGCCGAGAGGGAAGGGTAAGATGGGAGACAGGTGGACTCACTGCGAATCATAAAGGCACTGAGCTGGGAGGAAGACTAATGGCGGGGTCCATAAAAGCACTGTTATAATGTGCCAACAGGAACCACGTGGGTCCTGGGTGAGTAACAACAACGTTCTTGGCACAAAAAGGGCTGGCTGGGCTGATCGAAGGAGTCCTTCTGGCCCAGCAAAAGTGTTGTTAAGAATAGAAGCAGGGAGAATTCCTGAGGAAGAGCAAGGGTTCCTTCTTCAGGGGAAGAGGGAGTTTTAAGCAGTAACAGAGGAGTTGGAATAGCATAGCAGGTAGAAGAGTAGGAAGACTAGGAAGTGAATAGGAGAGAGAGAGAGAGAGAGAGAGAGAGAGAGAGAGAGAGATGGGGGGAATGAATGGTTACCTTTCCTCTCCCGTTGCGGTGGGGATGGGGACACCCCAAAGATCCAGCATAGAGGTCAAGGGTAGAAGCGGGGCAGACAGACACAAGGAGGGTGCCTGACTGGGACGGTTTCTAGAGCAGTGTAACATAGCGCGTCCAACTGTCCATGTAACCCCAATCCAGAAACAAGACTTACTCACCAAAGGGAGTCTGGGCCAGTTATAGGGACTTTGGACAAAGGCAAAACAAAGTCTAAATGGGTGTTTGGATAGAGCATCCTGGGTGTGTGAAAGGGAAGCAAGGCGGGAGATTGCTCAGATACGCGAGGGGCACTGGTTAGAGCATGTGGGGCTGGACGGAGGGACTGGGAGTTAGATGGCAGGGTGGTGGGTACTAGGAGGAGAGCATGGCTTCCCGGGACAAATTCTATCATGAGCTGGGTTTCCATGATCACTTTAAGGTGGGGTTGATAGCCTATTCAGATTTCAGGACCTTATTTGGATTAAAGAACAGAACTTAGTTGGGCATTTCCTGCTTCCCAGGTTTTCCCTAAGGTTAGGGAGGCTACGTGTCCTTCCCACCTGTGTGGAAGGGAAGAAGTTATATGCAGGTTTAGGGCAGGCTAGCAAGATTGCAATCAGGGCACTTTGCTAGACAGGAGGGAGTGTCCTGCTTTAGGGGTGTGTGGAGAAAAGGTCGAGCAAAGTTGTCATGAACCCAGCTTACAACACATTCCACACGGGTGCCCCAGACTGCTTCTCTTAGATAGTTTCTTTTATGCGAGGGGGGGGGGGGGTTGCTTGTGTTAGGTTCTTCCTAACAACTGATGTACTATTTTGAGTTATTGAGAGTATAAACTTTTAAGGTGGTTAACACGGATAAAACATTATTAAGAAGAGCGACTTTCTGGATTTTTAAACTTAAAACTCTCCGCTCTAAAGGGTTAAATGAGGAATTCTACTTTGTCCCTCTTTTGTCAAGATGACAAGATGCTTGCTTCTTGTCGCAGCTTGGAATTGAGAACTACTGATGGTTATTCTAGTTGGACTTGGATGATTTGTAGAGATAATTAAGAACTCATTCACCTTATTAATATATAAAAAGAACAGATGGGATTATAGCGTTTGGGAGCCATTATAGGGTATGTTTAGAGTGAATATGAGACCCTTTTCTGGTTTTACTAAGTTTGTTTTTGTTGAAAGACTTTGGCCCTTTTTAAATGCGTGTGGGGGGGTGGAGGGTTGGTGTTCGTGCCAGTGCGGGTGTAGTGGATGGGTGGAAGGTGTAAACGGGCACACACCAGCACACACCAACCTCCACTCATCGCACATGAATGGAGCAACTGCCATTTTTGCTGGTTGCTCCATGCATGCATGATGGGTGGAGCCACCCACTTGCCTCGATGTGTACACGAGACTCACCTGTGCATGAACACCCACGTTTCTGGGTGTTCATGTGTGGGTGCTGCCCGTGTAAAAAGGGCTTTTTAGGTTTGTTTTACAGTTTAAAAAATTGTTAAAAGGGCAGCGCATACATTTTGGAATTTATTTTTTGTAATTTTATAATTTTCCATCATACAGCATTGTTCCTTTATAATGAAGGAGAAAATTTGGAGAATCTGAGAAGTCACTGATCTGTAACATGACTTTTCACTTTTTATTAAGATATAATTTCATTACATATTATTTCTGTATTTTACTTTTTTAATATCGAAGGTTTCATATGTTTAATCCAACCTCGTTTTCTTCTTTATAGATTTATTCTTATTACAAGGTTGTGTATATGTTTTTAATTATCATGGCCTACACAAGGTAATATTGATTTTAATTTTTGTATATGTTTATTATATTATATTATATTTTTTTAAAATGTTATTTTTAGATTCCCCTGAGGAAGAGAGGATTGCCTGAAACACATTTCTTTGACTCATTTTGTTTCAGTATATTTTGTTACTATTATTGCCAGCAGCGTATTTGTTTCTTTATGTGGTGATTGCTACTGGTTTAACCCTTTTGCTGTGTTTATTATCGCTAGTTTAATGTAGCAATAATAAACACTATACCCCTTTAGAGGGGTGTAAAGAGGGAAGAGTAGAATTGCCTGGCAGTTTTCTGCCAAAGGGATAAGAAGCCTGGGCAGGAGGTCTCATGCTGGGAGTTGTCCTAGGTCCTGAGGGCAAGGGCCTAAGCTGCAGAGAGAGGCAGCCAATCCAGCAAATAGGCGGGAGCCAGAGCAGTAGTGTCCAAGGCTGAAATTCCAAAGGTATGAATCCAGGCAATAGGGAAAGAGTGCCAAAGACTCAGTGGGGTGTTGATTGTATCATACAAACTAGTTGCACATGAGGAAATAAAGTGGGTGAAGGAGATGTATCTGATCAATCTGTGATGTGATATTGGGGGAACAAAGAAAGTGGGGGGAAGTAGATGGCCCTGATCTGCAGGGAAGTAGTAGGGTGAGAGGATCATTAATCACTCCCACCTTCAATTGCAGCCTGACCTGTGGAGCATGTACAGGTGCGCGCTCTCTCTCTGACACGCTCTTTTTGTCTCACCCATGTAAAGTGCTTGCATGGCATTCCTGACTTGGTGGGCTCCCTAGACCTCCCCACCATGGTGCAGGCAGAACAGTTTCCCCCAAAATAATAGCTGTAAGAGGACATTCCTGGTAAAAGAAGAATCACACAACATGGTTTTCTCCTTAAGGAAGGTGACTTCCTTGTTCCTGATTGTAGTAAGCATGGGACAAGCAATTCTGAGGTAATGGAGGTGGAACTAGGATGGGGTTGGATGGGACTCCATGTCACTGCTACTTCAAGCAGTAATATCCTTGGCCTGAAGGTTAGGGTAAGTTAACGTTCTATGCTAATTGCTCAAGTCAATTTTCTCAGGATGATGAAACTTGGTTTGGGGTTCCTTTCATAATTTATTTTTAAATAATGAAGTAGTTTTGCCTATTTCAAAGGCTTTAATTAACCAGCATGTGGAACTGTGTGGAGACATAAATTCCATTTTATTTCTATTCAGTCTAACTTACCATACTCCAGATGGCAAGCATTCTTTTATAGCACATAGCCTTAAACAAACAAAAAATGGGGGGAAATGCAGGAACCTTCAGCAATTACTGCTTCTCTTCTCTGTGGAGAGTGTTACCAATGTGGTGCCAGCACAGTGCTAAGATTAGAGCCCTATGATGATGATAACAATGGGAGACTTCATGGAAACAGCAAAGAAAGCTTTGGCTGAGGTGTTCTTAATTCAGTTGTACTCATTTAACCCATCAGGCTGTCATCAGGGGATTTTTTATCAGCCAAGCCTCACAATATTTCTGTGGAAGGGGGTCAATTGATGCAGAAAGTGGAATGACTTGTCCATTAGTTTATGAGGGTCAGAGGTGGGACTGTTCTGCAATAATCAGTTTTTACTGTGCTGCCTGGGTTTATCAGAGATGCTGGTTAATGTCACTATGCATTAACATGTTTGACTCAAGCTGTGCTTGGGGCTGATATGGTAGCCTGCCTGATGGAGACTAAAAAGATGGGTGTTAATTTCACACAGCAGGTAAATGGTTTCAAGTGACTTAAATCCTCAGACCTTCCAGATTTACAGATAAAGTGATAAACAGGCCCTGCCTCTTAACTCTGTGTTCTCTCTCGCTCTCTCTCCTTTCAGCAACTTGTAACTGGCATTTTTTATTTAAAAATCTTGTTTTATTGGCAAGTTTGCTGCTCCGTCAAGTGAAGGTATCTTGTAATGAATATCCCTTAAAACACAGCTAAAATGAGCACCTGAATTGCTGCTTGTGATAAATTTCACCATATTGGGAACTGGGATTTATTTATTTATTTATTTAGACTTCTAATCTGCCCTTCCCCTAAACCTCAGGACATCTATATGAAAACTTCAGTCTCCAGCATTGCAGCCAGTAGAGCACAGCCCAGTTAAGGAGAAATAGGGAGTTCTTGGAAGCCTCGTCTCCCTAACACCAAGCCAGTGACACCTCACCAAATCCCTAATCCCATGCCCGTTTCCTCAAACCAGTTATCCCTTCCCTAAACCAGTGATCTCCTTGAGTCAGACCCATGCCCCATTCCTCTGTCCCCAAGCTAACAACCTCCTTATCGTGCCAGCCATATTCTCAACCCTCCCCCAAACCAATGCCCCCATTTTAGAATTGGTAGCAGACTTAGCAGCAATTTTAACTACATTTTCCTTTTCTAATAAAATAATAATAATAATAATAATTAATAATAAATTAATAATATAATTAATCTTTATTTTAATATAACACCCCTCTGCCATGGCACTCGGAGCACTTTACATATGATACAACTTTTAATCCTCAGTACAACCGTGTGAGATAGGTTAGGCTGAGAGAAAATTGTGACTGAACCAAGGTTACCCAGTGAGTTTCTGGCTAAGGCGAGACTTGAACTGGGGTTCCCTCCCTCCTTCCCTCCTTTCTGGTCCAAGTGCCTTGTTATAGACCTGTTATAGGACCTTGATATAGACCTGTCAAACTGGTAGAGCTTCACTGCATTTCTTCACCAAAATAATCTATATGTGGGAACCAGTGTTCACTGTGTTTTTCATATTAGTGGCAATGTGGAAAATGCAGTGAACACATAAAGATAAAAATAAATACAAATACTAAAAATATAAATACAGATACAAATACTTGACCGCATGCACAGCCCTAATTAATATGTTGTACTGGCAAACACAAGCAAGCAAAGCAAAGTAGATGCTGAGAAGTGTGTACGCCAAGAAAAATGGACTCAGGACTATTTGCTGAACATAAAATAAAAGTCTGCATGGTTGGCATGTTATAACTTGTGTGGCTGTGATGATGTAGGCCCTGTTTACACAGACACTCTAACACCCATAAAATGGGTGTTACATTGTTATTATACATGTTGCAGGGCACTACTGCAGCCAATCACCATGGGCCCTGTGCACACATGATGCCTCCATCCAGTTCCTCTGGGTGGAGATGGGTGTTGGCCGGTGGGTGGGGAGCATTTCCTTGGGTGGAGATGGGTGGGGGCGTCTGTGTAAATGCCACTTTCGGTGGGTGTTGGTGAGTGTTTGCTCCCAGCCAACACCCATCTCCACCAACACCAACCCATGGAGCAACGGACGCATCCTGTTTTAGAACTAATGCATGAGCCGCTGTTCTAATGGTGGCCGGGTGACTTCCGGTGCGTCTAAATGCTCCCTGTGTGACTTTTCTAAAAGCGGATTTTTAAACCCTCTAGATTCCCCCGCTCATCTAAAAATTGCCTAATATTAGAACAAAGCCAAAGAAGAACTATGTGAGGAACAGTCTTTCAAGAGAGACCATTATGAAGAAAAATCCCAACAATATTCTGGTATTTTAGTAGCCCTTAAATACAGCTATTGAATATGATACTTATAGATTTGGGATTCTATCAACTGATAATTTTAATAAGAATGTATGGGGGGGTTCCTTTTAAAAATTTGAAATTGTGATGAGAACATTCATTTTAATTTTAATAATAATTGAATTTTCTATTAGGGCCAGTGCAGGGAGCTGGACAGATGGTAAGCCCTCCACGGGGCAGCCAGGTGGCCACGCTACTATTCGAGCACCCGTTACAGTCAGGACAGGCAGAGGCACTGGCTACACAAGCAGACTCTTGGCCCTACCCCAACTCCCTTCCTCAGCCTAACCAAAATCCTGTCCCAAGCTGTGATGTGGCAGCATGTGACGGGTGACAGCACCCACCACTCAAAGCCCCACCGTGGAGCTCACCATGTTGCTGGACAGAAGACATATGCCTGTCCCAGAATATGGGCTGCCATGTCTTGGCCAGTTTTACTCCATTTTGGGGAAAGGCTGCCACGTGACATGTCCTCGGCCTTTTTCCAAGGACACATCATGTAGTCATGTAGCCACCAGCTGTTCACCCTGTCCTGCAGAAGAGCAAACATCTGGTGGCAGTCGGCCACATAATGCACTGCATCACGTGGTCCAGCTGTCCAGGGTGGTTATAGGCTGCTCAAGGTATGGTAGCCTGCCCTAGGCATCTCATGTGGCTGCACCCCATGATACAGGGCTTATTTTACGTAATGCATATGTGCTAAGATCTGTATATTTTTATAAACAGCATTTAAATTCCAGTATGCAGTGTGTTAACCATACATGTTTGGTGATGATTTAATCCTGTTTAGCCAGTAAATACAAAGAGAGAAGAATAATCTGAGTCAGAGATATGATGCAAAAGTTAAAGGAAATCAACATCCACAGATATAGGTTAAATATGGGTACTGGAGAATTCCCATAAAATGTAGGGAATGGAGTCACTCAAGTGTGCACTGGGAAAACTAGACTGTAAATTTCATCATACATTTCTTCATTACCTCTAGACTGGACTACTGCAACACACTCTATGTAGGGCTATCCTTGGTGACAGTACTACAGCTGGTGCAGAATGTGGTGGCCCATCTCCTGATGGGGAAGGGTTGTCGCGAGCAGATTACACCAGTGCTCCGTTCTCTGCACTGGCTGCCTAATTGTAGTCCACGCTCGATTCAAGATGTTGGTAATGACCTATAAAGCCCTAAACAGCCTGGGCCCCACTTACCTGCGGGACCGCCTTATGCCCCGGGCCGTGCAGCCTGTTGCGGTCTGTTGGGGATGCCCAACTTGAGGTCCCCTGGGTTTCCTGGATGGTGACGATGAGGAGGGCGTTCTCAGTGGCCACGCCTAGGCTGTGGAATTTTCTCCCAATGAAGACCCGCTTGGCCCCAGACCTCCCCTCTTTCTGAAGACAGTGTAAAACCTGGCTGTTCTGCCAGGTCTTTGGGGAGGGAGACAGGTAGGGGAAGGATTTTGGTCCGCTTTTTAGTAATTTTATGTTTTAAAATATTTAGTTGTAATTCTAATTATTGCTTTTATTGTGATTTTTAAATGTTGTGAGCCACTCCGAGCTGCTATTGTGCAGGAGGGTGCAGCATAAAATGCCACGAAATAAATAAATAAATAGTCAGATCAGTGAGCCAGGAAATTGCACTAAGATGATAGTATAGGCCCCTGTTCCTACACAGAGTTGAGCCTCCCAGCTAAAAGGTTTCTATTATAAGGGAACACCTCATGTGCAGATGACTCTTAGTTGCCACTAATTGTGTACTGTGGTTGGGAGACGTGGGGTAAAGCCACATGAGACATGCCAGGCCCAATCCCCCATCTGATCTGGGAAAGATGCACATGATCTCCCCTGTCCTGGAGAAACTGGGTGGACTGCTGTCACAAGTCCCACTGCACCACCACTGTCACAAGTCCCACCACACCCCAGGGTAGGTCGAGGAGATATGTGGGTGTCTGGCCCAGTCCCAACCACCATCCCCTGGCCCACCTACTGTCTCATCCCCAACCTTGACATGGATACTTGGGAGTGGCGATCTGTGCCTGCCACTCTATGGTGTCAACGGACTCCACCGCGGGCCAGGGCTGCATGGGCCCGGCCACACAGGAGGCAGCCAGTTATCCTACACTGAGCAGCCTTGTCTTGGGGTCATTGACCTTCTCTGGTGGACGCAGCACATAGCAGTCAGCTGTCTGCCCTGGGGAACAGCTGGACATACAATATGCTGCATCGTGGGATAATGTTGCCCAATGTGGGGTAATGCTGCCCAAAGTGGGATACCGTCTCATGTAGCCTACACACATGGTCTTTGTAGCAAGCAAGGACTCCTTGCTAAAGACGAGAAAGCCTGTCAGGATTACAAGTAGGGAAATAGAGTCATGACTGTGTTTGGAGGTGTAGTGGGGTTCAGGAAAAAACCTCTCCATCTGTTGGGGACAATCTGGCAGGTGTTTAGTAAATGGGTTCTACTCAGTTCTCTAAGCTGACATGGATTTCAAAGGAAAATAGCAAACCAGCAAGGCCGTGGCAAAAATATAAGTGTGATACAACAATATGAAAAGAAGTTTCTGTAAAAAAAGTCAAAAGTTATAAAGGATAAAGTGTAGTGTCAGAAAAAAACTGAACAATAAGATTGCTGTTGCAAAACAGCTATGCTACCCAGTTTTCAGTGACTCCAGGATGTGTGAACACATAAAAGTTAAACACTATCCGTCATGTAATCTGATTCTTTAAGTCATGTCTGTCAATCAAGGTATGAAAACTTTGATGGCTGATGTACGATGAAGGATTAGCTTTAACAGAGGCCAGTCAGTCAGGTCTTAAAGCAGAGAGACTGACTTGTGGGGATGGAGAAGGATAATTTGATCTTGCATTTATTGTGCTTGGAGGAATTCCCGCACAACAGAAGAGTTAAGGTTGTCAAAGTGAACACTCTGTGGACCAATGACATGCTGATGCCTTTGAGTGATGTATCCTGAATACCTAGTCAGCTTGAAACACAGAAATACAGCAGACAGCCATATTTCCTCGGACTGCCTTTTGTTATAAAAAGTAGTTCTGTGTGCCCAAACGAATCAAATCTGGATTACTATGTGGGGACGATGCTTAATGTAAATGGGCAGAATTTTGGACTAGCAAAGGGGTTATATCTTCTCTTCATGTGTACTTTGGATCGCTACTTAACTTTCATCCTTCCGGTCCTTCTCTGAGTTCAGCTGAAATTGATCTGTGGGATCAAAAGTTTAGCAATGCTCAGTCTAAATCAGTGGGATTTTTCAGCTACAAAAGGAGACATCACCCTTCCTAATGCACCTGCTGTTTCAAAACTTGGGGTCTACTACTTATCTTTGGGCTCTCTGCTGAATTTAGTTGGAATGTGTCTTTGAGACCTAATTTCTTAAGGCGACACACACAGATGGTGACATGTAAGTCTTTCTTTCTATGGGAAATCAAGCTAAAATCTGGGCTGTACACCAGAAGAGGAAACAGAAGCAATCACAGTCTAGTTTCATTGAAAAGCAAACAGCTATGACTGACTTAAGATGTGCCGTAGACAACTGCAGGTTAAAAATACAAAATCCTTTAACAAATATTCCATTGGAGAGTTAAATCAATTATACATTTTAGAAGAATTAGAAGAGATAGCAATAGAAATTAAACACAAATAGCCAAAGATCCATAGATCCCAAAGGTCCAGATCAATACTAAATTAACAAAAGTAGTCCAAAGTCATGCACAGTGAATAGTTCACGGAATTGGCTAATGTACAAAAATGATCTTAAAGGTCAAACTCAGTGTTCAGCATAGAAAGCAGAAGAGGTGGGGAGCAGCACTGAAAGATTTTGACAATCGGACTGTAATGCCCAGTGCATCACACACATTATAATACAAGGAACTGAAAGGGTTGTTCAGTCATGCATGAAAGGAAATTGAATGCTTGAAATATATCCAGGCAGATTCCTTTTAAACTGTAGTGATACTTACTAAAATCTAGCCTTTAAAGTGGCTCTCCCTAAGTGAGGTAGGGATGGATGACAAGACTTCAATAGGTTTGGGCTTTTGAGATTAATTTCTCTATTTAACTAATTGGTTAATTTTGCTAACTAAACTTCTGTGTGACAGATGATGCCCGAAGTAAATGTGAGCACAGACATGCATGCTGGGATAGTTGTTTAATAGTCTGCCAATATTGCATTTAGGCTTTGCAGAAATTAGCGATTGCTTGATTAATAAATACATTTACATTTAAGTGATAACAACTTATGGTGTTTAGGTGATTGAGTTGTCTCAGTTAAACGTTAGTCTTTTAGAACTGGAGAGCTGCCTAATAGGTACATAACTTAGCACATTGTCAATGAGACAGGCTTGAGATTTTATGTATTACTTAAAAAGACTCTATCACACAATGCCGATAGTTAAGGGAAGAAGAGCCCACACAATTGATCCGGAAGGGATATATTGTATCTGTGACTGGAGTTACTGTAAGAGGCAGACGGAATAGTCAGAGTTGCTGTTGGATTTTCTTTCCATGTCAGAATTACTGTTTAAAAATAAAACTGCCTTTGACTCAGGACTCAGAAAGTAGATTTCAGTGTAATGGAGAGGACATCTGTCTTTATTTCTTGATGTAAGAATCACATACTCTGCCAGACTATTAGCTTGTAGGTGACTGAGAAGACAGCACGCAATGATTTTGGTTTGATAGTTTTTAAAGAGAAAGGTACAAACTTTTAAAAATATGTTAGAAGTGTTTATTGGTAACTGTTCTGTGTGGTAAATCTGTACCTACCTAGGATTTTGTGAACAGAGCCCTTTCACCTTAAGCCCATTCATGCCTCTTCTCTCCTGGAAATAAAAGGACATTATTTCACCAGTATTAGTATGTATTACACGTGTATGACATAAGGTTCTTCACAGAGCTCCACCACAGAGTCCTGCTCATTATTATTAATAGCAAACATTTATATAGCGCTAGCAATGTATCTGGTGCTTTACAAAGTAATGGAATAGACACGGTCCCTGCCCTAGGGATTACAATCTGAGAGACAGAGGGGGGGGAGAGATGAAGGAAGGAGAACGAGGGGGGGAGACAAGGGGTGTAACATTCATGAAAATGTGAGGTCCCAGGTGCACGTGCTTGGCTTGGTTACATTGAGAGTGATGGCTGGCTGGTCCATGTGGTGAGAATCTGAGTACACAGACCTCAGGTAATAGATTGTACTGAATGGAGGGTATCGGGTTAGGAGAAGGGAGTGAGGAGTCGGGGAGGGCAGAGCAGAAGAGGTGGGTCTCAAGGAGGGATTTGAAGGTACAAAAGAAGGGGACAGCTGCAGAGGCCTCGAAAACAATATGCGGCGGTTCTGAAGGTCCAAGGCCGTAGGATGGAGGACCAGCTGATGCGGAGATTCTGGGCGCTGAGAGCAAGGGAGCGAAAGGCAGATTCATATGCCAAGTAGCTCCACATGGAGAGGGAGAACCTTGAAGTGCATGGACAGTCATTCACCACATGGAAGGCCTCCATGGCAGGGGCCATGGAGTTTGCCCAGCAACATGGTTATGATTTGGAGGAGGACATGCTGCCTGCCCCTGGTTCCCATGCACCGACTTCCCCTTACCCCAACATTCTGGGGCCAGGCACACAGACTAAAAAAAAAATGTGTGTGTGTATATATTAATATCTGCCAGGCAGGCAGGCGGCGTGGCATGAGCGGCAGTCAGGCAGACTGAGGCAGGGTTCAAGCTTTGCAACCTAGGCAGGCGGGCATGGCATGAGAGGCAGTAGGGCAGGCAGGCTGGGACATTGGCAGCAGGGCACTCAGAAAGGCTAGCAAAGACTGTGCAGCGCAAGAGTGTGAGAGCTAGTCAGTGTCACATAGGTGGGCCGAGATGTGTAGCCATAGGCCAGCTGGCAGGCTTACAGTTTCCCAATGCCACCCTGTATCATGAGTTCAGTAAGATAAGGCGGCCAAGGCCATCTAGTATGAGAGAGGGAGAGAGAGAGCGGGCGCCAGGCACTGGGAAGGAGGGACAGCACCTCAGCAGCACAGCAGCAGTAGCCCTAACCAAGACTGAGGAGAAGCCCCGTCCCAAGACTGCTCCTGGCATAGGATCGCGTATGCCACTGCACCATCAATCCTTGTCCAGGGGCAGCTCGGGGAATCCCACCAGCAGAAGGTTNTCAATCCTTGTCCAGGGGCAGCTCGGGGAATCACACCAGCAGAAGGTTCACCTTAATGAACAGCAACTGCTCCACCAGCTTGGTCCTCAGGCGGTGTGGGGAGCAAATATCCCCCATCATAGAGAACACCTGCTTGCTGGGGACACTGGTTGGTGGGCAGGACAAGAGACCCTTTGTCACTTTCAACAGGGCTGGCCACATGTTGGCCTTGCCGAGGGATCACTGCTGGGATCAATGCATGGGTCCTCCTCCAGGTAGGTTTCCACGGCTGCTAAGGCACCGTCAAACTCCCTCTCATAGCTCTGCCTGGGAACCACCTCCACCACGGACCTCAGCCACGCTACTTGCCCTATTGGTGTAGGGGACCTCATGCTCCCCAGAGTGGCCTGTACGTAGGCTGAGCTGCTTCTCCTGCTGCTGGCAACAGCGGTGCTGCTGCTGGCGCTGCTGCTGCTACTGCTAGGGCTGGGGGCACGGATAGACCTGCCTGGCTGAGAGGGGTGGCTGCTCCCACTCTCACCATCCCCAGGGGTGTCCTGCTGCATAGCCTGCTCTGCCTGATGTACCTTCTCCACCAGCGCATCCTTCCAGAGGGCATAGAGCACTGTCTGGCATGCCCTGCTGCCCTTGACCCTGGGCTCCAGCATTGTTGCCAGGACATATTGCTCTCATTACAGAAGCGTGTCAAAACGCGCCTCCAGTCCTGACTTCAGCTTCCGCACCAGGTCAAGTGCCTCATTGGCCAGCTTCCTGCCCACAGGACCATGACCCCACCCCCCGAGAATCTCATCCAGCCTCCTCTGGAGACTCTAGACCAGAGGGGTCACCTGGCTGAGGGTGGCGGTGGGGCTGCTCATGGTCTCTGTCACGACCAGGAATGGTCTCAGGACGAAGACCGTTTGAGTCAGGAGCTCCCATTCTTCCCCATTAATCCCTTCTGGTGACCCACAGTCTGTCTCCAGTTGCACCTGATGCAAGGCGGCTTTCTGCTCAAGAAGCCGCTCTAGCATCAGGAAAGTAGAATTCCACCGTGTGGCCACATCCTGGACCAGCTGGTGCCCTGCAGAGCCTTTCTCATCCTGCTTCTCCTGGAGGAGCTCGCTGCCCTTCACGAACCCCACCAGCTTCCTCCCATGCTTAATCAGGGAGTTAAGGGTGCCTTCCCCAATCCCCTTATCCCCCAAGCCCAGAGCATCCCTGACCACCAGGTGAAGGGATGCTGGTGAAACCCCCCTCATGGACTCCCTTTCGTACATTTGCGGCATTGTCCATCACCACACACCCCTTGGTGAAGGCCGCGCCTGGTGTAACCCAATCCCTCACCATGGCGGCCAGGGCTGCCTCGATGTTCCTGGTGGTGTGGGGGCTCTCCATGCCTTGTGCCTGAAGCAGGGCCCACCTATACCCAGCTTCAGGACCCCTTCTGCCACTCCCCAAAGCTGCCTCCAGGTCCTGCCACCAGTGCGACGTTACTTCCAGGTACACATGCTGGTCATTCCTGCTGGACCACAGGTCCGTGACAAAGTGGACCGTGCCCCCCCCCAGCCCCTGCTAGCTGCTCCCTCACCCGCTCCTTCAAAGTCCTGTAAAGGTCTGGCACCGCAGTCCGACTGAGGGTTGTGTGGGACAGCAGCTTAAACTGGGGGGCCAGGAACCCAATCAGCCACTGGAAGCCTTTGTCCTCTACAATTGAGAAAGGCTGCCCATCCAGCGCAATCATTTCGGCCAACAGGCACTTGGCTTTCTCTTGAAAGTCACGGTGCCCTGCTGCCAATGATCTTGGCAGCTGACCCCACCTCAGCTCCTCCATGGTGGATTGACACTGCTGGCAAGGCTCCTGCTGCTGTTCTTTCCCCCTGCTCCTGCTGGTAGAGGCAGCAGTTGGTGCAGGATGCTTGCCCGATGAAGGAGCCGGGCGACTGGCTGCTGCAGCCGGGAACCCGCTGGCATCCACTTCCCCTGCCTTCCTGTGTAGCATCAGAGCACCGTGGCATGACTTCAGGTGCCTCGCCATTGCAGTTGTCCCAAGGTTGGCGAGCATCTGCCCATGCTTCACCAGCTTATTGCACAAAGTGCACTGCACCTCTCTGGGATCATCTGCCCACAGCAGCTTCAAATGTTCCCAGACAGAGGATTTCCCACCACCACCACCACCACCACCTTCTGGCCCACCCCAGGAGATGCACTGCTGCCAGCCCTGCTGGGAGGGACAGAACTTGGTGGCACTGGTGACACAGCTCTGGGAGGAGGGTCAGCCATCGCCTCAGATCCAGACATCTCTTCTGCGGCACTAGTGTCTGCCTCTGACTCACTGTCTGCGATCACGGTGATGTCCCGTGAAGAGGAGTACTGGGACCCTGAGGCTAGACTGTCCATGCCCGCCATGCTGCTGGCACTCTTCCTATGCCCCCATCTATAGCTGCTACTGCTGCTGCTGCTGCTACTCCTCTCCCTACTGCCATTGCCCAGGGATCAGGCCCTGCCTCTAGCATGCGGTGTGGGATTCACCAGCTCTGGACTTCTGGGGATCACCTCCACAATGTGGGACATTGGTGGCACTGGAGGAATATCAGAAGCAGCAGCACCTGCTCCTGCAGCAGAGACAGCCACAGCCTCATGTACTGTAGGCCTTCCAGTGCCCTGCGTGGCAGTGGAGGGCACTGCCAGGAGGTGACGCTGAGCCGCTGAAACCTGTTGCCCTAAAGCAGGCCTGCAGAGTTTGGGACATGGTGATGTGCTCAGGCTGCTGCTGCTGCCTGCTGTCACTCCGTGGGCACAGCCCCTACCTCCTCTCCCACGTGCCCCATTCCTGTCTTACGGGCAGAAGACCAGCCTCTCCTACTTCCCTTCTCCATGTCTTCCAACTCAAACACAAACAAAGATTATATTTTTTTATTATTATTTTTTTACACAATTTTTAATCTAATATTATATCTATCTCTACAATAAGTCTAACTGCTATTAAGTATTCTAAAACTTATTGAACTAAATGGAATATCCTAATAACTACAAAGGCCTTGTCCTACAAACACACTGTATCTCTATTTATCTCTATAACTAAGCTAACTACTATGTCTATCTATCTATCTATCTATACAATATTACACAGGGGAAGCACAAAGAACACAGGGAGGGGTACAAAACTGAATGAAAATCAATCTAATAATAATCCTACTCTAAATAAATCCAAAACTTAAAACAGGGGAAGGGAATTATCAGGGATGGAATAAGAGGGAGAAGGAAATAATTCAATGGAGGGGGGAGGAAGATTGAACACACGGAATACAGGGAGGGGTAAAAACAAAAAATAACAACTAAATCTATCTAATCTAATCTAAATAAATGATAATATGGAGGTAAATGAATGGGTTGGATGGGTGAAATAGGAGGAGGATGGCAATGGATTGGGGAGCTGGGAACTGCTGGGAGAGGGAACCTTCTGAAATGCCTGCTGTCAGGAACAATGACTAGCTCAGAAGGTGTTGGGAAGGGAAGAGGGCAATGAGTTTTGTTACTTGCTGCGCCCACCTCACCACAAGCTCCATTGGCTCCATGCAGCCTAGCCCATGGCCAATCGCAGACTGCGAAGCCAGTGGTCTGAGGAGAAAAGGGATGGTGATTGCTCAGGCTGACTGTTACGCCAAGCCTCTCCACCCCTGATGCCCAGAAGTCTGCTCCTCAGCTGACTCCCCCTCCCTGTCACGTTTTGCCTTCCAGTGACACGTCTTGGAGTTTGAAATCAAGCTTGGTTCAGGTTCAGGTTCGGTCGTCCAAACAGACCGAATTAGGGCCAAACTCTGAACTTCCGAACCACGTTCGCACATCCCTAGAGGGATTTCCAAGCGTGGGGGGCAGCTAGGGAGAAGGGACGAAGGCGGTTGGGGCACAGGGGAGGCATGGGAGGGCGAGAGAGGGGACAGAGGAGGAGTGGAGTTAATCGACTGGCGTATGGAGGGAAATTAGTGCAGAGAAGTAGAGGTGCAAAGTTGTGAAGAGCTTTATAGGTGAAGACTAGGAGCTTGTGCAGGATTCGTTCAGGGAGGGGGAGCCAGTGAAGAGAGGAGAGGAGGGGCTGCACGTGGTCAAAGCTACAGGCAAGGTGGATAACTCTGGCAGCAGACCCTGGCAGAAAATGGCCACCAGGGGAGTGTCGCCACGATGGTGACCACCCTTAAGTTTGTGGAACTTTGTGGAGCCAGTGTTGCAGCAGAACCGGAGACCAGTAGAACCAAAACAAACTGGCAAGTACTGGGGATCCTTGGTGGGGAGGTACTAAGCAAGGATGTTATAACTGTGGTCGTTTGGGACATGTATGGAGAGCCTGCCCAGTGAGATGATCTTCTGAGAATGCCTTTTCCTGTAAGTCTAGAGAGAGAGCATGGATGTTGGTCCCAAATATAAGAGACAAAGTAGCTCAGATGACAGTAATGAGTACACACTCTTGCTCCATGGCCCTCTTCCTGAATTAAATACACTGACCATTTTCTAATATAAATTTTTTCCATGTAGAAAGATTTGTGTATTTTCAACACCGAAGCATCTGTACTTGAAAAATGTGTCAATTTTCACTCGCTTGTCTCTGAAAGAATTCCAGTGTGTAAATGACATACAACAAATACAAAATGGAGAAGCAATCCATAATTGTTTCAAAATGTCAAGTAAAATAGGTTGAAGTGTCTAGCTACAAATGCTAGACGTCTAAAAAGTATAAGAAGTCTAAAAATAATAATAGATTTCAACTGCCCTTATATTGACTGGGTAAATGTCTCTGCAACAGGACAGAGTCCCTGTGGGCCACTGGCCCTTTAAGAGGATCAGAGTGAAGCAGAAATCATGCCCACTCTACAGTATAAAAGCCAGGAAACAGGACTCAGAAGCACTCTGGAAGCCAAGGAAAGCACATCTCTGTTGGAATGCTGATCCAAACTAAGGAGGCTATGGAGCCTGAAGAACTAATGTAAGAAGCACTGTCCTGAAGGGAGGATGTGTGAGTAAGCCACCCATAGGACTGATAGCTGGCTAAGCATGAGGCTATTGAGAATGCTGTATTGAGACTGGCCAGATGTTTGGTGTCTGGCCTCGGAAGAGACTGTGGTATACACATAAATAAACTGAGAAGCTAATTCCCAATTGAGTTACTGTGATCTGAGACTGATCCTGTAAATACTTACCTCTTGGCAAGCCTGAACCTGCTACATCTGGTGGCAGATGCGGGTGGGTGTATCCTAACATTGGCCATAAAGCCATCCCAGAGGAAGGGGGTTTCCCCCTGTGCATGGGACCTGCCAATGAAGGTGTGGAAAGAGGACTGTGCCCAGAGAAGATTGTGCCTGACTGAGGAGACACAGTGAAATAGTGCCTTGACAGACAAGAAAATAGAGACTACAGGATAGTGCCTAGCAATGCGGCATGAACTAAAGTAGCTGGAGGTCTGTGCTCAGTAACAGAGGGAAGATTGCATCCCAGAGACGAGTAAGTGAGAGACCAACAGCAAGGACTCTGAGTGCAGGGGAGCTCACCCAAGGACAGAGGCTTGAGCAAGGGACTGGAGTCGGGAGACTCACCTAAGACAGACAGCAGGATGTGGAGAGAGAAAATGGCTACCGGTGGAGTGTCACCAAGATGGCGATCGCCCATACATTTGTGGAACTTTGTGGAGCCGATGTTGTAGCCGAACCAGAGACCGGTAGAACCAAGACAAACTGGCAAGTACTGGGGACCCTTGGCGGGGAGGTACTAGGCAATGATGTTATAATTGTGGTCAGTTGGGACATGTATAGAGAGCCTGCCCAGTTGAGATGGCAAGGCCAGAGGAATACAAAGACTCTGTGTTTACAGAGAAGAATGGTACATGGATTATGGGGCAAAGCAAATAATGGGGCAAGATATGTAAAAGCCCTTGAAAAGACAGAGTGCTGGAACTGTGGGGTTATGGGCCATGTATAGAGAAAATGCCCATTTGAAGAAAAATCCTGGAAAGGAAAAGGGGATAGTCCTAAAAAGTTAGAGTGGTTTAAAAGGGGAGAATCTGGTGGGAAGTAGTCCATCTAAATTAAAAGGGGTAGAAATGCCCCTGGAGAAAGCATGTCGGCATTACAATGGGTTAGACCATCTGCAGAGAGATTGCCCAAATAAGGTAAACCTGAGTAAAACCAAGTGCCAAGAAAGGTGTTGCGGTTGTAAGGGGTCTCGTAGAGAAGGAGTGTACTAATAAGCCCCAAAGAAAAATAGAATGCTCTAGTGAAACAGACAAAAGGGATCAGATAGACAAACCCAAAGAAAAAGCAGAGAATACCCAAAAGGCAGGAAGTACTGAGACCCTGATAGATGGAAGAGAGAGAGAGACCTAAGTAAAGGAGATACGGAAAGGCTAAGAAAGGAGAATTTGTCCCTTAAATCAGAGTCTAAAAGAGCAAAGACAGAGAGACTTAGAGAGCTTGAAGAGGACAAGGAAAGCAAAAAGGAGGACAAGAAGGTAGTACACAGACAGTGTTAACACTAGAGCAAATAGAGGGATTGTGGAAAAGAATGGAAACGTTAAAAAAGAATTTGGGTGAAATGACTAAGGAAATAGTGAAGCTAAGGAGAGACTTAAGGAAACGTTTGGGAAGAATGAAAGAGCAGTAGAATCTCTAGTGCAAGAAGTGAAAAGGCTAAACTGGCTGAAAGCAGAGCCTACGGAGGAATGGATAGTTTGGGTACAAGACAGAAGGAGGCCTAGCAAAGGTAATAAGCTTACAAGAGAGTTAAAGTAAAGAGGCTGAAAGGAGCCAAAAAGAGTAAAGGTGACTGCAAGGGAGAGTTTTGTTAAAGTAGCTGGGAGAAGCCTTGGAAAGGGTTGCAATTAAATTATGGTGGTTTCAAGAATTTTTATGATGGTGGCTATGGAAAGCCTTAATACAAATAGAAATAGTGCAAATGGAGCAAAGGTAACATATATTGGCTGAAGGAAGCCTTATTAAGAAATAAGAAAGGTATAACAACGCAGGCTGAAGGAAACCTTGATGGGTAATGAGAAATGTAAGGAATGTCTTCGCTGCAACCCTTGGGAAGGGGATGATAATATCAATAACTTGATGAGATATAGACATGTTGAGGGAATCCCCAGGGCGAGGAGGGAGTGACCAGATGGAATAGGTGGACAGGTATCCCAACCCCAAGAGGGCCAACTGAATGTGCATAGACTGTAAATCAGGTGGAGGCGTGGTGCCCTCCCTGACAGGAAAAGCTGGGTTGAAGGGAACCCTTAGTAACAGTGGAAATTGTGAAAATAAATATGCTGAGGGAAGCTCCAAATATTGAATACTGCTTAGTGGGTCTTGGGCAAAATTTTGGTTCTCATTTTTTTATCAATTTCAGTTCTCTGTCTCTGTTCTCCTATCAGTTCTTGATTCTCTCAGTATAGGATTTTTAACATTGTGGTTTTCCCCATTGACTTCAATGGGGAAAACCACAACTTTTAAAATCTGATTAAAAAAAAACGGTACAGAAAATCCAATACTGCCAACACCGAGAGAGAACCAAAAGTCCCATCCCTACTGCTTAGACTGTAAGCCAGTCTCCCTGGCAGGGAACATAAATGCGAAAATAGAGGCTGAAAGGAAGCCTATATAAGAGGGTGAAATTGTTGAGAAGGAAACGCTGTAACTCAGCTGCCAAGCTGTACCCAGTTAGAAAGAAAAAAAGGTGGTAGGGTGTGAGGCAGATGAGCCCGCTACAAGTAAGAGATGAGGGGTTGAGGGTAACCCTAAATATACAAATGTAGTAAAGAAGCTGAAATGATAAGGGACAAGATTGTATGATGGGACTTGGCCACCAAGTTGTGCCCAGTTAGGAAAATGCAAAAGGTAGCAGGGTGTGAGGCTGATGAGCCGGCTACTATTAGAAAGATTGTGGGTTGAAGGAAACTCTACGTATGTAAATGTGGTAAATGCAAATGAGTTGAGATAACTATGCAAATATGGAAAATACTGAAACTCTTGGCTGAAGGAAGCCCTGGATACATATGTAAACCCAGTGACACAGGCCGGCTGTGAGGGGCAATGGGAGGCCGGAGAAGGTGTTAAAGCCCAGTTTTGGGGTGCTAGTATAGAGAATGAAAGAGTATATTGTAATTGCTGATGCTGAACTATTGGATGTTAGACCTAAGCATGAAGAGTGGAGCACAAAAACTGAACTTGTAATGTGCTGATGCGTAACTGAAAATATTATAAATGTGACCTCTGCCCTGTTTAGGAATTGGGTAGACAGGACTACTACTTGTAGCCCTGTCTCTTGAAAGGGGGAGGATTTGTAATGGAACAGAGTCCCTATGGATCACTGGCCCTTTAAAAGGACCAGAGTAGAGAGGAAGCCATGCCCACTCTACTGTATAAAAGCCAGGAAACAGAAATCCTCTGGAAGCCAAGGAGAGCACATCTCTGTTGGAATGCCGATCCAAGCTAAGGAGGCTATGGAACATGAGCCTGATACCTGGGGAACCTGAGGAGCTGATGTGAGAAGCACTGTCCTGGAGGAAGGGTGTGTGAGTAAGCCATTCACAGGATTGATACCTGGCTAAGCATGAGGCTGTTGAGGATGCTGTATTGAGACGGGTCAGAGGTTTGGTGCCTGGCCTGGGAAGAGACTGTGGTAGGTATACGTATAAACTGCAATGCTAATTCCCAATTGAATGACTGTGTAATCTGAGACTGATCCTGTAAATACTTACTTGTTGTCAAGCCCAAACCTGCTATGGTCTCCTTGGGGCAAGATGCAGTGGTAAAAGTTCTAGATGCCATAAATGACTGCTTCCTGGAGCAGCTGGTCATGGATCCAATGAGGATGAGCTATTTTGGATCTAGTCCTAAGTGGAGCACAAGACCTGGTGCAAGGGATTAACAATGGTGGAGCCTCTGGGTAATAGTGATATAACATAGTCAACTTGACATACCTACAGCAGTGAAAATGACAAATTAAACTACCTCAGTAACATTTAGCTTTAAAAAGAGGAACTATGCAAAAATGAGAACTAGTTAGAGGGAAACTAAAAGGACCAGTTATGAGGATTAAATGTCTGCAAGAAGAATGGTGGAGTCTATTTAAAAACAACCTCTGGGAAGCACAGATTAAATGTAGTCCACAAATTTAAAAAGGTAGTGAGAGGACCAAATGTCTGCCTGCATTGCTAAATGGTGAGGTACAGAAAGCTATTAGAGACAAAAAGGTGTCCTTTACAAAATGGAAAACTAGTCCTAACGAAGTATATAGGAAAGAGCATAAGTATTGCCAAATTAGATATAAAACATTAATAAAGCAGGACAAAAGGGAATTTGAAGAGCAACTTGCCGAAGATGCAAAAAAGCTAAATAAAAAAACTTTTTAAAGTGCATTAGAATCAAGAAGCGAGCTAAAGAGTCAGTGGGCCATTAGATGACCAGGGGCTGAAAGGGACACTCGGGTAACAGTGTGGTGCATTTTGTTTTTGTTATTATAATAACAAAAGCAAAATAGGGCTTTTTTTGTCATTGAGTAATGAAAATGGAAGAACATAATAATGAAAGAAAGAAATAATTTTATTTTGTTATGAGTTAATAGGAAAACACTGAAAAACGCATTTTCAGCTATAACCTTTTTGTTTCTTATTTGAATTTGATGAAACATGGGGAGATTTTAACACTCACACACACACACACACACACACATGGAGGGCATTATGTGTACCAGATTTCAGAGTGATTGGGTAAAGGGAACTGATTTTATACGCAATTACATTTTGTGATTTTAAGAAAAGTTGCATACACATTCCTGGCTCCAACTTCTTTGTCTTCCGTCCAATTTGCATGAAATGGGTAGATTATGCCCCTCCCCAAGTTTACTATCTCTCTGAAATTACATAAAGATTGGATAAAGGATTCTGATGTTAGAAGCGATTTACTTGTAACTGTATTTCTGGTTGTAACATTGAGGGGGGGGGGGGCATTTTACATGAAATTTGGCAGGATTGTATCTCAGACCTTCAGAATCCTCTATACCAAATTGTAGAAAGATTTAAAAAAGGGTCTAAACTTATAAGCAAATTAAGTTTTCCTCTTAAACTTTCATTCTTCAGGTAAATAGCACATGCAGTGCCATTCAGCGACCGGCATGGCAGGGGGGAGGGGGCTGTAGAAAGGAGGGGGAGCAGCCCAGCAGACTGATACACATTCACTGGCCAATTACTGCATGCTTCCACCTTTACAGGACCAATCGGTGGTG
>QEPC01005146.1:1013184-1057428 GCA_003113815.1 Sphenodon punctatus
GGGGAGAGTATGGTGACGGGTAGAGGGGCAATTCCATTTCTTGCACCTGGGCCCATTCCAACCTAGCTATGCCCCTGCTTCATGGAGAGGGAAAAGCTGTATGTTCAGTAAAACTGGCAGACTGTATGTGATTGAGGGCCACCCTGAGTGCATACAGGGTTTGATCCATTGAAGTTCACTGGTCCAAACACCTAGCCTGCAGCTAACTGGCCCCAGCTGGGTAGAGTTGTGAGGTATCTGGATTCAGACTATATAAGGTGGAGCCAATGGCTCGGAGGGCAGACAGCGAAGGCTCTTGAGTTACCCCAGAGCTCAGCACAGAAGAGAGAGCGATACCAGGGAATGTCAGGAAACCGTGTGGGAAGGATCACTTGGACTCTGGATGCCTTCCCATGTAATCACATGCTTGGGATGGAATTTGGTAATCTCCCACTGCCTGAGCATTCAACACAATGCATTTTCCTTGGGTGAAAGGGAGAGAGGGGGAGCTGATGCTGCTCCTGGCTGGTATTGAAGACAGTGGCCAAGCCTTGCTCTCTTTTCCCCAGGAACAGGCCTCATACTTGTCTGAACTAGTTCCCGAGGTTCCCATCTCCTAGAGAAATGCCTTCAGAATACACTGTGATAAATTCCTGGATCTGGTTTCTTGGAGTATGTAGCTCATTGCCTTGCTTCTTCCTCCTAGCCAGCTTAGGTGGTTCTGTTTCTGGTATAGGGGAAGTGCAAGGAGGCAGAAAGAGTTCTGCTCTGATTCTGGCAGGCTCTGGTACATAAAGACTGTGTATTCAGCTGTGAACTGCTCTCCAGGTGGTGGCACAAGTGAAAAGGAGTGCCCCAGCTACCGGGGGTGGGGAAGCTAAATATTCTGGGGAGCCTGGAGTTATCATGGAAGCTCAGGCCTGAAGCAGCAGCATGAAGAGAATGGGAGAGGCACTAGGAGGAGGGCTCCATATAACGTGCCCATCTTTGGCCCAATGCCCCCCTACATTCCAAAATTATGGCAAATACAATCTTGCCTCTCCTTGAGCTTGGTGCCACAATGGGTGCTTTTAGACAGATGGGTTGCCCCGGTGCTGCCCGCGTCAGCCTTCTTCATCCCCAGACTGGCCTGTCCATCTAAAGGTGCTCTGCCAGATGTGGAAGCGGAGCAGGTGCTGCTTGTTCTGGGTCAGCCCTGCTTGTGGCACTCCAGAAGTTGGAACATACCAGAGCACCACCTGTAAAGCAGGCTGGACAGACACAGGGCACCGGCCTGAAGTGTAGCTGTTGTCTGTCTGCTTATCAGACCCACGCTGCAGCTTGACTTTTGGCTAGCCATTGCCATGGGCCACATCATAGAGTTGAGGGCAGCAGTCTACAGCGTCGGGTGATCTGCCCACAACTCTACAGTGTGTTGGGCAGACTGTGGGCTTGGGCAACTGCCAGGTCCATCTAAAATGGACCCAGGCAAGGCTGAAAGTGGTTCCAAATGGGGGGGGCACCCCTAGAGGTGCCCTGTGGGTAGACAGCCTGCGCACCCATCTACCTGTGCCCATTATGAGAAGGTGTCGGCAATTGCAGCTCTCTAACTTCCATTGTACTGGCCTCTTCTCAAGCAGGCAGTCTTCTAACTTCAGAGCATGAGAATAGTTGCCAAAATAGGCTATATCTAATTTAGTGTGTTTAAAAGGAGGAAAGTAATCGGGAAGTTTCCAGTGAGCAGAGTGGTACCAAACAGCAAATGTTGGATGCTTACCTGAGCCACCATTGTACAGAAATAAAGAGAGATCAAGATTTTTGGTAAGTTTTCCTGAATTGTGTTACCTAGCTCTGCCCAATCCAGAAATTCCTCAAGTTCATCTTTCTCATGTGTTTTTTCTAGTACAAGTACTTTTCGTAAATATAATGAATTCCAGGACAGACAAAGATCTGCTGATAGTGAGAAGTTTGTTATCCGATTGTCATGCAGAAAATACCTTTTGCAGTGAGCACATCCTCCTTTTATAAATGGCTAATTATGTATTATTTATTTATTTTAGTTATTGAGTACAATTTAGTCTCTCGCCCCCTTTGTGCATCAGGCACCTTGGGGTGGCTAACAACAATCCTAAAACAATATAAACCACAATAATAAAAACAAATACATATATAATTAAAAAATGAATCTGGGGATAAAAAGCTAAAAGCTACCCAACCGCCTTCCCACTACCCCTCTCCCCTGCCAAACACCTAGTGGAACAGCCAGGTTTTACAACAGTGGCGGGAGGAGGGGAAATCCAGGAACAAACAGGCCTCCACTGGGAGGGAGTTCCACAGCCTTGGAGTGGTCACTGAGAATACCCTCTCCATGGTCCCCATAAGAGAAGCCTGAGGGACCTCAAGAAGGGTGCCCCCAGAGGACCACAGGGGCTGCTCCAGAACATGGGGGGTGACACGGTCTCACAGGTAGATGAGACCTAGACCATATAGGGCTTTATAAGTCAAAGCCAAAACCTTGAATCAGGCCCGGAAGACAATAGGCAGCCAGTGCAGAGCACGAAGCACAGATGTAATATGCTCTCTGCACACTGTCCCCATAAGGAGATGGGCCACCACATTCTGCAGCAGTTGCAGTCTCCGAACCATCACCGGGTGTAGCCCCACATAGAGCATGTTGCTGTAATCCAGTCTTGAGGTGATAAAACTCCGAACCATCACCAGGGGTAGCCCCCCCATAGAGCGTGTTGCTGTAATCCAGTCTCGAGATAACAAAGGCATGGATGATGGTGTCCAGATCCAAATCTGAGATATATGGCCAAAGCCACCATATCGGATGTAATTGACAAAAAGCACTCCTCCCCACAGTCACCACCTGGGCCTCCAGGTGGAGCTGGGAATTGAGGAGCACTCCCAGACTTCAATCCTATGGGACCAGGGAGGGACAGACCCCATCAGTCATGGGGGCCACCAACTCCCTCGCCCCGTTACCCACCAGCATTGCCTCCATCTTGTCAGGATTCAGCTTCAGATGACTCGCCCACATCCAGTCCCACACAGCTGCCAAGCACTGAGCCTGCCAGGTCCAGGTTGGATGAAAAAGAGAAGTATAATTGAGTGTCATCGGCATACTGATGATGCCGTACACTGAACCTTCTCATGACCTCACCCAGCTGCTGCATATGCACATTGAACAGGAGAGGGGACAGAATGGGACCCCGCATGTGAGGCCCCAGAGGGACAATGACTGCTCCCCCAGTACCACGTGCTTGGTTCTTCTAGACAGGAAAGAGCGGAACCATTCAAGAACAGTGTTGCCCACCCCTGCTCGATCCTGCAAGCAAGTCACCAGCATCTCCTGGTCAACCGTGTCCAAAGCCGCTGATGGATCAGGGTCGGCCACTTTACTGATTTTTATTAGATATAACTCCTGGCAAAGGTCATCAACCAGGGGTCACCAATGACTCCATGCCATAGCCCAGACAAAAGCCAAACTTCAAAGGATCTAAAAAACTGATGTGGTCCAGGTGCCCCTGGAGCTGTTGAACCACCACCCGCTAAATAGCCTTCCCTAAAAAGGGAAGGTTAGAGACAGGCTGATAGATGGCAAGGAAGTCAATGTCAAGAGATGGTTTCTTGATCAGAAAGCGTACCACAGCCTCCTTCAACTTCCCGACATTCTGTCCTCCTGAAGTAAGGCACTGACCGCCTCCTCCAGCAACAGCCCTAACATCTCCCAGATGGCCTTAACCAGTCAGGATGGGCAGGGATCCAGTTCAAAAAATGTCTCTCATAGCCTCCAGGATGCCCTCCGCATCAGCAGGTGACACCCTCTAAAACTGATCCGAAAAAAGTAGGCACAACGGGGTCTCTGCACCTCTGGTTCTCCAACTGCAATAAACATGTCATCGAAGTCGTGGTGAATGCAAGTGATTTTATCCACAAGGTAATCAATAAATAAGTCATAGCGGGTGCTGAAAGACTCCAGCTCCGGCAGAGAGAGGCTGGACTGATGAACCCCTTCACCACCCAGAAAAGCTCAGCTGGACAAGACTTCATGGATGCTATGAAGGCAGCAACGAACCTCTTCTTTGCTGTTCTCACAGCTATGACATAGGCTTTCAAACTGTCTCTATGTAGCAATCTGTCAACTTCAGTACGAGTGCAGTGCCACCTCCACTCTAACCGCCTCTCCATCTGCTTCAGCTGTCGCAGGTCCTCCGTGTACCATGGGGACCTGTGAAGCCAATGCCTGGAAAGTGGACATCTAGGAGCCTTCTGGTTGATGGCCTCAGTCAACAGAGTGTTCCATAAGTTTACAGGGTCATCAAGTGAACGGCTGTCAAGGTCTGAAGGTAATTCACATACAGCATTCTGGAACCTTTCCAGTTCCATCTGCCTCTGAGAGTGGACCATTTGAATTGGTCCAGCACCCATCTAGGAACTGATGTGTACCAGGAGACCAGCCCGTAGGAAGTAGTGATCCATCCATGACAGAGGTAATAACCCTANTACCTTTTGCAGTGAGCACATCCTCCTTTTATAAATGGCTAATTATGTATTATTTATTTATTTTAGTTATTGAGTACAATTTAGTCTCTCGCCCCCTTTGTGCATCAGGCACCTTGGGGTGGCTAACAACAATCCTAAAACAATATAAACCACAATAATAAAAACAAATACATATATAATTAAAAAATGAATCTGGGGATAAAAAGCTAAAAGCTACCCAACCGCCTTCCCACTACCCCTCTCCCCTGCCAAACACCTAGTGGAACAGCCAGGTTTTACAACAGTGGCGGGAGGAGGGGAAATTCAGGAACAAACAGGCCTCCACTGGGAGGGAGTTCCACAGCCTTGGAGTGGTCACTGAGAATACCCTCTCCATGGTCCCCATAAGAGAAGCCTGAGGGACCTCAAGAAGGGTGCCCCCAGAGGACCACAGGGGCTGCTCCAGAACATGGGGGGTGACACGGTCTCACAGGTAGATGAGACCTAGACCATATAGGGCTTTATAAGTCAAAGCCAAAACCTTGAATCAGGCCCGGAAGACAATAGGCAGCCAGTGCAGAGCACGAAGCACAGATGTAATATGCTCTCTGCACACTGTCCCCATAAGGAGACGGGCCACCACATTCTGCAGCAGTTGCAGTCTCCGAACCATCACCGGGTGTAGCCCCACATAGAGCATGTTGCTGTAATCCAGTCTTGAGGTAACAAAACTCCGAACCATCACCAGGGGTAGCCCCCCCATAGAGCGTGTTGCTGTAATCCAGTCTCGAGATAACAAAGGCATGGATGATGGTGTCCAGATCCAAATCTGAGATATATGGCCAAAGCCACCATATCGGATGTAATTGACAAAAAGCACTCCTCCCCACAGTCACCACCTGGGCCTCCAGGTGGAGCTGGGAATTGAGGAGCACTCCCAGACTTCAATCCTATGGGACCAGGGAGGGACAGACCCCATCAGTCATGGGGGCCACCAACTCCCTCGCCCCGTTACCCACCAGCATTGCCTCCATCTTGTCAGGATTCAGCTTCAGATGACTCGCCCACATCCAGTCCCACACAGCTGCCAAGCACTGAGCCTGCCAGGTCCAGGTTGGATGAAAAAGAGAAGTATAATTGAGTGTCATCGGCATACTGATGATGCCGTACACTGAACCTTCTCATGACCTCACCCAGCTGCTGCATATGCACATTGAACAGGAGAGGGGACAGAATGGGACCCCGCATGTGAGGCCCCAGAGGGACAATGACTGCTCCCCCAGTACCACGTGCTTGGTTCTTCTAGACAGGAAAGAGCGGAACCATTCAAGAACAGTGTTGCCCACCCCTGCTCGATCCTGCAAGCAAGTCACCAGCATCTCCTGGTCAACCGTGTCCAAAGCCGCTGATGGATCAGGGTCGGCCACTTTACTGATTTTTATTAGATATAACTCCTGGCAAAGGTCATCAACCAGGGGTCACCAATGACTCCATGCCATAGCCCAGACAAAAGCCAAACTTCAAAGGATCTAAAAAACTGATGTGGTCCAGGTGCCCCTGGAGCTGTTGAACCACCACCCGCTAAATAGCCTTCCCTAAAAAGGGAAGGTTAGAGACAGGCTGATAGATGGCAAGGAAGTCAATGTCAAGAGATGGTTTCTTGATCAGAAAGCGTACCACAGCCTCCTTCAACTTCCCGACATTCTGTCCTCCTGAAGTAAGGCACTGACCGCCTCCTCCAGCAACAGCCCTAACATCTCCCAGATGGCCTTAACCAGTCAGGATGGGCAGGGATCCAGTTCAAAAAATGTCTCTCATAGCCTCCAGGATGCCCTCCGCATCAGCAGGTGACACCCTCTAAAACTGATCCGAAAAAAGTAGGCACAACGGGGTCTCTGCACCTCTGGTTCTCCAACTGCAATAAACATGTCATCGAAGTCGTGGTGAATGCAAGTGATTTTATCCACAAGGTAATCAATAAATAAGTCATAGCAGGTGCTGAAAGACTCCAGCTCCGGCAGAGAGAGGCTGGACTGATGAACCCCTTCACCACCCAGAAAAGCTCAGCTGGACAAGACTTCATGGATGCTATGAAGGCAGCAACGAACCTCTTCTTTGCTGTTCTCACAGCTATGACATAGGCTTTCAAACTGTCTCTATGTAGCAATCTGTCAACTTCAGTACGAGTGCAGTGCCACCTCCACTCTAACCGCCTCTCCATCTGCTTCAGCTGTCGCAGGTCCTCCGTGTACCATGGGGACCTGTGAAGCCAATGCCTGGAAAGTGGACATCTAGGAGCCATCTGGTTGATGGCCTCAGTCAACAGAGTGTTCCATAAGTTTACAGGGTCATCAAGTGAACGGCTGTCAAGGTCTGAAGGTAATTCACATACAGCATTCTGGAACCTTTCCAGTTCCATCTGCCTCTGAGAGTGGACCATTTGAATTGGTCCAGCACCCATCTAGGAACTGATGTGTACCAGGAGACCAGCCCGTAGGAAGTAGTGATCCATCCATGACAGAGGTAATAACCCTATATCCACCACGAATGGATCCCTTCTCTTAAGGCCAGTGCAGAAAACCAGGTCCAAGGTATGTCCCTCCTCGTGTGTTGGGCCCTGAGATGGCCCATGGTTGTCATGGTGGTCATGAACTCATGCTCTGTTCCTCCTCAGCATGTATATTGAAGTCCCCCAGGACTAATGCCCTTGGTATTCTTGTGATTGTCTCTCTTTCTACATAGAGATAGTGTGGTTGCTATGTTGGAAATCTTACAAAAGTAAGAGATTTTCAGTCAGTTTACTATCAGCAAACTGACTGAAAATGTGTGCACTTACGGGGTTTAAGGAGCATTTTATTTTCCATACCTGACTAAAAAAATCCACTATCACTATTACTTGATATTGAATTGTATACAACCCCTTAGAGTTTAGGTTGAAAATAGGCAATGCTTAATTTCTTTAGAGGAAGGGGGGGCGAGAATTGTCAGGGCCTATGCCTGCCCCAGAAGCCAAGCCCCTGCCTCAGAAGCTACCCCGTTCCCCGCCCCAGAGCTTGTCAGAGCAGGGAAATGGACCCTGTTCTTTAGGTAGCAACCACTGGACCACCCTGCCTCTGTACAGCTGAATATAAAAGAGGAGTTCTTGTGATTTAATCTATGTGATGGCCAGCACAGGGAGTGGGAGAGAAGTCATTAGTGAAAGCCCAATAAACCATCTTTTTTTTTAACCCTGAAATAACCAATATTGACCTTTTCCTGATCTTTCATATTTCTGGGCGCACACTGCTACTGGGAACATTTTCCAGTGTTCGTCCCCTCCCTTTGAATTTAATTGTCAGGGCTGAGCCCTGGCAAGCCCCCAAATTAATTAAGCCCTGAAAATAGACTTTGGGGGGAAAAATTAAGAAAAGATCAAAATAAATTGTCAGTCTAGCCACCATGCCAGTACCAGATCAACGTGCTGACATTTTAATAGAACTGAGCTAATGCATGTCAGCATTTTGCGTAAGTCCTATTCTATAAAATGCAAATAGTCTCCTTCAATTTTAAAGGAGCTGCATGAGATTAAGTCACACTAACTGTGAGGGGAAAAAGTTTTCTTTTATTTAATTGCTTGTTCTTGGTGTTGACAAGATGCAGAAGTTTAAATTGTCATTTAAACTAGTGGTGGTCAACAAATTTGAGAGATTTAACCATCTCCAGAGCCAGCCTTTGTGAAAGGGATGTGGCCCTAGGTTTTGTGATCTCTTGGACCCTGCAGTCAGTTCCTGTCCCTAGCAACAATTCCAGGTGCCCTCTGGAAAGTTGGTGGCAGTGATGGGCCCCCAGAAGCCTCAGGAGTGGCAGCAGTGGTGGGGGGGGGGCAGGAAACACAAGAGATGTGTTGTGTTGGGGAAGGCACTTCCTCCAGCATCTTAATTGCCCCACCCAGTCCTGCCCTCCTTCCCCAGAGACCCCACCCCGTGATACCTTGTCCCCTGGGTTTTGTGAATTATAGGGATCATTTGAGAAAGAGATGATGTAAAGCTTTTTGCCAGTTACATCTTGTGCGGAGGCTCCGACCATACGTTTTGGATTCCGACCTGGCCACCCACATCCATGCGCTCATCACCTCAAAGCTGGGTTACTGCAACACGCTCTACATGGAGCTGCCCCTGGTGACAGTTTGGAAGCTGCAACTGGTGCAGAATGCGGAGGTCCATCTTTTGACAGGGACAGGCTGTAGGGAGCACATAACACCAGTACTCCGAGCTCTGCACTGGTTGCCTATAGCGTTCCAAGCCTGATTCAAGGAGCTGGATTTAACCTTTAAAGCCCTACACAGCTTGGGCCCCTCCTATCTGAGAGACCACCTCACTCCTCGGGTCCTGGGCAATCCTTGCTGTCTGCCGGGGGTGCCTTCTTGGAGGTCCCCCGGGTTAGCCGGGGGACACAGTGGAGAGGGTGTTCTCGGTGGCCACACCGCATCTTTGGAACTCCCTTCCAGAGGAAGCTCGACTGGCCCCGGGTCTTCTGGCCTTCCACCAGGCCTGTAAGACCTGACTGTTCATCCAGGCCTTCGGGGAAGGGAGTGGGTAGGGTGTGGGAGGAGGGGGGGTTAGTTTTCCCACTGTTCTTAGCTTATTTAACTGGTTTTATTTTCCCTTCTTGTCTATGTTTTTTATTTATTGTTTTAAAATGTGCAAGTTGTGAGCTGCCCCAAGCCGTCTGTTGACGGGATGGGGCAGGATATAAATTTTAATATAAAAAAAAATAATTAATTTATGGGCAGTAAAATAACCATAGACAAGAGTAGTGGTGGGGTGGTCTTTTTAGTTTGAGAATCACTGGGTGCAATCACATGAGCTTCAGAGGGTCTGATCCCCAGTTGCCACACTGCAGGATGAGCACAAGGAGCAGGGCAGATGATCCTCCCCCAGAAGCCAGGTGGGCCACTATCGGAACTCACAATATGAGGCGGTCCAATACGCCTGCCATATGAGCAGGAGTCCAGCTTTGCCCTGCCTTTGTCCTTCAGCCCAACCACTATCCTGCCCCCAGCCATGATGTGGCCACATGAGACTGGAATTAGCAGCCACCGCTCAAAGCTCCACAGTGGACCTCGCCACACAGCAGGGCAGATGGCAACCAGACACAAGAGCTACCGTGCCTTGGGCAGCCTCACCCCATTTTGGGTGAGGCTGATGTGCACTGCATCCTCAGCCTATTTCCAAGGACGCAGCACATTGCAGACATCTTCCTGCCACACTATGTGGTGGGGGGAATATCTAGCAGCCACCAGGCACATGATGCACTGCATCATGTGGTAAGGTTGCCTGAAGTGGAATAAGGCTGTCCAAGGCATAGTAAATGCATTATGTGGCTGTACCCACTGACTTAGGGAAATGAGAGCAGGGGAAACAGGTTTCTGTGGGACTAATTCTGATAACCACACAGAAGCAGAAAATAGGGCATTCAGTGCATACTTTCTGGTCCATGTCCCTCCCTCCCTTGTGTCTTTTCTTGTTCATCACTAGGGCTGTAGCGGAATGTCGCAGCAGTAGCTATTTCCGCCAAAAACAGCGTTTCCACAATTAGTGGTACGGCGTGGCAGAGGCTTTCATTCCGCTAGTTTCATTCCGCTACTTCCACAGGCTTGGCAAAATAGTGGAAACATGACATTTTTGCTACTTCCGCCATTCTGCCAGTGCCACAAAATAGCGGAAGAGCTGTTTTCCAAAAGTTTCCACAATTTCCCCACAATTCTGCAATTTGCAGAATGCCGACAGAATTAGCGGAATGTCCACAGAAAAGCCTCTGTGTGGCGTGGGCAGTTCCGAAATAGCGGAATGGAATCATGGCGTGGTAACAGCTGCTGCCACATCAGCCTTCATCACACCCTGCATTAAGTCAGGGTGATACTGGAGATAGATGAGTTTTCTGGGTTTGTCAAACCCAGCTGTTTCAAAATCATGAACCAGCCCTCCCCGCCCTATCCACTGCAAATTTATGAAACTAGATTTGAAAATCATGACCATATAACTTGCCACCCAACAATACTTGTTCAGCATTTGTGTTCACATCTGCTTTCCACAATGCATTATTTTGTATGTTAAAATGAGTTTTCAGCAGCCCCACACGTAAGTAAATGATGTCCTAGCTCTATTTTTAAAGTGCGAGGAACAGTAGTAAGAAGACTGCAGAGTCAGATATATCAATCAAGCTTTTGCTTATGTGTGTTGCTCAAAGTGCTGTTGAAAAGTGATATTTACATACAGAATGGCACATTAAAAAAAGCTGTGAAAAATCAGGAATTATACAAGAACTGTTGGATGGGAAATTTCATGGAGCTTTCCTTTCACACTGGTGCTTGAAAAGGAGTCTGTGAATATTTTGAAATACAAATCAAGTTAATTTGTAATTTAATTAATGAAATGAATGGGTTAATATTCTGCATATGGGGATCCCTGAGGTATTTTCAGAAAAACACTTGCTATATTGATCCCTGAGATCTTCCCACAGCTGGTGCTATAGTTTCACTGCAGGTGGCCACTTCATTCTATCTAGGAGCAGTAAATGCCGGCATGAGCTAAGAATAGATATTTCAGGGGAAATGGTCATGTGGACATTATCTCAGCTCATACTGTATGCGATTGTGAAAGTAAGCTGTTGCTGCTAAAAAGTGAAAGTGGTTGATACCTCTGCTCAAAAGGAAGAAAATGGCATCTTTTTGGAGTGATAGCACGTACTAAGAATAAGAAGAAAGGTGCACTTTGTATCAAGCATGGGTCTAGCAAACATTTCTGCAAAGATATTTTTATAAGTGGTTCTTCCTATACATTCCAGTTTGGAAAATGTGAAATCATAACAGAACAAGGAAATGTCTTAGAAATAATTGTTCGGCATCAAATGAAAGCTTGTATGCCTCTGGGTATGATGCCAGAAAAAATGATCTGGTGCAGAAAAAGTTATGAAAAAAATCAAAATCTTGCCTATTTCATTAAGATAGACAAAGTGTCACACTGAATGAAAAAAGAAGAAGTAAGGTTGCTGTGTTGGTCACAAATGTAGGCAATAGAGACAAAGTAGTGCCGTGATCTCTTTTATTGGACCAGCTACAGTTGGTGGAGGGATGCAAGTTTTTGGACTTCACAGGGTCCTTCATCAGGCAAGTCAGGAGTTAGAACTGGAGACTGAGCAAAGCAGGGAGGTATATACAGTGTTTGGAAACAATGATAAGGGAGGGAAGAGGAGTGGAGGGGAGGAGAAGGTGAGAACGAGCCCCAGAGAGGAGGTCTGCAATTCAAAACGGTAGAATACATCAAAGTGGAAAGAGCAAGAGTTGCTGATAGTAAATAAACGTAAAGCTTCCTGTAGCTGTAGTCAGTCATTAGACTTACACATTTCTGTAATGGCCTGTGAAACCCATGTCCAAACGGAGTCCGTTGTTCTTTGTATCCAGCAGAGCTATGTATTTTTGTTCCCAGACTCGCCTTTTAAAGATGTTGCGTAGGTTTCCTTTTAAGACCAGGACCGAGAGATCGGATATAGAGTGGTTATTTTGTGAGAAGTGAATGCCAACAGTAGAGTCTGTGCTCTTGTCCATGACCTTTGTTCTGTGTGAGTTCATGCATTTGTGCAAAGGTTGGTGAGTTTCATCTACATAGTTGTCATGGGGGCATTTTGTGGACTGAATGAGGTAAACTAGATTTTTAGATTTGCAGTTGTAAGTCTCTTGTATTCTGAATAGATTTCCATGGGATGTCTGGAGCGCTGTTTTCAGTAGAGACATGTTTTATATCTCCTGTCCCGGAAAGGCCTTGTTCCCTTTAGGGGTGCTGGTGTCCTGGATGGTGGGGAGTGTGCTCTGGATAATTTGTTGAGAGAGATTAGAAGGTTGTTTGAAAGCCAAAAGAAGGGGTTCATGGAAGATCTCCTTCAGGGTTTGGTCCCCATCCAGTATAGACTGGAGTTCTTTGATGATGTTATGTATGGGTTCCAGTTTGGGATGGTAGGTAACAACTAAATGTGTGCGGTTGGAGGATTCAATTGGTTGAAAACAGTCCTTCCCTTCCCATCAAGACTCAAGGCAGCTTATAATCAGCATCTAAAAATTCCCTCCCTCTACCCTTACCACCCACCCAATTTTATCCCTGCCTGCTAAATGTCTGGCCAAATAAAAATGTCTTACAACATTTCTGGAAGATGAACAGTCTTAGGCTTAAACAAACCTCCAAGAAGAGGGATTTCCATAATCCTGGGGAAAACCACCGAGAACACCTCTCTCTGGGCCCTAGCTGTAAAAATTTCACAGACAGATGATACCTACAAGAGGGCACCCCCTTCTGACCTCAGAGGCCATGATGGGACATGAGGGAGGAGGCGGTCTTTCAGATACCTGGGGCGCAAGCTTTATAGGTCAAAACCAGCACCTTGAGTTGTGCCTGGAAAGCTATTGGTATCCAGTGCTCACACTGAAGCACAGGTGTGATGTGCTCCCAACAACCCGCCCCCAATAAAAGATGGGCTGCTGTGTTCTGCACCAACTGCTGCAGCTTCTGAACAGTCATCAGGGGCAGCCCTATGTAGTGAGCAACTGAGCATTGTAGTAAATGTACATAAAAATAGAGTAACCGCTGATAAACTGAGTTTGAGGGTGAGTCATTTCAATTTGGGAATGTCCAAGTGCAACCAGAACCAAACTGCAGCTATATCTCTGTACTAGCTTTAAACACATAATTTGAACTTTGATCTTATAGTACCAGTTTCAGCAAAACAAGAACACACAAACTTTAGAGTGAATTTCCTCATTTTGAAATTATAGTTTCTTAGCTTCCCACTTTTCCTAAATTACCTGGCCCCAGAAGAATAATTAAATTGGAATGGGCCCTAGTGCAGAAGATGGAATGTCTCCTCCCTTCTTATCCTTGCTGGTACAGTCCCAATCCCATCTACCCTGAGAGCAGGCGGTCTATATGCTGATGGTCTCAACTTCTCCTCTTTTGCTCCCCTCTTCCTGTAAATGCAAGTCCAACCAAGTGAGCCTTGCATGGGAAACAGTGGAATAACTTTGAACTAATGTTCTCGTTTTAAACTCATTTTTGTTTTTTAGTTTTTAAATCTGTATTTGTTTACAGATTTAAAACTGAATTTGTTTTAGTTACTTAATTCATTGTCCATTGTTTTCAATGGGAATCACCTTCCAGGTTTTCCATTCACTTACCAGAGAAGCAAAGTGGTTTTACTTTGCTTCTCTGGGGGCATTTTTAGATGTGCATGCAATTTGCAGGTTATAGCAATCTCCTGTGGTCACACAAGGACGGTGGGGGACAAACACCTAATAAATGAGCAGGTGGACACCTACCTGGTGTGGGCTGTTGTCTTGTTTAACACCTCTTATCACTGAAGTGTTAAGCAACTTCTGAAACAACCAAGACAGCAAGCTGGATCCACTAGCCGCCTCAGGGAGGATCATTTCAGCTACCACCTCTCAGGTCAGTTGGGAGGGCAGTTCAAATGAGCAGCCCCTCTCCATGGGAAACCCAGGTGGGAAGGCTACCATTACAAGTCCCTCTACACGATGGGTTGGCTGAGGAGCTGTCCATGCAGGACAGGACTCCTGGACCCCTTCTGCCCATCAGGATTGGAACCTCAAGAGGAGATGTCACCAAACAGATAATCAGGGCGGCTGGAGGACCACCCTCACCCAGCTTGCCAAACATCTGAAAAGGGGGTCTGGAAAAGCGCACTCTCCCAACCCGCCAAACAGCTGATCGGGGGGGGGCTTGAGGAACTCCCCTGATCAGCTTTGGCGTGCAGTCCCAGGCCGGGTGAGGGTGTGTATCCAGGTCCCCCATCAGCTGTGTTTCAGGCCAGGTGAGTCCGCCATGATCAGCTGTTTGGCAGGCAGGTGAACGCACTCCTCCGGTCTCTCCCCCTCCCCCCCCCCCCCCCCCAGCTGTTTGGTGTCTGGGGTAAATGCACTACTCCTGGCCCGATCCTCAAACCTTGCTATGCTACTGTCTCGTGCAGACAATTCAGAACAAAAGCTTTCCATATCCTATTGAACTCGTCTTTCCTGTGTATATAGTAGATGTTGAGTCTGCTCCTGAACATCATTAGATAATGCTAAAGAGTAACTATTGAGCAATTTTTATTTTTTTTAAAAAATTCTAAGTTCACTGTGCTCTAATAAGAGAGGATTTTCAAATTATACATGTAAAATTACATGATGATTTCCCTAAGAGATTGGTTTTATCTTAATGCGTATAATAGGGGGGAAAGAGCAAATTGAAGATGCCTGACAAAACTTCCCTCTGCATTGCCTCATTTTTATGCACTTAAACAAAACAAACGGGGGTTCCATTAAGAGTTTGTCTTGGTATTTTCAAGAGAGAAAAGGCAAAAACATCATAGCTGTCGATATAAACATGTCAAATGAAGGATTAACCTAAAATGATATTTCATAATCACAGTAATCTGTAATAACTGAAAATAAGGAATTAGCTTTCACTTGAGGTTTTAAAAGAGAACCGTTTCTGAAAGTGTCAGAGAAGGATTATCTAAAAACAACATCAGATGATGGATTGTTGGTGTTTTCACAATGCCAAACAACCCTTGTTCTGTATTGCAAAGACGTTTCCATCATGGCCAGTCCATTTGAGCAGCATTGTAGCTGCAGCAGGGACCATTGCCAGATGTCTCTGTGCTTTGTTATGCAGCACTTCTTAAAGGATGTATGCAGCGCTGACTTCATGCAGGGGCAATGAGGGCCATGGCCTGATCCCCACAGTTGGAAAGCACCTCTCTGGGAGGCCAATCCTGGTAGCAGCAGGACCAGTGTTCTTGAAGTCTCAGGAGGGGCTATTTCTGTGGGGCCCTCTCTCCACCTGCGATTCTTAGTCCCCAGGATGGCTGCTTCCTGTAGGTCCCTGCCCTCCTTCCCCTTACCCCACCTACTGGAGTGTGGGAAGCCAGTGTGGTGGTGTAGTAGATAAGGTGATGGACATGGTCCTGGGAAGCCAGGATTTGTATCCTGCCAGCCATGATTCACTGGGTGGCCTTGGGCAAGTCACAGCCTCTCAGCTTCAGTTCCCCATCTGTAAAATGGGAATAGGTGTCGGTCTGTCTGTCTGTCTGTCTGTCCCGGTGTTCCTCTCACCCATATCCATCTTAGACTGTGAGCCCACTTGGCAGGAACCTGTGCTTAAAAAACTGTGACTGTCAAGTGCTACATATGCCTAGTAGTGCTATAGAAATGATAAGAAGTTGCCCAGATTAAATCTAAACAATTGCATAAATCACTGCTGACCTATTTTAGGTCCAGGGTTGGGCAACTGATTACTCCTGCCATAAAAAATTTATGTGCAAAAATCTCTTCCCCAGTTGCTGTACGGGGCCCTGTTCTGGGCTCTGGACAGAAGTTGTGGACTCGAATTGCTCCAAACTAAGTACATACGGGCTTTGCTGGCAGCCCCCCCCCTCCCCGGGACTTCTAATATTGCACTTTGCCTTGAATGTGGCCTCCTTCCCCTTCGAGTGAGAATCTGGCTCAGGGCTTTTTCCTATTGGCTTCAACTTTGTTTCAATGAAGCAGCAATTTTGATGCAATTGGCCCTGCGAGATAAGATTCCAACTAACTAGGCGGTTTAGGTGGAAACAGAAATAAAATGACTGGGCTTGTCATCAGATGTTCTTGCACCCCTGGGTTACAAGGGTGCCAGGAAACTACTGGCCACAAGACTTTTAGACATCACCCAACACGACAGGAGATGAGAGCCGGGGTGGAATCTAGAAGAGCTTTAGGGCCCTATCCCCAGATAGCCAACAAAACCTGGTCACCTATGGCCTATCTTGGGGGGGATTTGCCGCCCAGGGACAGAAGGCTGTTTATGTTACCTAGGTTCAACTCTTTCCCCTCTGCCCAGATGGAGGGAAGATACAGGGAAATCTCGTTTAGTGAACGTTTATGTACTTGCCCTTTAAATCGGATAGAGTCACTAGAACATATATTACTTTTGTACCCTTTCCACGTTAAGCCCAGGGAGAGACTCTTGGCCCCTCTGTTGGTGCCCTTCCCAGGTCATCCCCCGAAAATGAACTGGTTATGGGGTGTGGGTTTAAAGATAGTATTCCTGTTAGCAATAACCTCAATAAGAAGAGTTAGTGAAATAGCCACCATAATAATCTCATAACCATATTTGCAGATTTTCCAAGATAGAACAGATCTTGCTTTTCATCCTAAATTCCTACCTACGATAGTATAAGTAAGACAGTTGTGAGAATGTGGCCCTTTTTACACGGGCCTCTCCCAGCCATGAATATGCAGATTTCTGCGTGTTCATGGGAGGGGGAGCCCCGTGTGAACGACGTGGCGCACGCACCCACGGTGAGTGGGGGTCCATGCGCATGCCTAACATGCAGCCCCACTCATCCCCCATTCATTCCCACGCATGGAGCAACTGGGGAAAACAGTGGTTACTCTGTGAGTGCGGATGAGTGGGGGGTAAGTGGGGATGCATGTGCAGCCGTGTACATGCCTCACCCATGAACTGGTACGCCCATGGACCCCCACTCAGTGGAGCCGTGTAAAAACAACCTGTGAGAAGACACTCGAATAAGAACAGAAGATTGCTGCCTTGTAAACAAGGTTCTTTGGGATGGCTTCATATATTCTCACAACACTCACCCTTCCAGTCCCGCATGGAATTTTTTTCTTATATTCCTAGAAAGGATTGGAAGGAACTGTCATTCTGAGGGGGAGAGTGCTTTTTATACCAGAGGAGCTCGAGACCATCACGTGATCTATTTTTTGAATACAGTGAACATGCACAACCCAGTTGTGAGAATGTTGGGAGCCATCTCAAAGAACCTCCTTTACAAGGTAACAACCTTCTGATCACTCATGTGGGGAGGAGTTGTTTATAAACAAACAACTTTATCTCCCAGTACAATCTGTGTCCTCCTGCTGCTGCTGCTGCTGCTGCAGCGGCAGCACTACTACCAGGCAGAGGCAGGTGAGGGATGAGGACCAGAGCCAGGGAGGGGAGGCAGAAGAACTTATTGGGGGAGAAGCTGGATGCAGCCTGCTGCCCAGCCAGGCAAGCGTGGGGCCCCAGCTGGCCGCAGGTCCATGTGCGGCTGCACATGTGGCACATGCCTGGGGCCAGCTCTGGATGAAAAAAGATGCCAGTGCTAATATATAATGCGTCTTATACTAATATAGATATCTGAGAACATTACCAGGCAGGTCTTGTATGTTAGAGAGTTGGATCGTTGATTTGTGGACAGACGTGCATGTTGTGCCTTGCACCCCATGGAACGATGGTTTTGGGGGCTATCATAAGCAAGTCATCTTTGATTCTGATATTGTCTCTGATGGGCCAGTAGGGTTTATTCTCAGGCCTAACCTGTTTGCATCTGCAGGACCATCCATTGACATGGAGGGATTTCATGCCTTACAGATCTACATCCCTAGCAGTGTAATCCTGGAACTGCCTTAGCATGAAATCGCTGAGAGGTTCTGTGCTGGACAAGCCATAGATCACCTTTTCCTCTGTCAGGAGATCTGTCTCAGTGGGGGGAATGCCTGTCGTCACCCTTGAGAGGGTATCGGCTATCAAGATGTCTTTGCCCTTTGTGTAATTGATCTCAGTATCATACTTCTGTGATTGCAGGAGCATCCTCTGAAGCCTTGCTGGGGCCTTGCCAATGGGCTTGGTAAAGATCTCCTTGAGCGGCTTGTGGTCAGACTGGACCTTCAGGGGGGAGACTTAAATGCCAGGATGGGGAAAGACGATGAGGACCTTATGGACTATTTATCCCCGGACACTGAGATGATGAATCAATGTCTTTGGGATTTAAACACTCGATTATCTATGGAAGGATGCCTGAATTAATGACTCGGGGCTTAAACTTAAAGAATTGGCCACTGAACTTAATTTAATTGTTCTTAATGGAACATGGCATAATGACCATCCGGGAGAATTCACTTTCCTCGGAATGCAGGGCTCCAGTGTAGTCGACTACTTCCTGATAAATAATGAAGTGTTCCCATACATGGTAGATTTTCATGTTGGCAACCTTCATTTTAGCGACCACCTGCCTTTGATATTGCAAGTAGCAATTGCATCAAATCAGGGCATAAACGCCCCTCTTGAGCAGATTAGGAAGGTTTATTCTGGTCATCAAGACCAGTACTTGCCTAGAAAATGGAACTATAAATTGGAGCAACAGTTGGCAGTAGTTCTGAGCTGTGAATCTGTAACGGCAATAAGTGCTAAGTTACTAGCTAAGAGTCAAGGTCACCAACTTATAGGGGAGCATGAGGCGTTAATGAACTTTCTGACCCCTTATTTAATTAGAGAGCCAGAAGTCTCAAAAGGGGGCCATTGTAGGAACCAGAAATGGTATGATGCCGAATGCTATCAGGCTAGACATGCCTTTATGGATGTTTATCGTACCTATTGGAAGAAAAAATTACGAACTTACCGACCCATTATTTCGAGCTTAAAAAATATTATTGTTCCCTTATTAAACGTAAAAGAAGGGAGTATGCCAAACAAACGTGGCAATCCCTACTGGATGTCGTGGAAACAAATAATTCTAGGAAATTCTGGCTGATCCTGAATTGTATGTTAAAAAAAAGAAGGAATAGAAGCTTTCTTCCAATATCCTCTCAATCCTGGGAAGATCATTTTAGAACTATTTTTTACTATTTTTTACGTTAATCAGGAACTCCAGGAACAGGATATGGATTTCAATTATCTGCCCTGCCCTTGGCCACCAGTCACAGGACTAGAGGTAATGGAAGCCATTGACTCAGTACGTAATAACAAGGCCCCATGTGCGGACTGTCTACGGATAGAATTTATTAAATCATTCAGAGACTGGTGGGTGCCCTATTTAACAGCACTGTTTACTGTAATAAATGAAACAGGAATTTATCTAGAGGGCTGGAGAGAGGAAGTAGTGACGCCAATTTATAAGAGAGGCTGTAGGTCAGATCCTACCAATTACCGGCCGATTAGCCTATTGGGGGTAATTAGTAAATTATATTCTAAAATTCTTTTGAATAGGTTAACTGCATGGATCACTGAAGGCAATATAATCCATCCAGAGCAAGCAGGATTCCAAAAATGTAGATCCACCATAGACCAATGTGCCATACTTTACCATCTAGCCTGAAAATATGTGGCAGCAAATGGGAGACTGTTTGTAGCTTTTTTGGACCTACGCTCTGCCTTTGACTCAGTCAATAGTGAAATTCTATGGGGGAAACTAAGAGCCCTCTCCATAGATTTATGCCTACTTTCATTAATACAAAGTCTCCATAAGCAAGCAGGCATGGTTGTTAAATTGGATCAGCAGGGGCACCTATCCAAGAAAATTGATTTGGTATGAGGGGTTAGGCAAGGATGTCTCTTGGCCCCAGCTCTTTTTAATACATTAATGACGTAGTCCCTCTGCTGGTAGAAACTAAATTCCATGCCCGCCAAATTAGCTTTTAGACCAATAGGGTGCCTCCTCTATGCGGATGATTTGACAATAATGTCCCAGACCAAAGTTGGGCTACAACGTCAGTTAGTAGCTTTTGCTAAATATTGCCTGGAGAATAAATTAGACATTAATTATGAAAAGTCTAAGATCCTGGTTTCCTCCAAAGAAAGGAAAACCTATTCCTGGTCTATAAACAGCCAGGTGATCCAGCAGGTTAGAGAAATTAAGTACCTAGGAGTCATGTTCCAATATAACATCAAATGGAATAGGCACTACCAGATCGCCAAATCTGAAATAGGAGGAGCTCCTTTGGCAATTGCAAGATTCTTTAGGCAATCTTGGAGATCTGAATTAATATGGGCCATGAGAGTTTTTGATGGGAAAGTCCGATCAAAATTTTTGTATGGAGCTGGACTTTGGGCTACTCCGACACCGAGAGGGCTTAATGGCCCTCAAAATAAAAAAATTTCAACTCTTATTGAATATGCCACATGGAATACCTACCAAGGCCATCAGATTAGAGACCAGACAGCCTAGTTGGGAATCTGTTGCGAGGAGAGAAGCCCTGAATCTATGGCTAAAGATTAGTTATGTGTCTAATTCCTTGTTAGGGTTAATTAAGAAGGATGGTTTTGTAAATCCCTGGATGAAGAAAATGGGTCTTTCTTTAGATCAGATGGGTTTTTCCAGGGATTATATATCGACCAAGGAAGGGGCTCATTTCAAAGTTGAGTTACTTCAAAGATTTAAGGACTTAACTAGGCAGCAGGCACTTACTCGAATAAGGAAGACTCCCTTTCTTAGGAATTATTTGCCAGTAGTCCCTGATCAAGGGGTTACAGCAACCTACTTATCCAGATAAAGACATTTAGACCCAGATATCTTTTCTCATGTGACCGGCTGAACTCTTTGCCTACAAAGATACAAGAAGATCGAATATCAAAAGTAGACTACACCCTTCGTCTATGCCCTTTTGATTTGATGACTGTAGAATCTGTCGAACATATCATGATTGAGTGTCATCTTTATGATAATTTGCGGACCCAGTACTTAACTCCTTATCTTGACCGCCACCCGGGGAGATCTAGTCATATTCTGACAAGAATTGTGTTGGAAGACATTTATTTGAATTTGACCCGTGCAGCGGCAGGTTTTTTGCAAGCTGCTTTTCTAGTCATGGAGAAATTTTTAAACTTTCAGTACATCGAAGAGGATCATGGCATCTAATTCCAATTTTATATTTTTATTTTAATTATAATTACATTCCATTATATTTAATTATCATGAATTATTATACCCAATTACATTCAAATATATTTGGTTATATATGACTATATTTGTTTATATTTAACCATGTTAACCATGTTGTACTTAGTAGCAGTCCCAGGAATTTATCATTAAGGCTATTGGTCTGCTTGGTTTTATTTTAGTTTATTTTTGGAAGAGCACGTTGAGATTATTTCAGCTATTGCCGATACTACTCGCTGTTATATAATTTGATAGTTTGAACTGTTCTGTTATGATGTTTTTGATATCTCTGGTTGTTAAACTTTGAACCGTTTAAGTATTGTTTGTATTCCAATTTGCAGCAAGTGGTATGATGATATTTGCAGGTTCACATGCTTAATATTCCCCTTTGGGAAGATTTGGCTTGGCTTACTATATGTATTTATTTGGAAATTGTTCCTGTTTTCAGCGATAACCATTGGCTAAACTAATAAAATATTTTTGATTTGATTTGACTGAACCTTCACCTTGGAACTGAACATGTACTGATGAAATTTTGACATTGCGAAGACAGTTGCCAGGAGCTCCTTTTCGATCTGCACATAGTTTCTCGGGATGTGTATGCAATTGGTCTCTCCTTCTGAGACAGGCACACTCCTAAGCCATCCTTGGATGCATCGGACTGGATTTCTAACTGCTCTGCCAGGTCAAAATAGCACAGGACTGGGACTGTAGTGACTGCTTGAGTTTGTCCAGAGCCACTTGGTGTTCAGGTCCCCCTCAGCAGAGTCCTGAGTGGTGCATTCAGCCTTGACTCATTGGGGATGTATTGGGCAAGGTACTGGATGGTGCCAAGGATCCTTTGTAGACCCTTTTTGTTCTCATGGGGTGGGGGTGGGGTTCCACTTTGCTGTTATCCAGCTGTACACCGTCCTTGGAAAAGATGTGGCCCATGTATTTGACTCTGTCTACCATGAACTGAATTTTGTCCTTGTTGAACTTGACTCCCTGCTTGCACGCCCTGTCGAGGACCTGTCGAAGTACATCTTCATGCTCCTCTTATGTAGCCACTGCGATGATCATGTCGTCTGCGATAACTGGACACCCGGAATGTCCCCAAAACATTTGTGATTCTTCTGTTGGAAGACCTCACTGGAGGATTTGATGCTGAAGGGCAATCTACTGAAGTGGTATCTTCCCCCATGGGGTGTTAAACGTGCACAGCTCAGCGGATTCTTTATCCACAACCACTTGCCAGTAGCCATCTTTCTCGTCCAAGATGGTAAAGAGTTTTTTGCCGGCGAGGTTCCACTGCACATCTTCCATTGTTGGGATAGAGAAATGTTGGCACTTGATGGCCTTGTTGAGTTCCCTGGGGTCTAGGCACGACCGGAGCGATCCATTCTTCTTTTGAGTTATCACCAGGCTATTGACCCACGCTGTTGGCTTGGTCACTTTTGTGACAACTTCCATTGCCTCGAGTTCATCCAGGGAGGCCCTGAGTTTGCCCAGGACAGTGTATGGGGTCTTTCTGCACCTGTGTACCACTGTGGGAACTGCTAGGTCCACATAGATATTATGCACACCTGGAAAGCATCCCAGGCCTTCAAGAACATTAGGGTAGAGTTTGAGGAGGTCCTCTTTCATGGCAGGTGCATGCTGCATAACTTCATGAACACGCCGGATCATGTTAAGGGTAATGCAAGCTGATCTGCCTAGTAGTGGAGGATCACCTACATCTGATACGTAGAAGGTCAGGTCAGATTCAGTGACACCGTTTGTACAGTGGGTTGTAATTGCCCCTTTGATTGCTTTTGGGGGCACCAGAATCATACCCAATGTCACGTTTATCTCTGCTGTGTGCACTTTCCCCTGTAGGCTGTCTGCAGTGTCCCTAGGGATTGTATTGGCTTCAGCTCTTGTCTAATTTTAAAGGAGACTGGGAGGTCAGCCACAGTAATCATGCTGTACCAGGCAGTTAGGGGTCCTGTGTGCTGTGCATGCTACTTTGCAGTCATTGCTCCAACAAATAGAGTATGCATATCCTTGGCTAGCTGGGCAGAAGCAGATTTTGTTCTGCACATCTTTGTGAAATGATTCCTCCCTGCACACTTGTTGCAAGTTTCTCCAAAAGCAGGGCACTGTCTGGGTTTGTGGACACGCCCAGATCTCTTGCACTGGTAGCTGCTTGCTGCAGCACAGTCCTCTGCTGCGGCAGATTTCCCTGGGAGCTTGTGTCCTTCCTGCAAGGCTCTGGGGTTTTCTGAAGCGGTGTGTATGTCGTTTTCGTTATTACAATAACGATAATGAAAATTGTTGTTTTTCCTTTTTGTTATTGAAATAACAGAAACGACAACTGAGAATAACAATAACAATAATGAAAACAACTGAGAATAACGATACCGACAACAACGATAATGAAAACAACAATGTTGTTATTGTTGTCATTATTAGTGCTGTGGCAGTTGGGGCTTTGGAGGGAAAATGTGAAGAGGGGAGGAGGGAGCAGACATCTTGGAGCCCTAAACAGGGTTGAACTCTTGAACTGTGCCTGTGTTGGAAGGGGCAAGCAGCTCAGCAGTACCTGATGGATATATCGCTGACCAATGACCAGCGCAAGCAGGCCCCAGAAGTCTCATGGCACTCTGTGATTGCTCAATGCCTGCTGCCTCCCACAACCAATCAGAGAGGTTCTGGGGGAGGGCACTGCAACCCTTTATAATGGAAGGGCCAGGCTTTTTCTCTCCATTCTGTGAGAGCTCTGCTTGTCAGGTGTGTTTACAGAACTGTGGTGCTTGCACACAAAAAATCCTCCCTAGCCCTCATTGTATTACCAATACCTTTCCTTCCTCATACCCTACATTTTACCTTCTCCCTTTCCCTGCTGCACTGTACATTATATATAGATAGGTAGTATAGATTAGATATAGATATATATTATAGACATATGAATTAGATTAGAATAGTTATATAGAAAGCTGATTAGATAATAGATAGTTTTACTTTTCCCTTCCCCTTCTCCCTTAGATTTAGATAGATATTAGTTGCGCACAGGAATCAATAGCAGTGCCAGTACCAAAAATAAAATCTTTGTTTGAAACGGTACCGATACCAATACTGATAATGAAAATGACATTGTCATTAATGATAACGAAAACAACATTTTTGAATAACGAAAACAGAAATAAAAAACAAAAACAACATAGGGACCTGGTGCACACCTTTAGTTTTCTTACTTGTGTTCTACTGTGATGATTTTGGTGTTGTGGTCATTACATTTTCTTGGGTTCTGGTGAGAGCCTTCACTCTGCAGGTATCAACTGCTTGTGCTAGGGTCACATCTGATTTCTCCAGAAGCCTTTCTTTTAGCATGCTATCTGAAATACTGAAAACAATTTTGTCTCTCATCATTAGATCTGCAGAAGCTCCAAATTCACAGTGTTGGGACTTGTTCCTGAGTGTGGTGACAAAGGAGTCAATGCCTGCTGCTTCATCGTAACGAAGTTGCCAGAACTGAAACCACTCAAAACCAGGGTTTTTTCTAGGCTCACAATATCTCTTGAATGTAGCAAGGACGTATTTATTTTATTCAATATTTTTCTACCCTGCACCCTCCTGCTCACAGAGCAGCTCAGGTTGGCTCACAAAACATATAATTAACAATAATAATAAAACACATAATATACAATTTCAAAATTCATTAAAATGCTAAAAATATGCTAAAAGGACAGAACCCCCTACCCCACCCTACCCGTCTCCCTCTCCAAAGGCCCAGCAGAAAAGCCAGGTCTTACACTGTCTTCAGAAAGAGGGGAGGTCTTGGGCCAGACGGGTCTCCATCAGGAGGGAATTCCACAGCCTAGGAGTGGCCACCACAACCGTCCTCCCCGTCTTCGCCACCCATGAAACCCAGGGGACTTAGAGTTGGGCATGTCTACATCAGAACCTACATCCCCCTACTACTCATGCACACATAAGAGGAAGGGGTGTGCAGAAGGGACCTCTATATTTTTCATTTTATTTTTTGTTTTCATTTTGAAAAATTCCTTTGTTTTGGGTAAAAAAAACTGTTTTAATAATTTTTGTTTTTATTTTTAAAGTATTTTTTTAAATTAAAAAATAATAATAAATCACTGTGCATGCAGTAAATGACTGCCAGACCATTCAACTGTGCTGTCTGTATGACAGAATCCAGTTCCCTCTGGAACTGCTCTGTTAATCTCAGCTCTTTACATAAATACAGAATCATCTCTGGAAATTTGCATCCTGGACAATTAATGACAAGACCGATGCTCGTGCAGAGGCATTCTCCTCTTGGTCGGAATTCCCCAAAGTGCTAAAATTCAACTGCATTGCACTATGGGACTGCATGTGCACACTTTCTAAAATGGTGGTGGCAGTGTTGCTGCCCTTTTGGAAAAGGGAAGCCATTCTGCACATGCACAGTCCAGCGACCATTTTTGCTTATGTGCAGTGAAGACATCCAGCTATGTTCATCATTGTAGCTTTTTAACAGCACCTTCTATGATCTACGTAGACATACTCCTCAGGTTTCTGATTAAACAAAACAGTGGAGAGACGTAGTCTTGGAATCTAAAACATACTTGATTGTTTGCCAGCATGGACTAAACTAATGGCTTAAATAAATGGTTTATAACCCTTTGATTTCCTTTTGAAAGGAAAAGCATACTGCCATCATCATTACACGATGCAAGTCTCCACTATGACTTTCAAGGAGGTGCATGAACACCTCAGTACTCTTTAGATTAAGATAACGAAAGCATACATTATTCTGGTTGACCTTAGTGTCTAAATAACTGACAGTAGGCATGGGTGAATCAAATAATTAATTCAGGAAATAGAATATATCCAACAATAAAACATTTCTGAGGATCATTTTGAAAAATACATAGCTTCTGCACGTTGGCAAGTGTACTTCACTAATGCTAAGGTGAGAGCAAGATTTAAACCCTACAAATAACCTGTAGGACTGGGCGGGTTGTTTGGACTACATCAGGGGCAGGAACCCTTTTCTCTCCCTTGGGCCACTTTGAAGAGTACACGCTCTGTGCACTGGCAAAGAGTTGGGGCAGGGGTGCATAAGGGCTTTGCTCAGATTGAGGCAGAGGGGTGAGAAACAGGATCATGGATTTATTAATTTATTTATTTAAATTTTTATCATGCCCTTCCCTAAAAAAGGCTCAGGGCAGCTCACAGCATATATTTTAAAATATCAAAAACAATGAATAAAAAGTCAAATACAAAAAAGAAATTTTTTAAAAAAAAACCAGCCATCCCACAATCCTGGCGAACATCTGGTGGCACACCAACAAGCGTGCCGGTGGCTTTCAGACAAAGCAGACCTCAGTGGGCCAAAGTGAGCCACTGTCACATTTATTAACACCCAAAGCCCTTTTCTTATAGGAGTGCTGATCAGAAGGTGAAGAGAGAGGACGGGAATAAATCTACGACTTGGATTTCCAATTACAGGGAAAAAGCCAGAGAATAAAATGACAGGCAAAACAGAAGTCCATGAGAAAGCTCACAAAGACCCCAAATAAAGTGAAGGCAAATATAAAATAATCAGTAGTAACTGCTGTGATTGCACATGGGCTGAACATTAAGTTATGGAACTACTGATGAGGCTAAACAATTCATTAGTACAGCAAATGTGTGAAAGATTCTATTGTTAGGATTCTCTAAAAACATTTGTTTTTTTTTCTGGTGAAGGTTCCTTCCTATAATAAATATTTCTGTGCAGATATGCTCCTGATACAGAAAGAGCACTAGAATTATTTTTTTTACTTCATTTGTCATCCAGCATCATGAATGATGGTCTCAGTGATGTAATTCAACGACCTTTGCAGGTTCTACATCACCTTTTGGGGGCAGAATCTGAAATAGTGGCAGAAATCCACGTCATCAGATTCTCTTGAGTCTGAAAAAATATACCCCAAATCTGGCAAGAACAAAGGTTTTTTAAATAAGATTTCCAAGACTGCAAGTTCCCTGTGGTGCCATAAATATCTTAAGAGCTGTACTTCTTAGCAGTAGTTTGGCATTTCTAGTTCCCATCTTGATTTGAGGGTAGATACATATTTAAATTAAAAATCCATACTATACCCCTGTGCGGGCATGGAGGAGACTGCCAACCAAATGGTGGAGAAACCTCACAAAAGAGGTTCAGTTCCGGAAATAGGCAAAGATTAAGAGAACTTTTATTAAACTGGCATCCACCATTCCTCTTACACAAAACTGTTAGTCCAGGTTTTTATTATGCAGAATGAGCCAAATCTTTTCATCCTTTTCACTTATTTGGTTCAGTGATTTCTGGGTATTTTCAGATGTTACGAGATCACGCTCAACCACATTGAACCACGGTCAATCCCGCGGTGGGGCCAAAGTGCCCTGAATGTCTGTTTGGCGGCCACCAGATGTTCACCATGGTCAATACCCACATGGGGTCAAAATCAACCACGCTTCCGGGGCTCCCCGCCGGACAATCTCCAGAAGCGTGGTCAAAGAGATTCCCACTGGGAAACAACAAAAAGTGATGTCTGGATGGCAATCATTGACTGGAACCAAAGAAAATGATCCCCAGCCGGGGACAAAGCACGCAGCGTTGCTGCCAGGCAACCAGCAACAACACAGCCACCGGAGCGAGATTTAAAGGGAAATCTGCAGCAGGGAAGTGTGACAGGATGGAGCGAGGAGGGAGGCAGAAGAGGGCCGTGGGTGAGAGAGCGAGGGTGGAGGAGGAGGAGGCAGTGGCAGTGGTTGAGGGAGTGAAGGCAGAGGAGGGGGAGGTGGGGGTCGTGCTGAGGATGGAGAAGGTGGAGGGACAACACCCGCAGCAGCCGGGACAGGATGCCCCAGGGACATCAGCCGGACTGGGGGAGGAGGCACCTCAGAAACGGGTAAGGGGAAACAAGGGGAGGGGAACAGGGGGCACAGGGGCACCAAGGGGGGGCAGGGGGCCAGCCTGGGCTCTCAGCAGAGAGGGGGGGAAAGGGGGCAGAACCTCACCCAACCATAACTGCCCTCATGCCCTGCAGACACAGAAAAGGGCCCGGGTGGACGAGCCCCCGGAGGACACCGACCCAGCCCAGGCAGAGGAGGAGGCAGTGGAAGAGGCGGAGGAGGAGGACCCACAGGGGAGATGATGGAGGAAGCCCTACCACAGAGGGGGCCAGTGGGGTCTGCAGGAGACCCTGGACTTCATACGGATCTGGGGGACTCTGGAGTACCAGTTGGAGCTCGCGCTCAACCAGTGGAACGAGCACGTCTACCAGGACATAGTGTGGGAAATGGAGGCGGCGGGGCACCATTGCACCGTGGCACAGTGCCGCTCCAAGGTCAAGGAGCTGAAGAGGGGGTACAAGGCCATAAGGGACAACAATAGGCAGTCTGGACATGGAGCCCGGACCGCCCCCTTCTGTGATGCCCTGGACCGAATCCTGCACATGAAGGGCTTGATAGTCACCCCACGGCTCATGGGGAGCACAGTGGTCCAGGGCAGGGAATGGGCTGAGGTACCCCCTCCCCTCACCGCCTCCCTGGTAGGCACAAGCTCCAGGGCCCCAGACCCCCAGGAGGAATGCCCCAAGACCTCCGGCACCTGCATCCCCCTGCCCAGACAGCAGCCCGGAGAGCACCGGAGAGCAGGATATTGTCTGGACCTCGGCAGAACAGGGGGAGAGGATGATAGCAGCTGTGGACCAGATGGAGGCGGCCATTGAGTGGTCCCTGGAGCAGGCAGAGGCACGGGACATGCGGTTCCAGGCTGAGGTGTGCCTGGAGTGGAGGTGGGAGCGCCGGGAGCACAGCAGGCAGGTGGAAGCGCTCGGGCAGCTGGAGCAGGCCATCACAGGCAAGGTGGGGAGCACTCCGCCAAAATGGACAGGTCCCATGATATTGGGACCTCCTTGCTCCTGCACATGGGCACCATGTGTGCCTATGTGATGGGAGCTGCCCCTCCATGCACCCTGCCTGCCCAGGGCCCCATGCTAGGCCCCTCAGTGCCCCCGGGGGCCATGCATCCACCTCCAAGTCCCTCCTGCCCTCCGGAGGGTGCAGCTGCTAAGGGGGGCCAGGTCCAGGGCCCGCCCTTCCCCCAACTTCCCCCCCTTGCTGGCCCAGGAGGCAGCCCAGGACACTTCTGGGGACACAGACAGTCAGGAGGAGGAGAGCTCACAGAGTTCTGTAGCGAACACTGGGCGCTCAAGGGGGTGTCCCAGGAAACGTGGGGGATGGGGGGGAAGGGGAAGGGCAGTGTGAGGCGAGGGGCACTATAGGGGGCGGGGCCCGGCTGGAGTGGAGGGCGAGGGGTCAATGCACATGTACAGGTGGGTGAAATATATTGTGGTTGCACTATATTGCCTCCTGTGCCCATTATTGGGCAACAGGGGTGGGGTGATGTAGGGGTCAGGCCATGTAGGGGTCAGGCCAGGGAACCCCTGGGCCTGGGCCGGGTTGGTGCAGCCCTCACACCTCAGCCTCCCGGCTGATATGCCTCAGCAGGGCGTCCCGGATGCGCTTGCCATAACAGTACTCCCTCAGGTTCTCAGCGTTCATGTACAGGGGCACCGGGTGAGGGGGCCGGTTGGGCTCGGGGTATTCCAGGGCTGCCCCCTCGGTCTCGCACACATTGTGCAGCACACAGCAGGCACTGATCACCAGGGCCGAGGTCTCCACAGTGTAGTCTAGCTGCCCAGCAAGGCTCCTCCAGCACTGCTTGAGGGCCCCGAAGGCTCGCTCCACCACGGTCCTGCTGGAGCACAGGCGGGTATTGTATAGCACCTCCGCAGGGTTGCGTGCGACTGGATAGACCTTCATCAGCCACCAGGTGAGGGGTTAGGCAGGGTCGCCCAGGATACAGGGGGGCATTGGTACCCCCTGGATCCAGGTCATCCCCATGTCAGCAAAGTCCCCGCGGAACATCCAGGCATAGAAGGGGGAGATGGTCATGATCTGGGCATCGTGACTGCGACCAGAGTTGCCCGTGAAGATGTCTATGAACCTCTCCCAGTGATCCACAACCACCTGTATCTGCAGTGAGTGATACCCATGCCTTTTTACATACTCTGCAGCCTCCCCTGTAGAGGGGCGGATGATCTCAATGTGGGTGCCATCCACGGCACCCATGCAGTTGGGGACGCCTCCGGCCATGAATCCTGCCATCATGGCCCCCTGGTCCACCAGCTCGATTGTTTTGTCCAGGAGCATGCCCTCCACAGCCTCGCATGCATCCCGGAGAATACAGGCAACGGTGCTCAGGCCAACCCCGAAGTGCTGGGAGATGGACCAGCAGGAGTCGGGAGTAGCTAGGGCCCAGACTCCTATAGCCACCCGTTGGACCATGGGGATGGGGGTCCTCACGGGGGTGTGCTGTCGGTCAAGCCAGGGCATAAGGAGGTCAGCGAGCTGGATCAGGGTGAGCTTGTCCATCCTAAAGTGGGCCCTCCAGGTTTCCGCATCCCACTGGGCCAGCACCCTGGCCCACCAACCCTGTGCCCGCTCAGCAACCCATATCCACCTGTCTATGGGCATAGAGAGCAGGGCTACCCGGCACATGGTCTCCCTCCCCCATTGGAGGTGCCGGGCCACCTCGCGGATCGCCACAGGCTGGGTTCAGCCCCGGCTCACAGCCTGCTGATATGCCTCAGAGAGTCTCTGTACCCTGAGCCAGGCAAGAGTTCTCCTGCACCCATAGTGGGCCCTGCGGGCCCTTGCAGCTCTCCAGGCCAGGGAAACCTGCAGGCAGGCGCCCAGGTGCTGCTCCACGGTAAGAGGGCACAGCTGCTCAGTGTAGTCGTGGTACCGCTCAGCTGAAAGCGCAAGGTGCATCCAGTAGGTGGCTGCCCTGTCCTGCTCCATGGTGGTGGGGGCCCTGGGTGTTGGGGGATGGTTATGCTGGCCCAGTGATGGCCTGGGTGGGCCAAGGCCTGGCCCCAGCTGGCCAGGCCTCTCAATGTGATGCTGGTGTCCGTGGGCATGCAGTTGGGTGCACCTGCTGTCCTCGCATGGGGTCTCGCGCACACATGGGCACAAGAGACTGTGCGTTCCTTGTGTAGCTGCATGCCTTCAGCCATCACACCACCACCCCTCTCCCTGTTTGCAACACCGTGTCCTTGCCAGCCTGATTAGCCAGCCTGTTTGGGCACTTGTTTTCTGCAGCTGTGCCGGGTCCGCACCCCACGCCTTGCTCTGTTGCGATACAATGTTGCGGCCCATGGCCACCTGTCCTCTCCTTGGGACCTCTTGCCCCCCCCAGCCCTGGAGGGTATGTGTGCCCCCCTGTCCATGGTGTTATTCTCCCTGTCTAGCTGGACCATGGCTAGTTGTGCATCCACTGGGCTCCCGCTTCCCGGCCCCCATGTGGCCCCGCACAGCTAGACCTTCCACGAGAGCATGTTCCTGTGTGATGTGTGGCATACCCCAGCTGTGAAGATGCTCCTGGGCTGCCCGGACAACCAGTCGGGTGCTTATGTGAGCCTGAGGTCTGGGCTTCACTACTTCGGCTATGAGGCGAGTGCTCATGATTGCTGGCTGCATGCGGAGACTCTGGGGCTGGTTCCCTACCCTGATGGGTGCATCCCTGAGATGAGGTGCTCTCATGTGGCCTGGTCCGTGGCTGAGACCATGTCTGTGCTGTCTGTGTGCAGCCTGGCTGCCTACACTATCTGCCTTGCAGAGGGGGGCCCTGCCTTGGCCATATCCTACTTTGGCTGTGTTCACGGGGCCCGTGGGTACCAGCACTCTCGTGGGGCAGTGTATCACCAGCTGTTAGAGCAGGGACAGCTTCCATGGCCCCCTGCTGCTGACTGCTGCGTGTCTGAGCCTACCACGGCGGAGCTGTCAGCACTGTCGGGTGTGTGGTCCCGTTCGGATGTGCAGTTGGGGCTGTCCATGCAGGATCCCTTTGAGGCCTACTACCTGATCGTCCACCACATGTCCTTGTTGGGGTACCGCCGGGGCATGATCCATTGGCCCCACCTGGTCCATTGGGTGGGGCACCCAGCCCCTGGGCCCATTGTGTCCCCCAGTAGCTGGCTGTAAGTCCTGGTGTGCCTCCTGGCCCCCCAGTTGCCTGCCCCCGTGTGGTCTCCCACCCCTGCCCTGGGGCCAGTTTCCACTGACTGCGCCCTCCCTGATGTCTCTTCCGTGCTGCTGTGCTGCCTGCTTCCTGGGGTGCTGCTTCCCCTGCCTGTGGCTCCAGGCCACCTCCAGCCCCCATCTGCCTCCACACCCGGTGTTGTCCTCTGTGGTTGCCTTCTCTGATGACTGGGTCCGGCGCTCTGCATGGCCTCACTGACCTGCCTGTGTCCAGCGGACTGTTCCCACCCACCAGCACTGTCACCTGCAGCCCCAGCCCCCCCCTTGGGTGCCTGTGTGAACTTGGGGTTCTGGGGCCCCCAGACTGCCCCTCCCGCCTTCCTCCAGGGGTGTGTGTGTGTCTTTGATCCTACTGCGCTGCACCGGCTCTCCTGCCTCCCCTCCATTGGCCCCTCTCCAGGGTGTGGGGTCTGCGTGTGCCTCCTGGACTGTTCCCGGCCCACTCACTGTGCCGTGTGGGTTCCCGTTGTGCCTTGGTCCCGAGCTTCTGTGGCCCCCCATTCCGGGACTGCCTGTGTTGCTGTGGGGGTGCCTGTATGGACAGTTCTGCTGTGGGGGTTGTGGTTGCCGTTGTCTGTGTCCTGCCCTGCCCCTGTGCCCTTCCCCCCCTCTTCCCTGTTCCACACACACACCCTGTGCCCGGTGTGCCTTGTATGTTGTCCGGGCTCCCGTGTCCCCCCTTCCCTTCCTTTCCCTTCTGTGTGTGTGTATGTGTGCCCGGGTGTGTGCTTGTGCTGTGTGTTCCACTGTGCCCCCACTGTCTGTGTGCCTGTTGTGTGTGGTACCTGGCCGGCTCTTCTCCCTCTCCCCCCTCCCTTCCCATTTCCCTTGTGTGGACATTCCCTTTTGTGCCTTTTGGCTTCATTTGCCCTCAGGCAGCCATGTCTGTGTCCCACCCCTGCCCGGTGCCTTGTGGGTGTTTTGAGCACGGCCAGGAATCGGCGTCATGTCTGTTGTGCTGACCCGCCCCGTGATCTGCCGGCCCAATTCCCTGCCATGGTCCCGGTCCCGTCACGTCTGTTTGGGGCTTTTATTCATCCCGGGGGATGGTTGTTCGGTTCACCCTGACCGGGAATCCACTGTGGTGAACCGGGTGCCGTAACATCTGAAATCACCCTCTGTCTAAATTAGGGATGCTGACCCTTGGGCCCTGGGGTCAAATGTGGCCCGACTAGTTTTTACATGGCCCTTTTATACTTCCTGGATCTGGCCTCTGGATCCAGTTTCTACTCCTCAAGCACTGAAGAACCGAACTCCGAGTAAGAGAGCAGAAATGAGGACATGCATATAAGGGTAGGAGGCAGATCCATGGCACAGATCAATTCTGGACCTTCCTCTTCTTGAACACACCCATTAAGTACCCTCAACTTCCATATGGCCCTTGGAGCTTGTACTCATTTTAAAAGTGGCCCCCAGAAGGGAAATGTTTCCCCACTCCTGGTTTTATTACTGTGCCATTTTATTACAAAACTATACAATAAAGAAAAACAAACAAACAAACAAAAATGTTTTGCGCACAGCATGCTGTTTAAGCAAACCTAGTAATCTACATGACTGAGTTACAAATCCTACAGCCTTCTAACCTTGTGGCACAATCCACAAAGTGATATAATTGATGGTAGGGATATGCAAATCATTTTGTTTTTATTCATTACTAAAATGAGCAAAGCCCCATTCATTTAAGTAACTAATGTTCTGAAAATAGATGAATAAGCAAATGACATACGTTTGTTTTTATCTGTTTTTGTTTACTTTTTTGTTTAATTGATTTTTAAAAATTACAATACTGTGCCATTTTGTTTCAAAAACGGGCTATGAATAGTCCTCGTAGCCATTTTGCACATGTGCAGTAATTTTAAAAAATATATATTTTAAATTAAATTAAGAAATAAACAAAAATGAAGGGGGTTCTTACAAAACCTCCGAAAATTGATGGATTTTGAACCCAGAAAACAATTCAGAAAACAAAAATGGAAGAGGTAAGTGCTGCACACCCCTGACTGATGGCCGTAGAATAGCTGAGCATTTTAACATCTAATGCGTATCGACAAAGGTGAATGAGATTAAGAGGAGAGTACACTGGCTAGACACATGGAACCAAGCCTGCTTTCCTGGTTCATGTGGTTAAAACCGAATATGTAGGTGATTAAAGGCAGAAGGATTGAGTCAAACTAGCCATATGTCATAGAAGTGACACTGTGTCTCGCAGAAAATCCCCTTTTTAAAAAATACTTCTTTTTAAAGGTTCCATAGGCTATTGTGTGTGACTTTTCTGTCTGTCCCTCTTTTGCAGAATTTGACGCAACGCTGATGCTTCTGCTTTATCTCCAGTACAATGATCATACATGGCCATGGGTATCAGCTGGTTATCTCAGCTGCACATTATTTTGTATGTGATTAGAAAAATCAAAGTGCTTGAGCAGCCCCTAAATGTGCTAATACAATGGAAATGTTCTAGTATTCCTCAGCAGTGGGAAGGAGTGGGAGGGTGTGGGTTGGCAGAGTGTTAAAAATTTCATATTCAAGCTTGAGCCAGCTGTTAGCCTCTATTGGGGGGGGGGGGGTTGTTTACAGTTGGCCTTGCATCAATATACTATAGATCTTCACGTGGGTTATGAATAACTGAAAGCAGGAGTATTTGTAATGAAGTTATTTTTGTCTTTGTGGCTGTCATGGCAAATCACAATTGCAGACAGAGAGGTGATTTGTCAGGTACCTAGGGACACAATTCATGGAATGCTTGAAAGAGCAGAACAGCTTCCTTGAAATGATTCTGAATCTGTTGAGTAACAGAATAGGGCATTAGGATAATGTTCATGACAATCTAGCTTGGTGCTTTTTATACAAAACAGAGCTTTTGCAGGAAGTGGGACTTCTTCCCTAGATAGATGAGTTCCATTCCAGTAATTAAGCCTGAAGGTTGAAAATGTGTAGATTTCGGTTTTAGTGGAATAGGATCCAATCTTTTGTGTTGGGTTTTTTGTTTGTTGTTTCTTTGTATTGCTGCCATAGCTATTTGGTCATTCAGTATCTGTGAGCAGTAGAAACAATGGCTCAAAAGCTTTGGAGAGAGAGAGAGAGAGAGAGAGAGAGGATGGTTGCAGTGTTGGTCCCCATCTTTGTTTCGCGATGGAGACAAAGTAGTTCAGATGAGATCTTTTATTGGCAATGGGTCTACTTAACAATTCAATAGCAGATGGCAAATGCCATTGACTTTGGAAAATATTCTAGAGGAAGCAATTTCTTGACATAAAACATCACTTCCAACTTCTTGGGTTACACTTTAGGCAGCTGCTGTTCATCCAGGTGCCGATTTTCACTGATCAACAAGAAAATGAAGAGAAAGTCATATGAAACAGCTGTAGAACCAGGTGTTGTCTGGTTACTTTTGGCATTGTATCCCATATTGTTTTACCAGCTGTTCCAGTTCCTTAATATTACTGTAAAAGTCTCTGAGTGAGGGCTTTGGATAAGGAGAAACCGTAACCAATGACAAACTACTGTTGGGTTTCCTTCTGAGATAGTGTTGCCACGTGTTCCTTAGTTTCATGGACATCCCTTATTTTAACAGGTACATAGAATATAATGGTGTTCATAAGGGTGTTGGGGGGTTAGTTTTTCTTCTTTTTTTGTAGCTCAAATAAGTTTAAATGATATTATATTTATATGTCTATTGTTATTTATATACATTTTATTTTTATGTTTTTAACTTATTGTAAGACGCCACAAGCTTCGGCAGGACAGTGTGTGTGATAATAAATTTAATACAATAAATTAAAATAAATAATAATGGACATTCCTTATTCTTGAACCCCACAGCTACAGTGGATGTTAACAAATGTGACAGTGGCCCACTGAGGCCTGTTGAGGCCTGCAAGCCACCAGCACATTTTTTGGCCAGGCTGCCAGATGTTGCATGGGATTGCTCCCAGGTGGGTTGGCAGAGAACCTGGGCTGCAATCCTGGAAACCTTTGGAACCACAGCCTGGACTACTAGCTGCCAAAATGGCCAGGCAACTGTCTGCCTGACTGGGCCTCAGCAGGCTATTGTGTCTGGTAACCCGCTGTTCCAGGCCTGGTCTGGTGGGGCCAATATGACCAGTAGGGATGTGCAAATAGAACGGGGTTCATATGTTTTTCCTTTAGACCTGAGAACTGAGTTCGGGTTCATGGATTCAGTCCCGTGGAGTTCGGACCCCCCGAACATTCAGAAAATTCAGCTGCCTGGAGGCTTGGGGTGCTCCAAGGGTGCCCATGGGGGCATGGCAGGCCATCGGAGACTCAGCAGCAGCAAAAACTGGGAAGGTTTGGGGCTTGGCACCCCGGGTTTCCCGGACAGGAAGACTTGGCACTTGGCCCCTGGGGGTGCCCGTGGGGGCATGGTTGGCCATCTGAGACCCAGAGGCAGCAGCAACAGCAGAGGCTTGGAAGGCTTGCAGCTTGGTGGCTGGCCTGGCACTCCTACTTGGCCAGGCACTGCAGGCTGCCAGGCATCAGTGGAGAAGCGGCAGAGGCACGGCCAGGGCTTGGTGGCTGGCACCCTTACTTGGCCAGGCTTTGCAGGCTGGCTGGCACTGGTGGAGCTATTTGGCTTGCCTCGCACAAAGCACTGTGGATTTTTGGCGAGTGCTCTGTGCATGTCCATGAGTGGGTGCTCTGTATGGCACCTGCCACCTATGCATTATGCGGTATGGCCAGTATGGCACCCCCACTTGGCCTAGCATTTCACGCTGGCAGGCATCGGTGGAGCAGCAGCAGAGACCCAGCCAGGGCTTGGTGGCTGGCACCCCTACTCGGCCGGGCATTGCAGGCTGTCAGGCATTAGTGGAGCTATTCGGCTTCCCTTACATGAAGCACTCTGGATTTTCAGTGAGTGCTCTGTACATGGCCATGAGTGACTGTTCTGTGGTATGACACCTGCTACCGATGCGTTATCTGGTATGGCCAGTAAGGCACCCCTACTTGGCTGACTGTTGCAGGTTGACATCATACTTGACCAGTCTGAAGAACCTCTACTGCAAATTGGGCAAGCCTTGCCCGGTGGTGAATCTTGTGGACACCCAGCCCCTGCCCACCGGCACACTCATCCGAGCTATGCCCATCTACAAAAGTGAGGAGCAAACACTGATGTGCAGTACCAGCAGCAGCAGACATTGTATTGCCAGGGCACAGAGTCCATAGCACAGCAGAGGTGACATCAGCAGAGGCAGGAGCAGCGGAAATTCACTTGCCAGGGCACAGTACCCGTGGCACAGAAGTGGCAGTCTCAGCAGAAGCAAAAATTAGATTTCTGGGCACAGTACCCATGGCACAGCAGCAGTGGAGCAGTAGCAGCAGCAGCAGACATTGGATTGCCAGGACACAGTAACTGCGGCTGGCACCCATCCTTGGATGGGCATTGCAGGCTGGCTAGCATCGGAGGAGCAGTGGCAGAGGCCCGGAAAGGACTTGGTGGCTGGCACCCCTACTTGGCCAGGCATTGCAGACTGGCTGGCATCGGTGAAGCAGCAGCAGAGGCCCGGCCAGGGCTTGGTGTCTGGCACCCCTGCTTGGCTGGGCATTGAAGACTGGCTGGCATCGGTGGAGCAGTGGCAGAGGCCCAGGCAGAGCTTGGTGGCTGGCACCCCTACTTGGCCGGGCATTGCAGGCTTGCATCTTACTCGCCGGATCTCAACAAGCTCTTCTGGCCTGCACCAGGTGACGCACCACTGACAGCGCTGATGGGAGGGGCAGAACATGGTCGCGACACAGCTCTCAGAGGGATAGCCATCACCTCAGCACCAGACATCTCCTCCACAGGACTAGTATCTGCCTCGCTGCCCTCAATCTGATATATGTCCCACAAAGGGGAGTACTGGGACCCTGAGGCTGAAAGACTGGCCATGCTGCTGCCACTCACCCTGTGCCCCCTATAGCTTTTGCTGCTGCTGCTGCTGCTGCTGCTGCTGCTGCTGCTGCTGCTCCTCCTCTCCCTGCTGCAGGCCTTCCAGTGCCCTGCGTGGCAGTGGAGAACGCTGGAAGGAGGCGATGCCGAACCACACCCCTAGTGCCATGCAGGCTAGGAAGGCAGGCTGAGGCAGGGTTCAAGCTTTGCCCATAGGACGGGCAGACAGGCACTTTAGCATGAGCAGAAGGCAGGCTGAGGCACCTAAATCTATCTAATCTAATCTAAATAAATGAAACTATGAGGTAAATGTGTGGAAATGGGTGGAATAGGAGGAGGATGGCAATTGGGAGGAACACAAACTGCTGGGAGAGGGAGAGTTCTGAAAATGCCTGCTGACTGGATCAGTAGCTAACTCAGAATGAATTGGAAGTGTGGAGGGCAATGACTTTTGTTACTTGTTGTGCCTGCCTTACCACAAGCCCCATTGGCTCTGTGCAGCTTAGCCTGTGGCCAATCGCAGACTGCCAAGCCAGTGGTCTGAGGAAAAGAGGGGGGGGGTGATTGGGCCGTCTGGCTGCTAGTCCAAGCCTCTCTCCACCCCTGGGCCAGGAAGTCTACTCCTCTGCTGCCCCCCCCTCCCTGGGCCTGCCAACCAGGTTTTTCCCACCTGAACATGCCCAAACTGTTTGGGAGTTTCTGCGTTTGGTTCGGGCATCTGGTTCGGGCATCCGAACTGACTGAGTTCAGGCCGAGCTCCGAACGTCCGAACCACGTTCGCACATTCCTAATGACCAGCTGATATGGTGGCTGTCATTGGCTGTCATAGCTGCTCATCATGGTGGGGGACAGGGCACTGGGCCAAATGGCTGCATGTCCATCTGTCACCAGACCCTTCCCAACAGCCTGGCCGCTGGCACATTTGTTTTGTCAGTGGACCTGTCTAGACTGTGTTGTCAGTGTGTTTCCAACCTGGGTCAGGTTGTCACAATGGCACTCCTCTGTCACTTCTGTTAATACCCAGTGTTCCTTATTTTTGAAAGTTTGATGTAGCAGACCTATGCAAGAGGAAGGACCTGAGACATTTCAAGAGGTTTTCATTCATTCTAGCAATTTTCTATTCGTTCTTCCAAGTTTTCTTGGAAGCATAACAAAATTATTTTTTTATAACTGCAAAAGCAATAATAAAGAAAACTTTATGCTGCCCCTAGATTGTCATTTATAAAATACTATATGTCATGACCTCCTTGACAGGTGGATCCCTTCTTCTGGTGTCACCTTGAAATTTCACTGCCTGAGATCTGACAACTCAAGTAAATAAAACTGTATTATATCAAAGGCTGCAACATATGTGTCAGCACTTCGATTTTGTCTCCATGATTCAGAGTTTATGACATGCAATATAGGCAGTAAAAATTTATCTTGGGATAAATATGCAGCATACAGAGCACTGGCCTTAAAATGGAGGTAGGGGATGGCTAGGAAAAACATTTATAAAATTATAACTATTTTATAGAAAAACCATAAAAGCTTTGTTTATATAAAGTCTGCCCCAAAGCTTGCTTATTAAACATATTGATCAGTTCAATCGAGGAGCTAATTATATCTGTTATTTTGGAGGTTAAAAAAAGTGAAATTTTGTTTTTATTTAACTTGAACCCTAATCCTGAAAACAATGTACTTAAAACACACGAGGAGACTCACTGGTTCCTGCTGAACTGTGCACAGGCTTAAGGGTAATTACCTGCTTCCATTATCACACCTCTGTTGTGGTGCTGATGTAAGTTTGTAAATCAATGATGTCAGTTTGTAAAGGTTTTTATATAGTTATTAAATAACTATACAGTAGTTCATAATATAATTATTAAATAACTATATAGTCATCTTTCAAGGGTGTAATATGCTACCAATCAAATGAAAAAATAAAAAAATTCAGCATCTGATCAAAAACATCTTTTACAATCAGAAATGGCCTTTTATTCTTTCTTTCAATTTTTGTCAAGGAATTTAGACTCAGCTCTAATAATTACATATAACATCTTTACCGTCTGAGACTTTATGGGTACTTTCAGACATGACGCTAACCAACCTTTAACCACCCTTGGTGGTTATTTATGCATGTTGCGGGGTTGCATAGGGCACCAATACAGCCCTGCAAGATGCATAAATAACCACCAAGGGTGGTTAAAGGGTGGTTAGCGTCATGTCTGAAAGTACCCTATGTGTGCTATAGTGGAGGTGAGGATCCCTTTCTGAAGCACTTGCACAGCTATGACGTAGGACTTAAAAAAACCCAGTAACAATCAATTCTATTTAGTATTAAACTTCCACCTACTTGTCTCTAGGCACCTCTTCTCTTGGGTTTTTATCTCACAGGTCAACTGTAAACAAAGGTGACCTGTGAGAATGAAGTTGGCAGTGAGATCATTAGAGGCCCTCTATGTTGACAAAGGAAGCTAAAGAGATTATTATTATTACCTGGAAACAAACAGCCAGTTGGCTGAACATTATGCTCAGTCGTGCTGCATTAAAGCCCATGGGTTCCAGCAGCCTTTGAAAAACAGACTGTTGGAGCATGTCCCTTGCCTTAGCCTCAAATAAAAGGAAACAATGGCCCACTTTTGGGCAGTCATCCTTTGACATCTAATCTTATCCCAAATTGTAATTGTAAAACAAACATGGTTCTCTTCTTCTTTATGGCAGAACATTATAGAAATCAAGACATTTTTTGCAAAGAGAAGAGCACTGATTTTTTTTAAAAGAAAAGTCAGCAGCATTCTGTATTTTTGCTTTTATTCTTTGTCTCCTGGGTCAGTCTAGTGATTTGGCAACAGATTTAATTTAACAAGCTTTTCTCTCCCTAAAAGGATACTCATTTCCCTCACTGATTTGACATGATTTCATTATCCAATCCTGTGTCTGTGTTTCAAATTTGAGCAAAGTAAAGCTGTTAGTCCCCTAAAGCCAACCATATGGCCTGGCTCCCTGTTGTATTTGTCTTCAGATAGATTATTGTCCTAGATAAAATAATAATAATAATACAAATAATCCAAAAAAACACATATTGGAGCAGTGTATCTTTCATGTTAGCATATTCATATCCTGTCCATGTCAACAAGTGCTCCAAAACAATATTAATCAAATAACATTTAGGATGTAAAACAAACTGCATAAAGCAAAATACTGCTTGTTACATGCCTGAGGAAGGGCCCTGTGTGGCCCCAAATCTTGCATACTCTCACCAACAGAAGTTGGCTCAACAAAAGAGATTATCTGATACAGTGGGTGTAAGCAGATGGATGTGAAGGCTGCCCACCACTGTAGCTCCTCCGGGGGTGCACCCCCACCTTTGCCTGCTTCCAGTCCTGCCTGGGTCTGCTTTAGATGGATAGAATGTTTCCCTGGGCAACGTGAGCAGTGCCCCCTTCTGCACCATAGAGTTGTGGCTGCTCACCTAGCACTCTAGGCTGGCAGCCACAACTCCATGGTGCTGACCATGGCAATGGCCAGCTGGGCCTGGAGCTGCTCCATGGGTCTACCCAACAGACAGACAACAGCGCCACCTTTGGCCGTTGCCCCAGGTTTGGCCAGCCCGCTCCATGCAGTGTCCTCTGGGATGTTCCGGAGAGCCAGCAGTGGGGCTGCCTCCGAGCAGACACAGCCTGTTCCAGTTTGCACATCTGGTGTCCGCTCTCTACGTGGACATGCCAACCCGGGGTGAAGCAGGCTGGTGTGGGCAGCAAGGGAGCTGCTGTCTGTCTAAAACCACTCTTGGTCTACAGGGATAAAAGTGACATTCCAGCTGCCATTTTCCCCACTGAGTTTAGCATTACCCTAGGGGTTAGCTTTACCCAATGTGCTCATTGGCATTATGGTAGCACTGGACAAAAAACAGAGCAGCTGCCAGAAAATGAGCTTATTAGTGTAAGGTTCACCTGGCTTGGCCATATAAATATAACAGAGCCATCCAGATTGGCAGTTCAGACTGTGATGTGGAAACTGCCCAGAAAAAGGAAATTAGGATGCCCATTTTTCAGATGGCATAATTTGATAAACGAAGACTTTGCCCAATTGGGCTTCCAATGAGCAAGGCCCAGACAATAACCTGGAGTTGTGAAATATGGAGGAATCTGGTCACTTATCTTCTGTTTGGAATGAAGATAACTGACTGACTGAATGTGCTCAATGTATTAGATATGCTGCCTGTGGCAGGAGGGGTGGGATAAAAATTCTTAAAATAAATAAAATTCTTAAAATAAAGAAATATATTTTGCCTTGATCAATTATATACACAACCTCCAGCCCAGATTTTGCAATCGGATCAACACAGACCTATTTACCTAAGTGAAAGCATAGAAAGAGAGCTATTGCATTGGAGGGAATTCCACAAGATTAGGTCCTTATGCTAACATTGAATCCCATTGAAATGGATGAAGATCTGCTTAGATTCAAGAGTCTGTCTACATCAGAAGGTTCCCAGGGTCAGAGCTCTAAGTGGGGTTGTGCCATCTGTACAGAGGGTCATAATTCCTAATGGATATTTGCCTGACTTTGCATGTCTCGGTTGCTGTCTGAGGGCATGAAATTACATTTAAGTCTCAAGTTGGGTTTACGCAGACAAAACAATTGGAAACTGCTGATATACATGGATCGACTGAAATGGTAGAGCCTTACTGATGTTTTAAAAAGGGATTCAAGTTAGGACTAGTAGGGGGAGTAGCAGGAAGCAGTCCTGCAGGGCTGCTGCCCCTTTAACAGGGGACTGAGTGGGCCAGCAGGAGGGCTGAGCACATTCACATGGGCCTGGGAGAACCAGCCCATAGCTATGATCAGCCTGTGGGGAGAACAGGCTGATAACTGCAGGGACAGAGTGGGCAGGACACTGGCCCTTTGAGGCTGAGGAGTAGAAGTCTGACCATGCCCACTATGCTGGGATATAAGGAGAGGCAAGGCAGAGAGGAGGGCAGTCTCTCCCTGGGAGTTGAAGGAGCAACATCTTCCTGGAGGAAGCCTGAAGGAGGCCCTTCTTACTCTACTCTCTCCAAGGTGCTGAAGGCTGGAGAACCAGAGGAACCGGGTGCTGAGGAGAGGCTATGCCCAAGAGGGAGCCTCCTATCTGGGGAAGACTTACTGTGAGCCTGGCTGGATGGTAGGCTCGGGACTACTAGTATTTCCAGTATCCGATAATGCCGGTACTGGGCATACCGGCATTATCGGATTCAACCTGGCATATCTGGTCCGGTTCCCGGATTCCGGGTACCGGATTTTTTTTTACATTGCGGCCATTTAAATGAATGGCCGCAATGTAAAAAACCCCACCAAAAACCTCCCCGAGTCCAGGCTGCACAGGTGGAAGGGGGGACACCCCCCACCCACCCTGCCCAGCCTGGATTTAAAAAAAAAAATTCCCCTCCATTGCCGGCAAGTTCAACCCAGAGCACCCACCCCCCCAGCACCAGCGGCCGCGGCGTCCCAGCAGCAGCCGGTAAGTATTAGACCTGATCCCTGGGGGGGTTTAAACACCCCCCCCAGGGATCACCCTACTACAAGTTCCGCCAGGATCCAGTACCTTCAGTTCAGCTCCGGGTGGCGGCAGCGGCAGTCCGGTGGCCTCAGTGCCGGCTGTGGCTGCCGGCTTCAGACGCTGTAGGCCTTCCAGGGAATTTTCCATTTTCTGGAAGGGGGTATCCTCCTATAGGATCCCAACACAGGCAGTCCAGAGGTATCCAGTTCACAGTCCTTTATTAGTACAGTCCCATGTACACAATTCCTGGGGCTGCCAGCTCAGTCGCCGCCAACCTGCAGGCCCGGGTCAGTCACTTACAGGTTCAGGAGCAACCTAACGTCAACCCCCAAAGTCCATCCAGTAGAGGTGGGACCCCAGGCCAATTACCGGATACCGGATTTACCGGATTCCGGTTTCCAAAAAACCGGATTCCCGGATTAAATCCGGTATACCGGTACCGGATTTATTCCATTGATTTCAATGGGGCACTGTGTCCCCATTGAAATCAATGGAATAAAAAAATTCCTCCCCCCTCCCCCGCTGCGTGGGTGGAAGGGGGGACACCCCCCACCCACCCTGCCCAGCCTGG
>QEPC01005146.1:1058977-1070366 GCA_003113815.1 Sphenodon punctatus
TGGGATGCAGAAAGCTAGGCTAGCCTAGCATGGATGAAAGTAGCAGAACACACAGAGAAGGACATTCAAATCAACAGCACAAAGACCAGGGACGGGGGACCACAGGACACGCGAGGCGAGGGAGTCAGAGTACAAGATACACAACTGGCACAGAGAGGGGTGGGCGGCGATGCGATCTGCATCGGGGTAGATGGTTGCCTGGAAGTCCAGTGGTGGTGCTGTCAGTGCTGATGAGCCCGCCTCCTCCTCATTCTCCTCCTCCATTCCAATCCTCTCTTTGCCGCCTACGATTCCTCCTACTCCTATCCCTCCTCCCTGGGTCCATGACCCATGTGCAGGTGCACTGCTTACTGTGTAGAACCATCCAGTCCCAAGAAGTTTAAATCTCCCTCCCTCGTAGGCTTGCGCAGCGTTGGTGCTCGTTGCCTAGCAGCAACGGGCACCACGGATTGGATATGTGATTGGAGACGTGAATGTAATAGGAAAGCATATTTTTAATAATTTAATAACAAAGCAACGTACAAAGGACGTACAAAGCAAGCAACACAACACAGGAAGAAGTATATTATTACAAAAAAATTAAATAAAAAAAAATATTTATTCAGATGATGGACGTATAGTAGTTACACTCAAGTTAGACTCAGTTACACTATGTGACGTAATTACATAGTTACTCAGGACTGGAACCATAGCTTGAGCTTGTGTGATGCAGGTGATGCTGGAGGGGTGTTATTCTCTTTCGTGTGTTTGTTGTCATAAAAAAATACTACTAATAATTATTTATTATTGTACGGTTCTAATCTATATGGCTAGCCTCTCTCAAAGAAGTCATATACATAGTCAGAGATGTGTGGTTTTGAAAACATACAATGCTTTAGTGGGCACTCACTGGCCGGTGGACTACAGGGAAGCCTTTGTAGGCTAACCTTTTTAACTCCGTCTCCGACCGGGAGGGAGGGACTGGGAGGGAGCCAGCCATTCCAAGAACAACAGAAGGTTGTGGCTGGCAACTTGGCTTGAAGTTCAAATTCTAGTAAAACAGGAATCTTGGCTGTGGGGGCGGGGACGGTTGTCCGGCGGCATGCTGTATGACAGACTCATTCAGTCAGCTCAGCTCAGACTTGCAGCGAAGGTGGGGGGAGGGTACGTAATGGGCTGGCTATGGCATTGGCTACTAGGCTAACACATTACAGAATACAGAGAAAACTGGCTCAGCGGCGGAGCCGCCGCCTATGCTCTGTCAGTGTCAAACTCATTGTTATTTGTTAATGTTGATGTGTGGTTTTGATAACATACAAATGCTCAGGGCCAGGCCAGGGCTACTCCTATGGGGAAGGGGATGGCAACATTGGAAGCCTTTGTAGGATGGGGGAGGGGACCTTTGCCTAGGGATGGATAATATGGGCGGCTAGCTAGCAGCTAGTGCTGTGCTACATATTAAACAAAAAATATATACTTTAAAAAAAGATATTTAACTTTTAGAACAACCGGGATTCATTTGAACACACAGAATGTGAGCTAAGAATTGTATCCCAAGCAGGAACCTTAACAGCTATGCTATTTACATAGTTACACTCGGGCAGCATTGCTTAAGTCATTGCTTAAGCATTGCTTAAGTCGTGAGCTTAAGTGGTGAATGATTTTAAAGTTACACAGGTCACAACTAAAAACATGACGTTTGGACAAAAAACTTTTCTTTGCAGATCTTTACATAAAAAAACAATTTGAACAATAATAAAAAACACCGTTCCTTCAACTCCCAAAAAGAACATGTTGTACATGCATGTAGGTATGAGAAGAACGAGCGGTTACTGCGGTACAAAGAGAGACACACAGACAGTAGCACAGCACTAGCAGCAGTCAGCTCAGCCTCTCAGCGACAGCGTGAGACAGCGTGCATCACTCGCACAGCGGCGCTGCAGCGGCAGCACAAAATAGTACAGTATGACTCATACTCCCTTCGCGGAACTGCGATAAGCGCTCATGCCTGCGGCTCATATATTAAATTAGCGGAACGCGGGAAAAGACAGCTGATTGTATAAGGCAACGGTAATGATGAAGAAATCGGTGAAACACATACATTCCGCATCTGCAAATTCTTGTAGCGAAAAAAATGCAGAATCGCGGAGTACCGCGCGGAATACTGCGAGGCGCAACCTGGGATGCCGAGGTTTAGGAATGGAATCGCGGAGCGGTAACAGCTGCTGCCGCATCAGCCCTAGTCTTCAGTGCTGCAGGATTCCAACCAGATCTCCAAACATGAGTTTTGGCAGCAGCTACAAACTGGTTCTCTAACCTTTTCTCTGGCACAGGATTCCCTGCTTCGTTCTCACTGTATTTCCATGGATTTTCTCCCTTGCTCCTGCCACTACCCTATTTCTCCCTCCTAACACTCTTTTAATTAAGCCTTCTGATCCTGTGACTTTAGTCCAATTACGGGTTTAAAATGGTTTGCTGAAAGGGGAATTACTCCTTTCCCCAACCCAAAAGGTTTTTAATGTGGTTAATCAGAGTTTCATAAATGTATAGCAGTGGTATAACTGGGGTCCGTGAAGGATTCATTGAGGTTCTGCGCCACAACTCAGCTGCTGCAAGTCATGTGTTTGTGTAAATGTATGCAAATTAGTTGAGGGTACTTGGCTCTTCACTAAAGTTGAAAAGGGGGACACAGCCAGAAAAAAATTGTGAGCCACTGATTTACAGCATCAAATTACCTCAGTATGTGGAGTTTTCTTTCTACATATGGCTAATATAGCTCCCTCCATATCTAAGTCCATAGCTACTGTGGAGATAGGAGAGTGTTTTCACAAGTTTTACCTGTGTTGCTTTTTAAGATGTTAATGATGCTTTGGACCACAACTTAAAGGCTGGATCTAGTTCATGCCAGGTTGATGTTCTGTATTCATCACTTGTAGAGAATACCAACTTCTTCCTAAGATGTGAGAGGAGTAGGGTTCCAATTTCTCTTACAGAAATTATGATGATGTTTTTCCTGAAGCAAGCATCTTTTCCGGAAGCCTGTCTGTCTCGCTAATTTCCTATTCTTGGCAAAAGTTACAGAGAAGATGTCAGCAGCACATTCAGATGTTGTTTTTTTGGAGTCCTCAGATGTCCTTGTCTACAGCAAATGTAGTTGCAAATCTGGGAATGAAACTTAAAGTGTAGAGGTTTCACTGATTATTGCTTGAGTCTAGTTGCTGAGTAATAGTCAGTGTTCATTTCCTTAGCTGACCTCAAAGGGGTATATCTTCAGTGCTTTGTATGTGAAGCTCTTGAATAGTTCTATTCCTTTTTTTCTGAGATGTTTTCAGAGGAGAGGAATAGGCAAATGTTTCTCCACCCCAAAGGTATATCTCCTTTCTCATGTATAGAAATGGAAGACTGCATTTTCTGACTTCTCCAGTTCAACACATCTATGAATCTATTAATACCACGGGGGTGGTATTTGGCCCTCCAGTGGCAGGGAAGGGCCAGAGGGGGAGGTAGGGGGAAGGGGGGAGCAAGCTCTGTCCCCCCCCCAGTGTGATGGGGGGCATTACCTGAGCAATAGGGTGGGTGGGCTTCCTGTGAGAGAGGGAGTCCTAGGGAGGGATGGGGCAAATGGAGTGGGGTGGGGATCTCCCTTGCCAGCCTGGTGGGACAGCCGGGGAGGGAGGGCAGTTGGGGGGGTAGGCGTGGCTATTGGGGTCATGATGGGCCAGGGGAGATATGGTCTCAGGGGGAGGAGAGTGAGGGCAGTGAGGTGGGACAGGTGTTTAGTGCATATCCCACTTACCCCTCCCCCATCAGTTGAACAAGTGGATCTTGGTCAGGGGGCCCTTGGTCCAGTTTTGGTGCTGTTAAATGCGAGGGCAATGGCAAATAAGGCAACAGTCCAGGAGGTGATCCTGGACTGTGCCGCCGATCTCGCGTGCATCACGGAAACCTGGCTGGACAATTAATCTTGGCTGCTCTTGTTCTGGCCGGGTATTCCATGCAGACCAGTCGTGGTTGGAGGGATGGGGGGGCAGAGTAGCTATGATTTTTAAAGAGGGGTGGTCTGTGAGGAGGTATACAGTGTAGACCATGGTAGCCATTGAAGGTCTCCACCTTGTGTTCAATTTGGCAGGGGACAGCTGGGGAGTGTTGCTGGTATACCGTGCACCTACCGGTACAGCAGTCTCCCTGCATGCTCTGGCAAAGGCTATGTCGGAGGTGGTGTTGCGGTCCTGCAGGATGATAGCCTTAGGGGACTTCAACATTCACGCTGATGCAGTACTCAGGGGAGCCGAGCACGAGTTCATGACCACCATGGTGACCATGAGTCTGTCCCAGAGAGTCAATGGCCCAACACATCTTGGAGGACATACCTGGGACCTCATGTTTTGCACTGGCCTTGAGGCAGGTGGTCCGTTAATGGGGGAGATATTAACTGTGCCCTTGTCATGGATGGATCATTACCTCCTACAGACTTGCCTTCTAGTATACGTCTGCCCCCGGCAGGGTGCAGAGCCTATTAGAATGGTCCGCCCCCGAAGGCTGATGGACTCGGTGCAGTTTCTAGGTGCTCTGGGCGAGTTACCCTCTGACCTAGATGACGGTCTCATCGATGACCTCGTCAAGCTATGGAACATCTTGCTGACGGAGGCCATCGATCATAAGGCTCCCTGGAGTCCATTGCCCAGGCAATGGCCCCACAGGCCCCCTTGATTCTCCAAGGAACTGTGGGTTCTGAAGCAAGGGAGGCAACAGTTGGAGCAATGGTGGCATCGATGTCAAACTGAAGCTGACAGATTGCGACATAGAGCTAATTTACGAGTGTATGCCGTGGCTATGCGGACCAAATTTATAACAAACAAAGGTATAAAGAGCAGTACATCCGTGCAATTATGCCATCAAAAAGGGGAGACTGCTCTAAAAGCCAGCTCCTATTTAAATGAAGCCCAAAATTTTCAAAATATGTAGAGGAATCAAGGATTTATAAATATACCCAATTTTATAAGCATATATCAGGTATTTACTGCTGTTATTATTATGAATGCTTATAAAATTGGGTATATTTATAAATCCTTGATTCCTCTACATATTTTGAAAATTTCGGGCTTCATTTAAATAGGAGCTGGCTTTTAGAGCAGTCTCCCCTTTTTGGTGGCTATGCAGACAGCAAAGAGGGAGTTCTTTGCTGTCCTCCTAGCATCTGCGAAATCCCATCCAGCGGAGTTGTTCTGGGTTGTACGGGGACTGGTCAGTCCAGCCTCCCTCAACCCGGAGGTTGAATCATCTTCTGCCTGCTGTGACCTTTTTGCAAATTACTTTGCAGAGAAAATCACTCGTATTCACCAAGACCTCGATGCCACACTTATTGCAGTGGAGGAGGTAGAGGTTGTAGAAGCCCCAGCCTGTCTAATTTTGTGGGATCACTTTCAGTCGGTGACATCCGCTGACATGGTGGGGGTGCTTGGGGCTGTTCGAGCCACCTCTTGTGAGTTAGATCCATGCCCGTTCTGGCTGGTTAAGAGCTGCTGGGATACAATGGGGCCGTTGTTGGCAAGGGTGGTCAACACCTCCCTGCGGGAGAGCAGAGTGCTGAGCTGTCTCAAAGAGGCAGTGGTGCGGCCTCTGCCCAAGAAACCATCGCTTGATGCTGACTCCCCTGCCAGTTATCGACCTGTCTCTAACCTTCCCTTTTTAGGGAAGGTTATTGAACGGGTTGTGGCTCAGCAGCTCCAGGGGCACCTTGACCACATCAGTTATCTTGATCCTTTGAAGTCTGGTTTTCATCCGGGGCATGGCACTGAGATAGCCCTTGTGGCCTTGGTGGATGATCTTCACCAAGAAAAGGACCAGGGTCGATTGAACCTATTGGTCCTTTTAGATCTTTCGGCAGCATTTGATACCGTTGACCACGAGATGTTGGTGACGCACCTGCAGGACAGTGCGGGGGTGGGCGGGATCGTTCTTGAATGGTTCTGCTCATTCCTGACCAGAAGAACTCAGCGAGTGGTACTCAGTGATTATTTTTCATCTTACTGAGACCTCTCATGTGGGGTCCCGCAGGGGTCGGTTCTGTCCCCTCTCCTGTTCAACGTGTATATGCAGCCACTCAGCAAGGTGATCAGAGAGTTTGAGGTGTCATCAGTATGCGGATGACACCCAACTGTATCTCTCATTTTCAACCGACCCAGGCCCAGCTGTCTCGGTGCTTACCCAATGTCTGGCAGCTGTGGGGGACTGGATGAGGACTAACTGACTGCAACTGAATCCTGACAAGATGGAGGTGATGCTAGTGGGTAGGTCAGCGGAGTTGACGACTCCATCGATTGATGGAGTTTGCACTCCGCTGACATCCCAGGTGCAGAACCTGGGGGTGCTCTTCAATGCGTAGCTCCGCCTGGATCTCCAGGTGGAGGCTGTGGCGAGGAGTGCCTTCCGCCAGTTACATCTGGTGCGGTGGCTTCAGCTGCTGGTTTCGGTTCCGGACCTGGCCACGATCATCCATGCTTTTATTACCTCTCAGTTAGACTACTGCAATACACCCTATGTGGGGCTACCTATGGTGATGGCTTAGAAGCTGCAGCTGGTGCAGAATGCAGCGGCCCAGCTCTTGGTGGGGCTGGGCCACCGGGAAAACATTGCACCAGTGCTCTGATCTCTGCACTGGCTGCCAATATTCTTCTTGCCCCAATTCAAAGTGTTGGTTTTAACGTATAAAGCCTTACACAGCCTGGGCCCTGCCTATCTGCGAAGCCACCTCACTCCCTGGGTTCTGGATCGGCCTCTGCGGTCATCTGGGGGCTCCGTGTTAAATGTCCCCCGGGTTTCCCAAGGGACCACGTGGAGCAGGGCATTCTCAGTGGTCGCGCTGCAACTCTGGAATTCCCTCCCGGTGGAGGCCCATCTGACCCCTGACCTCCCAGCGTTCCATAGGAGCTGTAAGACCTGGCTGTTCCGTCAGGCATCTGGCAAGGGAGAGGGGTAAGGGGTGGGTGGGGAGGGGTTTGGGTGGAGTGGGTTTTCCCCCCTGTTTGTGTTTTAAGTTTTAAAATGTTTTTTAAAAAATTTATATTTATATTGTTGTTAGCCACTCTGGGCTGCCTGTGGCAGGAAGGGGTGTGTGTAAAAATTTGTTAAATAAATAAATATTTAAAAGATTGATGAAGAAGAGAGGTACTGCATTCAGTATGCTGGTAGGAAACATCTACGTCTCCATTATGGGTGAAAACAGACATGACGCTAACCACCCTTTAACCACCCTTGGTGGTTATTTATGCATGTTTCAGGGCTGTATTGGTGCCCTATGCGTCATGTCTGTTTTCACCCTATGTCTAACGTCTTAAATTAAGCTGACTCTGGGTTGGATGGTACCATGAATACATACATACTTTATTTACGGTTTATGCCAAATAAAGATGGTACCAATTATAAATTGAGAAAAGCAGCTAGCAGCAGTAGAGAAGATTTTGGAACTCTTGACTTTTTTTGGTTAGCAAGAATAAGGTATCTGGATTGCTTTTGCTAGCTCAAGTGCAGTGTTACATAAGCATGTATTCTGTTTTCACATGGTTTTTATTATTGATTAATTATTATTATTATTAGCAGCAGCATTTATATAGCACCAGCGATGTACCTGGTGCTTACAAAGAATAAGATAGACATGGTCCCTGCTCGAGAGCTTACAATCTAAAGCTTACAATCTAAAGACAGGGGGAGGGGAGACAGGGAAGGGGAAAACAGAGGGAGAGAAAAACGTCTTCTCTAATCTGTTTGTAACATTGTTAGGTCCAGTACACAGGTAAGCCTTCATGCAATCACCCCCAGGAGTTGGTCCCAGTATCATCTTAGCTACTGTGTCTCTTGGGGCCAATACTAAAAACAAATAAAGATACTTCCAAGTGTTTGAGTATGGGTCTTAGTTCCTGTAAAGATTTTTTGGGAGAAGTTGTGGGCATTTTATTCCAGTAAATATTTTCATATGGTGTTCTAACAAATTGCCACAGGAAAAAAAAAATGACAATAGAATGGGTGTTAACAAATGAGACGTTAGCCCACACCAGGTGGGTGTCCACCTACCCGTTTATTAGGTGTTTGTCCCACTGGTCACGTGGCCACCACCCACTCAGCTCCCATTCACAGCAGGGTTATAGAGAATGCAGAGACCGCCATGTGGGCGAATACAGGTTAATGTGCACCCATGTGTCTGCATGCTGCCTGTTAGGTTGTGTGCAGCTCTCAGCATGTATATGTTTGCCAGAACCCTACAGTCATGGGCAAAAATCCTGGAGTGTACAAGGAGCAACTGCTTCTGCCCCTTCTCTCCGTTATTGCTCTCGCTGGTGCTGCCAGTGAGGGCTGCCTGCAAGAGCAGGAAATATATGCAGGGGGATGCCTGTTTATTAGGCTGGGCACACTAAACATGTGAGTGGGGGCTGTGTGGATCGAACACGGACTCTAGCAGGCTATCGTCTCATTTGTTTTCACCTAGTGTTTAAAAGTCAACAGCTGTCCGCATGTTAGCATACAATGGGGCCAAACCCGTGCCCTGCGTGCACAGCCACATGCAACGGCACGGTTTGCACAGGCCCCATAGACCCCATGCCAAGGGTGCATGTGCACTGTACTTCTTCCACGCCGTGCTCCACGGGGCATGGGATCAGCCCCAATATCCTTACAACACTAGAACTGATCTAACATGACAAAGTGTTAATAAATTGTCGTCTAAACTTCACATGTACAGTATTAAATAGAGCTGAAATTCACAGTCCAATATCCAACAAATTTGCTGTCATCAATTCAGATCTGATGAAACAGATAATTGGTCTGCTTTGATCATTTTGGTAACTTCAGTTTGGTGCGAACACCTCATTTGGAAGTAACACCGAAATGTCAAAATCACTAAACCAAAATAAACAAACTATCTGATCTGAAAGAATTGAATAAATTGATATGTTAATACCCCTTTTGGTTGCAGATATCATTCAGATATTTGGAGGACTATCCAAAAATGCAAATAATATGCACAAATAAAAAAATCTACTATTTGTTTCAGCTCTAGTATTAAGACTCAGCTGCTGAGCTGACAACGCTAAGTTGTAGCTTCATTCATAACTGGTCTTTGTTTGTGGCTGTATTTCATCGAGGGAATACAACTGGAATGAAAGACATGTCGAGGAGAAAGGACCTGAAAGATTAACCATCGCTTTCTTTGCATGTGATTTCTATTTCTGCATTTACTTTCCTGCTGAGATCTCATGTCCTTGACCCCACAGAAACCTAGTCTGTAACAATATGTCAGACCTTTGAGTCATCAATACCAGTAACAAAGGGATCACCTTGAGCTAGAAAAATGCAAAGCAACTAGAAAATCACCAGCTGGCCTTAATCTGTCAGCATTGCAGTATACACTGTCCTGTCAGCAGCCTTGTTAAGAGGATAATTTCAAACAAGAAAACTCCTCAAAACAGAAGCTTAGCAGATGTAGTCATTTCCATTTATCTAACTCACACTCACACACACACACACAAAGCATTTCACAGAATAACTCTGTGATGACTCATGAGTAGGAGCCTGAGCTCAGAGGAAGTAGAGTAGTACTCCACTACCTATGGACTCATGAAGCACTACAGTCTCAAGAGCTCATTCTTTCAGAGCCCAAAGATAACATGGGAACAAGAGCAAGTCTGTTCCAACTACAGATGAAAACAGACATGACAGTAGCCCATTGACCCACTTTGGCTCCCCCTGCACATTTGTTCTGTCAGTGCCAGATGTTGGCCGGTGTACACCCTGGGGTGGGCAAGCGGCTGCTATGGGATGGGCCCTCTGGAGAATTGGCAAGGGCCACCTGGGCCAATCTGGGCTTCCACATCTGTTAGGCCCCATCTAGCTCCACCACAGGGCAATGTCCAGCAGGGCCTCAGAGCCATGAATGAAAAGCCCAGAGCAATCAACAGAGAGTCTGTGCCTCAACACCCCTCCCCATGAGATGGGCTGAGAACCCTTAAAAGGAACTGGAAACAAAGGCAAAACTGCATTGGGTGTACCCGGACTGCACAGCAGTTTGTTCCCAACACACAGCCCACCACCACCTGGAGAGTGCCCCTTTGAATGATGAGCAGAGCAGGCCTTCATTGGCATTTGAGGTGGGGTGCACAGTCCAATATGATCTGTGCCTACCACAGCGGAATGAGTGGGTGTTTCACCCAAATGGCCAAGCTCAGAGAGGGGAATATGGAGCAAGAGGAGGGACAGGCCAGACAGGTAAGTCAGTGCACCCACAGGGGGAAAGGAGGCATAGCAGTCATCCCACAGGTACAAGCTATATGTGGTCCAACTCTATCACCCTGCTCACAAGGTGTTTTTAGATGGGAGAGCTTTTCCCCCAGTTTTAAAAGTCCATGTTGGAAAAATCCCAGGGGAGGGATTTAGACACTCCTCACCAGACTGGAAGTCACCCGGGCACCACTGGAAATAGCAGCACTGAGTGACTTCTGGATGTTTTGAGATGCAGACCTGAGAACACCCCAATAGCCAAGGTCTTAATTCCTTGTCTCAAAACATCTGGGAGTAAATAGTGGAGTACCCCAGAAATCTGTACTGGTACCAATGTTGTTTAATATATTCATTAATGGTCTGGAAAAAGAAGTAAGGAGCGAGGTGATCAAATTTGCAGATGACACAAAATTATTCAAGATGGTTAAAACACGAGTCAACTGTGAAGAATTGCAGGAGGATCTTACAAGACTGGGTGATGGGGCATCTAAATGGCAGGTGAAATTTAATGTGGACAAGTGCAAAGTGATGCACATAGGGAAAAATAATTTAGACTATTTGTACACAATGCTGGGTTCTAAATTAGGAGTTACTACTCAGGAGAAGGAGCTCAGGGTCCAGCAGTGGTCAAAAAAGCAAGCAGAATGTTAGGAATTATTCATAAGTAATTTTGCCTGGTAGTCTGGAACTTTGCCTTGTCAATAAGTAACCGTTACAACAACAGTTGTATTTTATAGAAGGATCTTTAGTAATGGACAAATCACTAGTAAAACTTAGGGATGGGCGAACGCGGTTCGGTAGTTTGGAGTTCGGCCCGAACTTGGCCTGTTCGGATGACCGAACTCAAACATGAACGCGAACAAACCGAACACCGAACGGCGAAATGGCCGAACAGGTCGGTCAGTTCGGATCAGGTTCGGGTGGCAAAAAAAGGTTCTCTGGAAGGTCAAACAAGTCACTGAGGAGCAGACTTCCAGGCACCAGGGGTGGAGAGGCTTGCAAGAAATGAAACTAATTATCTGCCTCCACCCTTCCCAACACCTTCTGAGCTAGTCACTGTTCCTGAACAGCAGGCGTTGAGTAGAATTTTTAGATTGCTTTAAGTTTCATTTCAGTTTTGTACTGAAATGAAACTTAAACC
>QEPC01005146.1:1070708-1103997 GCA_003113815.1 Sphenodon punctatus
AGTGATTTAGTTTTAGTGTTTGTAGGAGTAGGTCTGTGTACTTATTAGATAATCCATTTAGTTCATAGCATTTAGAATAGTTAATAGCAGTTAGATTTAGTGTAGATAGATAGATATAATATTAGATAAAAAATAAATTAAAAAACCCCATATAAAAACAAAAAAAACAACTAAAAAACAAAAGAAAACCATATAAAACCCAATAAAAAACCAAAAAAACATATAAAAAATAAAAAAACACCCATAACAACATTTCCCGAACGGCGGAACCGAACAGCCGAACAGCCTAACCGAACGGCCTGTTCGGACGGCCGAACCGAACAGCCGAACCCGAACTCAGCAAACTAGCCAAACTGCCGAACCGAACAGACGAACTGAACGCAGCCAAACTGAACGGACAAACCGAACGGCCGAACCCAAACCGCGATCTGTTCACCCATCCCTAGTAAAACTACAGCTGTCTATCTCTCAGGAGCTTTGTCTATCCCAAGAAACAAATGTTGAGTTTCAGGAAAGTTAGGCCTCACTGTTGAAGTGACGATGTTTAGAGTCACAATTCCTTCTGAGCACAAACTATGGAACTATAACCCTCTACACTATCAAATTTAATGGCTGGCAAAACTAAGACTCAGTGATGCATTTTTTTTAAGGACACTAACTTATTCTCCTGTTCTATTGCTTTTGGATATCTGCAGTGTTTTGCATTTTAATCCTGGTCTTAACATTTTGTCAAGGTCAGGTCCATCATAACATTTATTTATTTTTTAGCATATTATATTCTGGGTTAAATCTACCATATCAGCTGAGGAAATCTAATTTTTTAGTGCCTAAAGCTAGTGGTGAATGCCACTGTGCAACTGCAGTCACTGCTAATATCTGACAAGGCAAAGTTCCAGACTACAAGGCAAAATTCCCTGCTGGTGACACTGGCAAGCATAAAGTCCCATTGCTCAAACTGGCCCCTTTGGAAATGAACAGACTTTGGGTGCAGTCACATGAGCCGGACGGGACTGAGTCCCAGTGCACCCCAGGCAGGCAATCACAACCGCCACACTCAGGGCTATAGCAACACTGGGGAGGGCCTGGGCTCAGACCACAGTTATGCACCCCCCCAAAGGGTGAGTTGGAATGGGGGCTAGGGTGGGTAAAGGAGGGTTGGCTTGGGGAGATGGGGTGGGGGCTGCAGGGCTTGGAATAGGGGAGTTGGAATGGGGGTGCAAGTGAGAGGAGCTAGGAGTGTTGGGGGAGTTGGAGTGGGGTGCAGGTAGGAGGGGCTAGGCATGCATATGGGTGGGAGGTGCTGGGGAGGCTGGTGGATGTGCAGGTGGGAGGAGTAGGGGGCACAGGGAGAGGAGGCAGACAGGTGGGAGTGGGGGTGCAGGTAGGATGGGGGTAGGGGTGTGGATGGGTGGGAGGTGCTGGGGAAGCTGGTGGATGTGCAGGTGGGAGGTGTAGGAGGCACAGGGAGAGGAGGCAGGCAGGTGGGAGTGGGGGTGCAGGTAGGATGAGGGTAGGGGTGTGGATGAGTGGGAGGTGTGGGTAGGAGGTACAAATGGGTGGGAGGGGCTGGGGGAGCTGGTGGAGTGCAAGTGGGAGGAGTAGGCGCTCAGGGATAGGGGACAACCAAGTGGAGAGGTGGGGGCACAGGAGGGAGACAGTCATGGGAGGGGAGACAACATGGGGGAAGAGAGAGCAACCTCTCCCTCTCTCACAACCACACCCCTCACACACACAGACACACACACGCTTAGTGGCATGACTGCGACCACAGAGCTCCTTCTGTTTAAAAGCCCCGCTGCGCAAACGATGGTGACATTTCCTAAGTCTGGTGTGCTGGGACTACATTTCCCAGCATTCCAGACTAGCAAATATGGACACCCCAGCATGCGAATCCTGGGAGGCCATGTTTCCCTATCTGGCATGTTTGGAAATTTAATCCCAGCACACCAAACTTTGTGAACAGCTCCAGAGTGTGTGCATATTTAAAGGTATGCACATAGCGGCAGCAGCATCAGGTGGGGGAGGGGGTAGTTCTTTCCCCCCTCCCTCCCTGCCCAGGCTGCTGCCGAAGAGGGGGTTCAAGCAGGCAGGGCAGCACAGTGCAGCCAGGATCGGTGGTGGTTTGCCCACCCAAGTCTGGGCCTGCCAGCACAGGCTCAAGCTCTGGGCCCCAGGGGCCCCTCAGAGTCCTGGGCACAACTGTCTGTCCCTGTCCCCGGCACCATTATCACTTTGCCAGTGGCCACACTTCAGGGCCAGTGTGGATAGCAGGGAAGATGGCCCACTCCCTGCAGGGAAACCAGGCGGGTGGGCCATTATCAGACATCCTGCCAGGCCCCAGGGCAAGCTGAGGTTCCAGTCATACTTACGGGCACCCAGCCCTGCAACACCCACCCTCCCCTGGTCTTCCCATTAAGTATCCCACCTCTGACTGTAACATGGCCACACTGGAATGGTGACAGCTCCCACCACTCAAAGCCCTGCAGCAGACCTTGCCACAGGGTGGGCAGACAGGGACTGGGGCCACAAGTGGTGACTCATTACTATGATGTGATCAGCTTTACCCCACTTTGGGAAAGGCTACTATGCACAGCATTCCTTGCCTTTTAGGGAGGAGGCCGGGTGTAGCAGCCAGCTGCCCATCCCGCTCTGGGATGAGGTGAACATTTGGTGGGCACCAGGTATACGAACCACTGCATCGTCTGTCAAAAGTTCCCAATTTGGGCTACGACTGCCCAACTTTATTTATTTATTTATTTATTTTTATTTTTCAAATTTATATCCCGCCCCCTCCTGCAATGCAGCTCGGGGCGGCTAACAACAATAATAAAAACAATTAAAACAGTTAAAAAATCAGTATAAAATACAACAAAAACAGGGCTAGAAAAACAATCATAAATAGACAAATGGGCGGGGGATTAAAATCACCCCCCCCTCCTTCCCAAAGGCTTGGGCAAACAGCCAGGTCTTACAGTTCCGCTGAAATGTCAAAAGGCTTGGGGCCAGGCGAGCTTCCTCCGGAAGGGAGTTCCACAGCCGCGGCCCTATCACCGAGAATGCTCGCTCCATCGTGGCCCCCCGCTTAACACGGGGGACCTCCAGGAGGGGCACCCCCGGCCGACCGCAGGAGCCGTTCCGGGGCGCGAAGGGAGAGGCGGTCCCTAAGGTTGCTTAGGGACCGCGCTACTATTTTGTGTGGATGTACCCATTGATTCCATGGCATGTTTTCAGCTACTGCGTAGGTCTGCTGAAGATTTGCCCAGCCATTTTCCAGGCAACAAATCTGCTCAAACCCACGTTCACACTGTGGGTTGCTCCACAGGGTTTGTGATCAAACTGAGCACTTGCCCATGTGTTAGGTCACTAAAATATTGGCAGACGTTACAGGTAGAGATACCTAATGTAGCTTAGTGAACAAGCTACCTTGCCTCCCACAGGGAAACCTAAGTTAGGAGTTACCACCCAGGAAAAGGAGTTCAGGGTCAGCAGTGGTCAAAAAAGCAAACAGAATATTAGGATTTATTCAAAAGGAATTTTGCTTGGTAGTCTGGAACTTTGCCTTGTCACCAGTTTGGACCTGAGAAATCAGGATTCAAATCCTGTTTTAGGCTCCTTACCCACATTACCCAATCTCATGTTTGTTTCTAACAAATGTGAGATTGGGTAATATGGGTAACCCTCCTTTTGCATGCAGGATGAAATTACATGTGTATTTCATAACGGATTGACAGAGCGGAAAATCCAGCCCTGTCACTCACGTAAATTTAAACACACGTGTAATTCTAATGTGTGCAGGGGAATCTCACCATAAGATAAACTTATGGTGAAATTCCTCTTTGCAGTAACTTACCCAGGGGCAGCAGTGGTGATGGCGGCAGCAGCAGCGACTTCTCCGGCCGCCTCTTTCCATGGCTTCATCTGGCTGTTTTCATTCCCTTGTGATGGGGCCTTTTAGAGCAACCACGCCTGGATGATGTCATGCAGCTGCGACTGCCTGGAAGGCTCCATCAGGAGGGGCTGGAAGCAACCAGAGGAAGCTATGGAGAGAGGCGGTTGGAGAAGTCCCTGCTGCTGTCACCGCCACTGCTGCTGCTGCTGCCCCCGGGTGTGTTACTGGACTGGAGGGAGCAGGGAGTTAGTGGACTGTGGGGGTTGGGGCTAGGCTCTACCTACCCCTCCCACAGCCCAGGTCGATGGGGGGAAGGAGGTAACGAGGGCATGGATCTGTTATTTTCAATAACAGATAAATGCCCCAGATAAAAGTTAACATGGGCATATAGCCCACTACAAAACTCATGTGTAGAACATTTTCACTTGAGATTGAAAGTCACATGAAAAATTGCATGCGGGGAAGCAGCCTGAGTCATTAACTCACTGGTTGGCCTTGGGTAACAGCCTCAATTCCCTCACCTGTAAAATGGGAGTAAGAATGATATTCCTCTCAGGGGTTTTGTGAGGCTGAACTAGAGAACGACTGCTTTAACTAAAATGGAATCCTCCCATCTCCTCCCTGGAGCTTAAAATCTGGTGTAGCAAGGACATTCCACCAGCCACTGATGAGGAACAGATATAATCTAAGCAGCTGTGAATGTCTAAAGGAGTGCTTCATATTAATGGGGTGAACTCTCTGCATTGATCCTTATACAATGTAACAATCTGCCGGTACTAAAATTTGAATGTATGCTTGGTAACAGACGTCACATGGTGACATCTGTTTCATCCTGGAGTGGGGAGGGCTCCCCCTGGCCAGGTAAACTCCGGCCGTGAGAACAAATATTTCCGCGTCCTCCCCCAGCCAGGAAGGGAGGATGCGGAGTGATGTGCGACCACTCAGCTGCGTTCCTGATGTCACCCCATCCCCCGCCATGATGGAGAGCCATGGCAACCTCCCTGATGCTGGTAGGAGCCAGGCCAGGAATATACCTTTCTGCCTAGCTCACTTGATTTGCCTTGTCAGGCGGAAGCCAAACAAGAACCGTGGGCCTGGCTTGTACTGGGTCCACATTTCCTGCCTGACTCCTACCTGGCCAGGGAAGGAACTGGGCCCACATTTGGTGAGCTGCAAACAGATGGCCTGCCATGGCAGTGGGCTAGTCAGGCGAAACTTGGCCTAACTGGGCCAATGTCACATATGTTTTATCTGTTGTTTTAATTAGATCCAGGTAAAGTTTATATGCCTTTACCATTGGCACATTTACTGTGGACCAATGGCATATGCATGTAGCTCTCCCAGGACAAGACAGAAGGGTCCCGAATAACCTCTTACCTAAGCATTTAAGCAATAAACTAGTGAATTGTTCCAGAGGGATTCATGTCTGTCTTGGTTGGTGCATGGAACCCTGCTTTACATAATTGCAGTAGCCTGGTAGTTTTGTGTCCAAACACAATAATACTAATAAATAATAATACCAACGTTACCTATAAGGAATTACCTTTTCCATCGTACTATAGGTTTTTGATGGGCCTTTTACACTAGGGTTTTTCTGTCTACATTTCAGAGGCTTAATTGTATTGCAAACTATTAAAACTCTTCTGTTTGAGGCTGCTGTGTTTGTTCTAAGTCACAGGCTATTGAAAGGTAAGGTGACTCATGCATCCAGCATATTCAGAAATAAAAGAAACCCATCAGTTTGCTTATTATATCCATCCAAGTTCCTGTTAGTAGTTTATATCCGAGTCAAAAATAGCACATGCCTCTAAAAGCTCTTCTGAAAAATTAGACTGTGCTTCAGCTAGGGGGTGGGAGTCTTTCAAGTCACAGCAGCCACATTTATCTCATATTTTATATTCTGGTGAGATGAAACAATAGCTGTGGGGAATTCAGTATTTCAATTCAGACTGGTTCATAGGAGCCTCCCACCTGCCTCCACATTTAGTTTTAATTCATAACAGTTTGCAGCTACTTATTTTCACTCTGAGTTTTGGATTCAAACAATCTCCCAGAATGGCAGACAGTTTGGAACCACTAAGTTTTACATAGTTTATGGTCAAAATGACTTAATTTCTGCAAAGTTTTCAACCCACTATCTAAGGCCCTTTTCACATTGGCACCCCCCCTTCACACATGTGTGTGAGTAGTGGGGCACCCATGTCATGGGTTGGAGGGTCCTCCCCCCCACTTTACCGGGTTTGAGTGACTCAGTTTCCCTCACGCACAGCCCGCTTGAATTAGTTTCTCTCTCTGGCTAATTCAAGTCTGCTGCAGGGACAACCCCTTTGTCACTCAAGGGCCCGATCCTTCCCGTTTACAGACTCTTTAATCTCTGGGTTTGCAAGAGCTTGAGAACTCTTGTTGCTCACTTGTGTTCCAATGTTAGACACAGACACTTCTTCATAAAGATAAGAAGTAAGTTTATTGATTACATAAGCAAGATAGTTGATACAGAGTGGTTACTAGAAATCAAAGGTAAATATAACGCATTCCTGATCTTGCAAGACTGGGTGATGGGGCATCTAAATGGCAGGTGAAATTTAATGTGGACAAGTGCAAAATGATGCACATAGGGAAAAATAATCTAGACTATTTGTACACAATGCTGGGTTCTAAATTAGGAGTCACTACTCAGGAGAAGGAGCTCCTAAATAAGCATCCTACCCTACAAAGGTCCATAAGTTTATCTCAGTCCTTTGATGTAAGCGACTGGGTCTCCAGACTTAGAGTTGCTACAGAACAAAATCCTGTCTCTCTCAGTTCATGGTCTCCAGGCTGACTTGCTGGCAGACTTTCGTATGCAGATGTAACTGCTCGAGATTGCTCAGGGAGAGAGCTCCTGAAGGTGACTTATTGGCCTGCTTAAGTACCCTTCCTCCTTTCTTTGTCTCTCATTTCCTGCCTTGGGGAAAACCTGAAGTGTGTCACGTAGGCAACCCAGGCAAACATGAAGGTCCATTTACATCTCCACAGGGTTCTGTCTGGCAAGTGTTGCCAACACACATTCTTTTTAACTGTCCCTACTTCCTGGAGTTTTCTTGTGTCACGGTTTTCAATTGTAACATTACATACATGTTGCATGTTTTGCTTTACATAGTCTACATGTAGGCCCATGTTACATGTGTGTGACCCTATGTTCCTCCGTGACAACCCTTGCAAACACCGCAACGGGTGCAGGGTGGGCACCCATGAGAATACTATGGGTGGTAGTTGGGGTGCACATGCACTTCTGCGCTCCACCTACCTCCACCCATCACCCACATACAGAGCAATGGGCACCAATGCCCGATGCTCCGTGCGTGGAGGTGGGTGGGGATGGGTGTGTGTGTGTGGAAACGCACACCCATGCACCGCCCACCCACCCACCGTACCACCCACCCATCCCCCACCCACCGCAGCCCATGTGAAAAGGGCCTAAATTATCTCCAGCAAGTTTAGTAGACTTGTTTTGTTTTTTGTTTGATTAACCAAATCTACAAAATGTGCCTGCACGCGTATGCGCATACACACAAACCAAGAAAGCACCTTATGTTTTGGACTGTTCCTTGTTTATGTGTTATATCATGCATGAGATTAGACCTGAAATGAAGTAAACCCTCTGAATATGTGAATAATATCCACATCTGAAATGGATAGTCACATATCTGCTATTTCAGATACTCTAGTTCAGTTACTTCACTTATTTAGCTATTTTGGTTATTTGGTTTGGTAATTTCATTATTTTGGTCACTTTGTTTTGACAATTGCATGTGCATAATCGCACTAATAGTGCAGAAAAGATGTAATGAAATACCACGTGAATTAGTAGCTAACTGAATAACTGATAACAACAACAAACTGAAATGGATATCCCACAAAATGGAAACAAATAGTAATTAAGAACATAGGAACATGAGAAGTGCCAAACTGGGTCCATCAAGGCCAGGATCCTATTTCTGACAGTGGCCATTCTCGGTTGCTTCGGAGAAGTACCAAATAGGTCATAATGGAGCGATCCATTCCCTGCTGCTCATTTCCAGCTCCCAACAGTCAGAGGTTAATCCCCCAACCTATTTTGCTAATAGCCATTAATGGACCCATTTTCTAAGAACTTATCCAATCCTTTTTTAAACCCATCTATGGCCTTAACCACATCCACTGCCGAAAAATCCCACAAGTTAATTGTGCACGTCATGAAAAAAATACTTATTTGTTTTAAATCCTCTACCAGTTAGTTTGGTGTCCCCTAATTCTAGTACTATTTGCAAGGGTAAATAACAACTCCCTATTTACTTGTTCTGTGCCACTCATGATTTTATACATTTCTCTCATATCCCTCTATCTCTTCTCCAAGCTGAAGAGCCCTACTTAACAAGCCTCCCCTGTACGGAAGCCATTCCAAACTCTTTTATGATCTTTGTTGCCCTTCACTGTACCTTTTCCAGTTCTATTATATCTTTTTTTGAGATGGGGTGACCATAATTGCACACACTATTCAGGGTGCAGTTGCACTATAGATTAAATGTCATTATGACATTTTCTGTTTTATTTTCTATCACTTTCTGAATAACTCCTAGCATTTTGTTTGCCTTTTTGACCGCTAGTGAGGATTTCAATTAATTGAATTGTCCAGAATGACTCCAAGATCCTTTTCCTGAGTGGTAACCCATAATTTAGAATGCAGTGTTGTGTAGGTATAGTTGGGATTATATTCCCCTATATGTATCACTTCACACTGCACTTTTCAACAGTGAGGCCGGCCCCAAGCCCTGCGGACTGGTGCATGGATTGCACCTGATGCACATGCACGGAGCCTACAGTGCACGCTCAAACTGCACGGTGATGCATGTGTGCGTGCACAGCAGCACACACGGGGCTCAGGATCAGCCCCATTGAATTTCATCTTCCATTAGTTGCCCAGTCTCCAAGTCTTGCAAGATCCTCCTGTAATTCCTCATGATCTGTTTGGGTCTTAATTATCTTGAATAACTTTGTGCCATCAGCAAATTTGATTATCTCACACTTTGCTCCCCTTTCCAGATCATTAATGAACACTGTGGCAGGGACGGGCTTGCTTGGCGTGAGTCCTAGCAGGATTAAGCCCTTCAGAGTCACTTACTTAGGGAATTAGCTTCCATTAAAATCCTTTTATTCTGTACACGGTCTTTATCGGAGTACCGCCTTTGTATTCAGAGGCTTTTCTTAGCTCTCTTGGTGAAGCTAGCTCCTCTCCTTTCAAAGCCCAGCAGAACCTTGACACTCAAGAGACACTCTCTGTTGGAGCGCTTGAACTAGAGCTCCTCCTGCACAACTTGTTCCCACAGCAGCCTCCTCCCACTGAGCTTCAGTTCAGGCTTTCTTCCTTAGCCTGGCCCCTGCCACACCCAACTCAGCTGCTTTCCCAATTAGGCACAGTTCCTTGCTAAGCAGAGGACCTGCAATCCTGCTATAGCACCTGCATCTGGCTGGTGCCAGCTCCTTTTAAAGGGCCAGATGCCTGTAGGAGCTCTGCCCTGCTACAAACATATCAAACGCCAGTCACCAATTAAAATTTTTAACAACTCTGGTCACTGATTAAAACTTTAAACCTGCTTGACTCAAAGGCCTTTTTTACACGGATGGCGCAGCAGCGCCAACAGGTGGAGATGGGTGTGGATGGGTGGGTGAACACACCCAGTGAACACCCGGTGGCGCCGAGCAGGGAGACATTTACACGGACAGCGCTACGGGGGGGGGGGAAGGAAACCTGAGGGGCCTGCAAACACCTAGCAGCCAAACACCCATCCCAGGAAACACCCAGCAAACACCCGTGCAAGTATATGGACAGACAGGAACAGTGGGGAAGCCCTGCCCAGCACTGCGATGGCACAACATGGCCAACTGAGGGCAAATGAAGCCACGCAACGTGGTCCCATCCCCCAGCCGCCAAGACCCAGGCAGGCGGGGCGGGAGGGAGATGGGATGACAGCTGCTACAAAGGAGCCGGCTCCATGCAGCCCCGGCACACAGCCCAGACAGCTCGGCGCCAGACCCCCCCTCCCCTACACACACCCACAGCAGAGCCGCACACATACAGAAGGCAGCAGAGGCACACAGGGACGGGCACACGGCCCATGGGGGGGAAAGAAAGGGGGAGAAGGTACCCACACAACACTGGCAACACCCCCACACACCCCGCAGAGGCACCCGCACAAGGGGAGAGGTCACAGCAAAGCACAACATGGACACACCAGGAAAGGAACACAAAAGCCTTTATTAACATGGGGAACCAGCAACAGGGGGCAACAACAAGGCAGGGAGGAGGATGTGGCAACAGAAGGGGGGGAACAGCACCAGCAGAGGCAGGCCCGGGACAGAACCCCGCTCAATACAGCCAGCGACCCTGCACCTGGCGCCAGCACTAGGCCTGTGCATGGTCCAGCCGGTGCAGCTGCTCCAGGATGAGCAGGAGGAGCTCCACCAACTCCCCCTGCTCCCGGGTCCACTCCGCGATCATGGCTTGCACTGAAGGGGACAGAGGGAGTGGAGACAGCCATCAGATCGGGCCATGGCCACCAAGGAAAAGAACCCCCCATTGAGGGACACAGGCTCAGGGCCCAGCAAGCAGCCAGAACACTTATGGATGCCATCGGACAGCCAGCCTGCTGACCGCATGTCCCATACCACCCACTCCAGCTGCAGCACCATAGCCCCCAGGTGCAAGATCGCTGGCAGAATGACAACAGTAGATGCAGGAGAGAAGGGACAGGGCAATGGGGAGCACCTGCACCAATGGGCCCCTGGAGGGCCGGGAGCAGCGACACCACCAGGGGCATACCCCACACACAGAGAGTCACCACCCAGAAGACCACCCTGACCCTTGCACCAAGGGGGATCGGAGGGACCAATGCCCGGGGACAGCACAACCCCTACTCACGCTCAGGCACGCAACCTGGACCACTGCCTGTTCAGTGAGTGCCTGTCGACCGCCCGCAGCGTGGTGGAGTGGGCCTTCGGACTTCTGAAGATGCGCTGGCACCTCCTGATGAACAGGAGCCAGTTCAACCTGGTCCACACCCCCATCCTCGTCCTGGCAGTGTGCATTCTGCACAATGTATGCAAAACAGGGAGTGCTGCCCTGGACCACCCACCACCGGTGCACAGGGCCAGCCCCATGCCCCTGTACCAACATGCCCAGGGAGGGGCATTCTGGCGCATCACAGAGGAGAACAGGGATGCTATCTGCCGGCACATCATTGCCCAGGTGGCCAAACGCCGGGCAGCACCCAATCCACACCTGTGTCACTAGGCCTGTGAACCCCTTCAATAAAGCTAGGTACTACCCTTTAGCTGCAACCGTGCCTCTATTCCATGTGTGGGCTGGGGGTTCCCGGGAATGGGTCCCGTAGGTTGCCTGGGTACATGAGCATTCCCCTCGCTGTCAGCCGCAGGGTGCACATTCCCAGGAAGCCCTACCGGCCAGCTCGCCTGTGCAGGTTCAGTGTACACCTGTTCCAGCCACCTCCACTGCATGAGGTTTCACTGGGATGGCCCCCGGCCCCGTCAGCTGAGCAGGGACTGTACAGAGCCCCCAACATGCCGGTGTCCCCCTGTACACTACAACCCTCCCCCCCCGGCCACGTGTCCTGCTACAGATGAAGCGATTGCAAGGTAGAGGTACAACACAGTTATTGGAGGGGGAACTGTACAATGGAAGAAGGGTGGGGTTGATGTTTGGGGCACTCTCTCCCCCTCTTGGCCACACCACCGGGGCTCACGGACTGGAATGCCCTGGCTGCAGCCGACCGCAGCACTTGCTGGCTGGATGGCCTGGCCTCCCTGTCATCCACGGACAACTCCACACTGGCACCCACTGACAGACCCTGTGTGAAGAAATGGGAATGGGGTAAGGGATCCTCATGTGCACTCATCTCTGTCCCATGTTGGGGCCCGGGCCACTGGGTGCCCCATGGTCATCCAGGGAGCCCCCTACCCTCCACCTGAGCATCACAGGTGCCATAGGGCAATCCCTGCTGTTGCGAGCCCCTGGCCGGGCCACCCCCAATAGTACGGCACATGTCCCTTCCGGTAGACCATCACAGAGCAGGTACTCATGCCTCTGGCAATGGCTGTTGCTCCCCAGCTCGTACAGTGCATGTGCTCGGAGTAAGTTCTCTAATGTGCTCCCTACCGGAGTCCTGCCTCGCACAGGTCCCCGGATTCCCAGTGCCCCCCCACATGTGGCACTCCCTACCCCCAGGGGCATGGGGTGCTGCTGCCTTACTGGTGGGGGTGGGGCAGCCACCACGGGAAGTTGGTCATTCTGGGGTGCACAGTCCTGGGGTGGGGAGGTTGCCTCCCAGTTAAGGGGGCGAGTTGGCAGTGGGGGCGGAACCAAGGGGGGTGCGGACTGGAAGGGTGGTCCCGCAAGCAGGTCCGGTTGCCCTATATGGGGGAGGGGGACCCCATGGACCAGGACCAGGTAGGGTTGCTTCTGGGGGAACAACAGGTGGCCGAGGTGCAGGGGGGCACCGGCACCACTGGGAAGCCGCCTTGGTGTTGGTCGGCTACCAAACCTCCTTCTGCAGCATGGCATGGCCTGTCACACTGGGGCTCACACCGCAGGGCCTCCATGGCCTCCCCCATGAGGTCCATGAGCTGTGCGGCCTGACCCTCCAGCCCGTCACAGGCACACTGCTGCTCATGTTGGAGGGAGGCAACCTGGCACCTGTCCCAGAGATGCTCAGTGTGGGACCGGGCCATCATGGCAGCCAGGATCTCCTGGTCCCTTTCCCTCTCCCCTCTGATGAGCTCCCTGGTGAGCGCAAGTTCCTGGGAGTGCACCTTGGCTAACCGTTGAGACTCCTCCCACAGCTCCCTTCTGAGGTCCTCTCTCCGGCGCCGGTTCCTGGCCTGCAGAACTGCTCCACACTACTGTCAGCTACTCCCCTCACGCAAGCGGGTGCCTGGTTTGTGAAACAGAGTTTGGACACATAGTTAGTGCATCCAGCCTGTGTGCCCCGCTGGCTACTACCGCCTGACCCGGGGTGCCTGGTGGGGCGGCCCTCATAGTGTGGCAGCTCCCCCCATCCCTCCCCTGTGGGGTACCCCAGCCCTGCCCCATCCTGGGATGCCCCCTGGCAGCTAATTGCTGCAGGAGGGGCCCCTGACTATGTGATATGCTGTGGGAGCTGCTGTGGGCCCATCCACCCCTCCTGCCAGCACCCGCCACCCCGCCACTGTGGGGCCCTGCTGTTTGTGGTTGCTCTCCCCCAGGTGCCCCCCCATCCATCCACCCCCTCTGCCCCCAGGCCAGTGTGGTCTGCCGTGGAGGATGGTCCACCTGGCGGTACGGGTGCTGCCAGGCTCCCCTCGTTGTCGTTGTCCTCCTCCTCTGCGACCTCCACCTCATGCATCTCCAGGCTGCCTTGAACTGCAATGGGACAGAGTACCATTAGTGTTTTCCGGCCCCCGGCCCCGGCCGCTGCGTCTCTGTCCAGGCTGTTCCACCCCCCGACCCTAGCCCCGCTTGGGCGCTCATACCTGGATCCTGTTTGTCCACTACCTGGGGGTCGTCCCAGGTCTGCGCTTGCTCTGCGCGTGCCCCCTGTCCCTGTGGCTGGTAGGTCTGTGGGTCTTGTGGGCGCGCACAGAGTATGGTGGTCCAGCGCTCGGGCCCCCGGGGCACCTCCTCCTCCTGTGGGATGGGGCTGTCCCCTCTCGCTTCATGGCCAGCCTCGCTAGGAGCACCTGCCCCCCCCCTTGGTCTGTGGGGTCTATCGGGGGGTAGTGTGTTGGCCCTGCACCTGTCCCTAGTGAAGGTGCTGCTGTGTGTGCAGGAGGCCATGATGTCCCTGTCCATGCGGAGGAACTTGTCTAGCTCCTCCTGGAACTCGGCTGTGTGCATGGCCTGGCCGGACTTGAGATTGTTGTCCTTGATATGTTCATATCCAGACCTCAAGTCCTTTGCCTGCTGCATGCACTGGGTGACATCCCTATTGTAACCCTGCCGCTGCATCTCCTGGGTGATGGCTTCATAGACCTGTCTGGTCTTGTAGCTGTGCACCAAGTCATGCTGGACCCTTTCAGACCACCACACGCGTATAAAGTCCCTGACCTCCTGCCTGGACCAGAGTTCCCCCTTTTGGGACCTGCGTGTGGGGGGCCACCTGGCTTGGCAGCATGGGGCCAGCCCTGTGGATGTGGTAGCTGTGTTGATGGTCGTGTCCTATTGGGAGTAGTGCATTAGGGGTTACTACGGCTCCTGCTGGCCCTCTCTGCCCACCCGTGGGGCCTGACTCCCCCCCCCAAGTTCCCTTCTGCTCATCTGGCTGTCTGGAAGGCCCTCCTTGGCCATCATCCCGGTAGTGCGGTGCTCCATTGTCTGGGAGCTGTCCTGCAGGGACGGGGGACCGGGTTATGCTGCTGCCCCCTGCCCTGTGTTCCCTAGCCCAGTGGTCTTGGCCTGGGGCATGGCCCTCCCCTCCTGATCCCCTCATGCTCACATCTCTCTTACTGCTGCTCCTTGGGCCATGCCCTTGGGAGGTTCTAGGCTGGGGGTCGTCAACCGGGAGGGTCGTCGGTGAGGTCCCTCTGCCCTGTGCTAGAACACGTGCACTGTGTTACCTCCTGGTGCTTCTCCCCACCATTCTCCCCCACTGGACCCCCCCACATGCCTCCCGGCCTGTTCCCCCCCCTGTACCGGCAGTCCATAACCCCCCCTTGTGCCTTCAGCCTTGGGTGCTTCCCCCCTGCACCACCTTGCCAGGACTTCTCCCCACCACCACCCCCGGGCACCCCTGGGTCCCCATGCTCACCTGGACCCTTCCCCCGTGTGAGGCGTCGTCAACTCCCTTTGCCTTCTCGTGGGCCTTCCTGGTCACCATCGTGGGAGCCCACGCGCTTGTGCCCTGCTGCCTCCCTCCTTTACAGACTCTCAGCTGGACATCCATCTCCCCCCCATCCTGTGGGCATGTCTGCGTGGTGGCGCATGCATGCCCCATGGTGCCAGCGCAGTGGGGCTCCACCAGTCCGGTCCACGTGGGTGTGGGTGTTTTGACTTTTACACAGACGCTCAGGTGTTGAACACCCATCTCCACCCATGGAAGGCTCCGGCTCCCTCGTGGCTGCTCCGTGGGTGTTGGGGGGAGTCAGCGGGTGGGTCGAGTACGCGCCCCCACCCACTCGTGGACATTGACACGGACGCTCTTCCACTCATCCAATGGGTGTTTCCAGGTGTTCGTGGGTGGGTGGCATCCATGTAAAAGTGGCCAAAGTTGTCCTTAATACATGAGCCACCAGTTTGATCAACTCTGTAATTTAGATATATTTTGTATCCTGATATAACAATGTCCCATTGATTATCTTCATTCCACTAGGACACCATGATCCCTATTATGTCAATATCTTCATTTCATTTCAAACACTCTAACTCTTCCATCTTACTTTTTAGACTTCTAAGATTTGTATATAGACATATTCTTTTTATTCTTAGCCTGTTCCTTATTAGTGACTGCTTCAGTTAATTTGGAATCAGTTAAATTTCTCTGCACTGGTTCTCACCTGAGCTCTCTCAGCTTCTCTCCTTTCCACTTTCCCAGGATACCCAATATCTCTTTTACTGATGTCATCCCCAAGGGATGCTTCAGTTGTTACCCATTTTCTTGTATTCAGTTCGAATAGTGTGAATTGAGAGGATTCATTTCCACAGATATTCGTTTGAACAGTTCATGAGATGTGTGATTTGAAAGCACTCATTCTTGGAGAATGAGAAAGACAGGATATACAACATCTGGTCCAGTTTGGATTTTGCAGTTGACTATAAGTACAGTTAGGCAAGTTGATGAACAAGCTGCTAATGAAAGTATGGAATTGCCTTCATTGGAAGTTTTAAAGAGGAAATTAAATATATATTTCTTTGGGATGTTTCAGATCTAGTTAATACTGTCTAAGGGACTTCATCACTGAGGGCTCTTCCACTCTTATGATTCTACAACTCTATGGGCGTTTATAGATGATCCCGCTTACAAGCGAGATCGTCAAACGCCGGCTTTCCCCCCTGCACAGTCTCTGCGAGCCGTGTCTGCAGTTCAGACACGGCGCAGAGTGCGAGTGTGCATGCACGCCCTTCTGCGCATGCGCACTCGCCCGGGGAACCAGGAAGTGCGGCGTAAAGCCGGCACTTCGGGAATCTGCGTCGGAGGGGGCAGGCGAGCCTGCCCCCTCCGACGCGGATTAAAAAGCGGTCCCAGCAATTAGACGAGCACCAAGAAAGGCGGCTGATCAAAAGATCAGCCGCCTTTTTTATCTCATCTCTAAACGCCCTATGATTCTTAGATGAGGTGTGGTATGGAGCTGGAACCCATGTTATCTGAATCCCTGTTCCTGGGTGGTTATTTTGGGGGTTGTTTGTTTTTCAGATTTATGGAAGCAATTATTTAATATTTAGTTGGAAGTTTAAAATAAAGATGTTGCTGATAAAGAGACAGGAGTTCATGCTGCTTTGCTGAATTCTTTGCTGAAATCAGCGATTACTTCGCCATTCAGCACAAGGGTGAGGTAGGGATGTATTCATTAGATCTCTAGGTTTAATCAAGTTCTGCTCTAGGTGAGATAGTTTGGTTGGTTGGTTCATCCCTAGAAAGTTCACATTCATGTTAGGCTAATCCTCTCACATGAATCTTAATGTTTGATTTTAGTGAGTAAAATGCGACTGTCCAAATGTTTATTCATTAATTCATATAAAGAATTTTCTTCTGATCATTCAGCTTTAGTAACAAATAAGCCAAACAATATGCTCTTTTTGTCCACAATTGCAGTATGTTGAGATTGTGTGTACCACATGAACTTTATGGATGGTGTTTATCGTATATGCCTAGAAGATTTCCAGAGTTAGAATGTGGTTGCTGTGTTGGTCCCAAGTGACAGAGAGACAAGGTGGTTTGAATGATATCTTTTATTGGACCAACTGTTGTTGGTGGAAATAAGCAAGCTTTCGGGACACACAGGGCCCTTCCTCAGGCATGTAGCATAGACAGTAGAAATATATAAACTGAGCAAATATTTAGATTTTCTAAATGTTTGTTTGGCAGTTGGAATGCAGTTTGGAAGGTTAGAAAAGTAATGCTATTAAAAAGAAGAAGGGCAGTGCCTTATGTGAAAACTCTGATAGGGATGATAGTCACCTCGCTGTCTGTTGAAAAAGTTCACTTCAAATGAATTGGACGCAAAATAATATAAGACAGAAGGCAAACCAAAAAGGCAGGAACTCTTTGATGTTTTGTAGAGTGCCAAATTCGGGGGTTGGGGGGGCTGCTTATCTGCATTTGGTACCTAATTTGCAGTTGAATTCCTTGAGGGTGTCCTCCACTGGAGCGAAGGTGAGATTTGAACTAGTATCCTCATGTTCCAAAATCAGCAGCTCTGCCAGGTACACCTAAAGGAAACTTACCTGTTGTCTGCTGACCCATTTTAAACTGCTGGACCTCTTTTTAGACCGCTTCCCTCATCTCTGAAATGAGTAGGGCTGCATCAAATAGTAAAAAAATATATTTTTTAATTGTGAGTGTTTCTGAGGATTAATTAATTTATTAAAATATTTATATCCCTCCTCTTCTTGTCAGGTCCCGGGTGCGAACCCTTGGCCTTGGGATGCAGGAGAGGTGCCTTTGGGGCCTGCGCCACCTGGTGGCTTTGTTCACCTCCCGCATTTCTCCTCTGTAGGTCTTCCCCTGTCTTACTGCCCTTTGCATGGCCACACCCTCTCCCAGCTGGGGCTTGTTTCCCTAGCCCGCCCCCCAGCTTCCTGATTGGCCACAGATGGTACTTAAACACTGATGTGGCCTCAGGAAGCTGGTGGAGCAATGTCTCACACCCGCCCAAAGGTTTGATGTTTATGTGTTGTAGCAAGTGCCTCTTCTCCTGTTGTGTGTTTGCCCTGTATCCCTGTCCCCCCTATAGTCTGCATATGTTTCCCCAGCTTTGGCTCCCTCACCCATTGTTTCTTGTACCCCTCATCCCTGTTGCTCCCCTGCTCCCATTCCCTAGTCCTTTGTCTCTTGTTCCCTGTTGATTCCTTCATCCCTGTTGCTCCCTTGCTCTGCTTCCCTAGGCCCCTGTCTTTGTCCCTTGTTGTTCCCTTTGTCTCTAGTGCTTCCCCAGCTCTGGTTCCTTAGCCCCTTGTCTCTTGCTCCCTGTTGCCCCTCTTGTCCTTGTTGCTCCCCTGCTCTGGTTCTCTAGCCCCCTGTTTCTTGTTCCTTATTGTTCCCCTCATCCCTGTTGCGCCCCTGCCCTGAGTCCCTCGGCCCGTGCCTCTTGTTCCCTGTTGCGCCCCTGCCCTGAGTCCCTCGGCCCGTGCCTCTTGTTCCCTGTTGCGCCCCTGCCCTGAGTCCCTCGGCCCGTGCCTCTTGTTCCCTGTTGCGCCCCTGCCCTGAGTCCCTCGGCCCGTGCCTCTTGTTCCCTGTTGCGCCCCTGCCCTGAGTCCCTCGGCCCGAGCCTCTTGCTCCCAGTGGCTCCCTTCATCCCTGGTGCTCCCCTGTTCCAGTTCCCTAGACCCTTGTTTCTTGTTCCTTGTTGTTCCCCGCATCCCTGTTGTGCCCCAGCCTTGTTTTCCTAGCCCCCCTGTCTCTTGTCCCCTGGGGTTCCCTTTGTCGCTGGTGCTCCCCCAGCTCTGTTTCCCCCAACCCATCGGCTCCAGTCCCTGTGGTTCCCCCCACTCTGGCTCCTTAGTCCCTTGGTTCTTGCCCCTTGCAGTTCCCTTGTTTCCTGGGGTTCCCCTTGTTCCTCGTCACCCCTATTATATTTCTCTCTTCCGGATCTTGGTGTGTGGGTCTTAGTCTGCTCCTTGACCTCGATGATGAATCAGACCCTCTCTGACATAGGCTTCTAGGCCTCAAGATGAGAGCAGGTTCTAGAGACTCCGAGACGCTCTGAGAGGTCCATTTAGCCTACAGACCTCCCTTCCTGGGGTCTCTTCCCCTTTCCTTCCTTTTGGGAACGCGGTCCTTCCCCCATCCTAACCCCCCTGTTACCCTGGCCACGTGACACTTCTGCTCCCAGCAGCTCGATTGGCTCTGAGTGTTCAGCTGGTCCTCAGTAACCCGGCTGAATGCTCGATACTCAGTAAAATAAAACCGGGTACCTAGTATTTTCCAAGTACCGAGTTCTCTTATATAGGACCAGGAAAAGTCCTGTATGTTGCCCATTCGAGGATTTACCCAAGTACCGAGTACTGGGCCAAATCCTCGGTTACTTGGTAAAACCGGGTCAAATATCTAGATACTCAGTAAAAAAAACAAGTAATTTCAAATACTGAGTTTCAGCACTAGAAATAAGATGAAGCATAGCATGACAGTCTGCAAGTCTTTTAAAAGCACTCATCATTGATCTAGCTTCACTCATCAATTTAGCCATTTTACAGGGACCAGTGTTCACTGTGTTTTCCTCATTGCTGCCAATAAAGAAAACGCAGTGAACATGGGTGTACATTGATAAAATACCCATTGACTCCAGAACAAGCACCGGGAGGCTAATGCTGAATGTTTTTAAAATCGCACCTTAACTTTCTATTTCCCTAGTTTTAAAAAAAGAGCTAATCTTTTTTTCACACCTATTTTTACTTTCCATTTGCATTTTGTTTTATTCCTGGTTTAAACTTTTATTAGCTAAGCAGTAGGACCATAGCCTTTAAGTGAGTTTAAATGATGTGATCCCATTAGAGTCTGTGACAGTAATTTGAATTTTTACTTTACTGCAGAGATTAAGAAAACATAGTCTTGTCTTCGTGTTAAGTAGAAATGCCAAGGAAGTCAAATGGAAGGTTTTTGTGAGAATCTATTTAAGTGCAAAAACAAATATATAAATGGAAGAAGTCTGATGACTAATAGCAAGCATGTCAAAGTGATTAAAGTAATCGTTGTAAGTTATTAGCAAAGTCACAGCTACAAATAAGGTACTTTTAATACTGGTTTGACCTACTTCTTAACTCTTGTGGGATTTTAAAAAAAAATCCCTAACAAAGCTAGCCATGACTGTCTTGCCAATACTGTACATTAGCTTCTTTAAAAAGCAAAACAAAATACTTTCCCTCTTCCCAGCACAACAGCATCAAGAAATAAGACAATTAAGATGCTCACCTACTGTTTTCACTGTTTCTACACAAGAAAAAGAGGAGAAGCACCACCCTAAGTTCATATCAGAAGTGTGGTGATATTTTATGCGTTATAATGAGTGCTGTCCATTGGAATTGCAACAGAATTCTGAGAGAATGATTTATTCCATCTATCCAGGTACAACACAAATCTTAAGTTACAGTGCTGATGTCACTTAAGATCTGTGATGTTCCCTTCTGAAATGAATGGGGTTAGTGTCCTCTTTGAAGCTTAAAGATGGCATAGGTGGTGTATAAATTGTGATAACTTCATTTATTTCAATGGAGCGATTGTCACCAGCTGAGGATTGGGCTCTTAAAACTCAAACTGTGTCTCCACAAGTGTGCTCTTCTCCCCTCCCATTTCCCTACTTGATTATTTTAGGTCCAGAGGGTAACAGGACGATGCTTGAGCTATCCTTTTCCAGTTAATTTAACTCTCTCTCCAAAAGACGTTTATGTAAAATCCAGTAATGATTGTACTTGTATTATGTACTTGCATTATGCTTTCTTAACATAGTCTCTACCAATTAAAAGTCCATGGATGATATTGTGAATACTTCTCTCCAGTTGACTTGGTAAATCTGGACAATTTTATTTAAAAGTTGCCTCCTGAGTGTCAATGGAAATAGGGTTGTGGGGGTGCAGAATATGGGAAACGTACCTCTCATTGTGTCATTGCAGGAGCAAGGTTATCATCTAGTGCAGTGGTTCCCAAGCTGTGGTTCTTGGACAACTGGTGTTCGGAGAGTCTGTGGTAGATTTGCCTCAGCCTGGATCTCCTTGTTTTCTGACGAAGCTGTAAGATCTGACTCTTCCATCAGGTGTTTTTTTTTGGGGGGGGGGGATGGTTCTGTTATGCAAATCATGGCATATTTTATGGGTTGTAGTTATGGAGCATGATCCAGCTCTCATTGAAGTCAATGACTAAACTCCCATTTACTTTTATGGAACTGGATTGAGCTCATGGTTTTTATGTGTATATTTATATTTGTTATTGATGTTGGGGTCAATTCCATACCCCGTGCATGCACATGCGCGTAAAGTGCATGCATGTCCACTGAAGGCACATTGTGCCACGTAGATCCCATGTGGATCTCATGCAGATCCCACTTGGGATTGTGGCCAATATATTTTGTTTTAATTTTAAATATGAGAGTTGCCCCGAGTCGCCTTGAGTGAGAGGGGCAGGGTAAAAGTATAAATAAATTAAATAAATGGTCTACAGCTGGTCAAGGGGCTAGCTGCAACTGCAGCTACAGCGAAGAGGGCCTTGGTCACACTATGGTCATCCTGCAACACTGCACCTACTCCCTTTCCTCTGGTTGAATTTACATAGACCTGTTGGTGTCTGATATTTTTGTAGTCATCCTGAATTTCTGCCAAGGTAAACTTCTGTTACATTTAGTTATAGGCCACAACAAACTCAGACATTTGCCTTTGATACTCACACAATCTACAGGGAAGAGTGGGTGAGTAGTTTTCAGCAACAAAATGGCTGCTGTGCCAGCTGGCTCCCTGATACCAGCTCAGGCACTCCATTCTGTTAGTAATTTGTAACCTATTGCTAAAATCTGCCACTGTACCGGAGTACTGAAGGGTGGCAAATGTAACCTCGATATTTAAAAAGGGATCCAGAGGTGATCCAGGAAACTACAGACCGGTAAGCTTGACGTCTGTGCCAGGCAAAATGGTGGAAACCATCATTAAGAACAGAATCGCTGGGCATGTTGATAAACATGACTTAATGGGGAAGAGTCAACATGGATTTAGCAAAGGTGAGTCATGCCTCGCTAATCAGTTGGAATTCTTTGAGGGTGTAAATAAGCATGTGGGCAAGGGAGACCCGGTAGATATAGTGTACCTGGATTTCCAGAAAGCATTTGATAAGGTCCCACATAAAAGACTCTTGAGAAAATTAAAAAGTCATGGGATAGGAGGTAGTGGCATACTATGCATTGGTAACTTGTTACAGGATATGAATCAAGGAGCAGTAAAAATGGAGCGATATAAAAAGTGGTGTGCCCCAGGGATCTATATTGGGACCGGTGCTGTTTAATGTATTCATTAATGATCTGGGAAAGGGTGTTAAGAGTGAGGTGATCAAATTTGCAGATGATACCAAGTTATTCAAGGTAGTTAAAAAACGAACAGACTGTGAAGAACAGCAACAGGATCTTACAAAACTGAGTGCCTGGGCATGTAAATGGCAGATGAGATTTAATGTGGACAAGTGCAAAGTGATGCACATAGGGAAAAATAACCCAAACTATGACTACATCATGCTGGGTACTAAGCTAGGAGTTACCACTCAAGAAAAGGATCTGGGAGTGATTGTGGATAATATACTGAAATCCTCAGCCCAATGTGCAGCAGCAGTCAAAAAAGCAAACAGAATGTTAGAAGTTATTCATCAAAGGATAGAAAACAAAGGACCTCGCATCCTCGTGAATGTTACACTCCTTGTCTCTCCCTCTGTTCCCCTTCCTTCGTCTCTCCCCCTCGTCTCTGATTGTAAGCCCTAGGGCAGGGACCGTGTCTATTCAATTACTTTGTAAAGCGCTAGGTACATTGCTGGCACTATATAAATGCTTGCCAACAACATCAATAATAATAATAATAATAATAATAATAATTAATGTTGTTGTTGTTGTTTAATAATAAATAATAATAATAATAAAACTGAGAATGTCATAATCGCATCGCATTTTAATTTCTATCCCGCCTCTCTCCGAAGACTCGAGGCGGCGTACAACATCATAAACACATTTCTGTGATTCATTCTCACACGGGACCCAGCATACACAATATAAACAATATCATATCATACATATGAAAAACAACCCACAACTAATATCTACTCTGACCATGCCTACACATCAGGCAAATGGTCCCATTGCACCCACTACCTATACCCTGCTGCCACCAGGGTATATAGCTGGCTCCACCCCTCTGTCACCGGAGGGAAGTCAGCCGTCTCCACTTCCTCTTCCATACAATACCCTCTTCAATACAACAAAGAAGCCCACCTTGGTCCCACACAAGCCAAGGCAGACCCCTGAAACAATATTAAACAATCAAACATTGATTAATAAACAGTTCCCCATATCCCAAGCACTCCAACCACTCCCTCCCACCTGATCACAACAATCAAACCCCTCCATCCCCGACTGGCCCCGAAGGGCCCCAAAGGGTTGCACCCTTTGGCCGCAGCCCTTCGACTCGTGGCCGACGGCCCTACGGCCACCGGCGCATTGCCTTTGAGGTGGCTGGGGTGTGTGTGTCCCGATGGGAGGGGGGTGCAAGCAGCCGCAGTCACTTACAAGGTCTTTCTTTCTCCAGAGGTGTTCTTCTCCAGCCGGTGACCCTGCCTGGAGCCCGCTCTGCAGCCGCCGCTGCCACCGAGGATGGTAAGTACAGCAACAGGGAGCCTTTTTAAAGAGCCTGATGACATCCTCGCTGATCTGGGAGAGTCGGACAATGACATTGTTCATGAAGATGTCATTCAGGGTAGCATGGTCTCTGCTCTCTCGCCGAGTCTGGGTCAGACTCAGAACCAGATACCAGCAGTTCACGGGGGAAAGGAGATGCTGATCCTTCTTGAACTGATGGTGCTCTCTGGAGCTGCGGATCTTGGAGGAAAATCATTCTGCTAGTTTCTCCAGGCTCCTGGAGTATTCCAGTTCTGTCTCAGCCTTTCTGCGGAAAAACTCCTGGAGGTCCTGCAAGAGCTGCAGCCGAGACTCCGATTGCTGTTCCAGACATTTGAACTGTTCCACCAACTGCGTACGGATTTCTTTTACTTGAGTTTCATATTCTGCTATGATCTCTTTGTCTTTCTTGAACTTAGTTTGAGATGACATCTTTTGAAAGGTCTAAAACAGATCCCACGATCCTTCTATACAAATCAATGGTGCAACGGCACCTGGAATATTGTGTACAATTCTGGTCGCCCCATCTCAAAAAAGACATAGCTGAACTAGAAAAGGTACAGAGAAGGGCAACGAGAATGATAAAGGGTATGGAATGACTTCTGTACAAAGAGAGGCTTACCAAGCTGGGTCTCTTCAGCTAAGAGAAAAGAAGACTGAGAGGCGACATGACAGAAGTTTATAAAATCTTGTGTGGTATGGAACGAGTAGATAGGGAATGGTTATTTACCTTCTCAAATAGTAATAGAACTAGGAGACACTTTTTCACTCAATGCAGAATTAACTTATGGAATTTGTTGCCAGAGAAGCTGGGAGTGAACAACAGGGAATGGATTTCACATTGTGACTGTTGGTTCTTCTCCCATGTGATTGAGATTGGCCACTGTCAGAGGACGGGATGCTGGGCTTGATGGACCATTGCTCTGACTCAGTAGTATGGCACTACTTACGTTCTTAGGTTCCCATGTCAGCCCAATCAAACCTCCTTCCTCCTAAAGCAGAACACCACTATGAAAAGTTCATGAATGTTATTCATTATGAAACAACTTACTGCTGCTGCTTTAGTCTTTACACAGACATACAATTTGCTCATAAACAGGAAATTATTGTCAAAGTACAGTAGGTAGTAATACCCATTTTAACATGCTGTATTGGAAAGTAAATAACTTAGGCCAATTAGACGAAAGTTGTGGTCACAGGGTAAATGCTATTGGCCGCAATCCCAAGCAGGATCCACGTGGGATCTGCAGAGGTCCTACACGGGATCCGCGTGGCCCAATGCAATCCCTATTGAGATGCGTGTGGTTTGCACGCACGTGCAGAATGTGCACGGTGTGTGCAGGGCATTGGATCTCCCCCATTCTCTAAAATTGCTTTTGTTTTCTATAAACATGTCAGACCCAATTGAGATACCACAAAACTACATTTGTTGCATTTAGTTTTGTTCAGCATAGTAGCATGGGGTTAACCGCCACTTGGAGACATACACCCCTGCCACCAATAGATAACGGGGAGGGGGAGTTTCTATTTCTGGGCAATTCCTGCAATTTCAAGCAGCCCATCAGGTGCCTGCATATGTGCGCTAACACTCCTCAGGCACGCAGTATACTGTTTGAAATTGTGGGAATTGCTCGTGGGTAGAAAACATGCTACCTTATTCAACATCTAGAGACAAGTTTGTGAATTTTACAATCCACATAACACAGATTTTTGCTAAGATACTATAGCTTTTGAAGTTGATACAGACGTTTCTTTGCAGACTATAGTCTGATTTAATTATTTTGTTGTTGAAATGTCTCGGGTTTATAGTATGAGGTAATTATGTTCAAGTCTCTTGGAGCAAGTGATTTTATAGTCATGCAGGAAAGCAAGTTAACTTGATTATCAGGGAAGAGCAGAAAACTTTTACTATTTTGGGGGGGAAGTAAGTCACTGTCTGGGTAGGGCTCAAAGCTGTAAGGACGGACAGACTCCTAGAGTAAATGATCTGAATTCTAAAACTGAGTATTAATTCCACTGTTGGGAATTGGTTCCTAATTTCTTCTGTAAGCAAAATTTCTGATCACATAGGCCCTTTTTTGCACAGACGCTCCCACATGAACACTTGGGCGGTGGGGAAAGAGACATCTGTGCAAACGCTGTGGCAGCTGGATGGGCGTCCATTGTAATGCCACAACGGATGTGGAGTGCATGCATGCTCCCACGTTCCACCCACGCATTGAGCAACAGACACCAGTGGCGGAAACTCTGTGTGTGGAGATGGATGGAGGTAGCGTGTGTGGGAATGCACACCCACGCACCGCCCACCCGCTGTGCTGCCCACCCATCCCCCCATGCACAGCGGCCCATTTGAAAAGGGCCATAGTGATTTGGTCACTTTTTAAAAAAATTTAATGACTTGTTCACTTTATGCATGTTAGGAAAAAAGCGTTGTTTGACAGAGATGGCGGAGTGGCTGAAATAATGTACTAGTGAGCACTTCACATGTTTAGCAGCATGATCCTTTGGCTCTTTAGTGCCTGCATTAACTCCAGGGCAACTAGTAAAATTGGCAGCCAGAACAAGATTGGGCCTATGTTGGTTAATTCATGGATTCTAAGCATTGCCCATTCCCATAGGATGAATCAGTCACTGAAATTGTCCTCTTTTTGACAGTAAAAATTCTGAGTATTTCACTATTTGAAAGTCTTGTTAATCATTATCTTATTGAGCAAGATATGGGAGATGGAGTAGAGGTAAAATGATGTGCTGGTAGCTACTGAGTTGCCGTGAAGACTGAAATAGACCTGTGTTCAAACGATTGATGATTGTTTGGGTCACTATTGCAATCTGGATGTCAAATTTGTTTGTTTTTTGTTCCCTTTGTTTTATTTTTTGTTTGCAATTTAATATTTTAAATTAATTTGTTTAATAAACTCATACAGACTGCCTAATGAAACCTACTGCACTGTAGTGGAGTGTGAAATAGAAGTGATGACAAGGAAACAGAGTGAGGAGGATACAAGAATATAAATTATCTGCAGCACAAAAATCTGGCTGTTTAGTGCTGGCACTAGTCACTGAAATAGGACTTGTACTGGCACTAAATATATATATAAAGATTCTGTCCTAAGTGTAAGGTACAGAAAACTCCATGAATTCTCCCCATGAGCTCTCTACTAATTTATCTTAATATTGAGGGACAGCAAGTTTCTCCAGCAGAGCTAGAGGCAGGTTGAGGTTCACCTAACCATGGCCTTAATCTAGAGATTCCTGCAAGAACAGTGAAAATCTTAAGCAATCTTTGAAAACCAGAGACTGTCCTGTTGCTGTTCTACTGCCTAACCTGGCCTCCATGACTACTGACTCCTTGACTGCTATACTGAATGAGTTTCACTTTGGAAGGAGAGGTGCACTGTTTCAGGACTGGACAAAGTTTCCTTAACCGAAGAGCTGCATCCATTTACCAGAATGGGGCCAAAGAACCGCATGTGACTCTAGAGTCACTGTTTGTCCATTTCTGCATTGTTTAGCATCCCAAGCCACCTAAGACAATATATCAGCATTATCTTTATCAAGGATACCTCAAAGGATGGTGCGCTCCTGGTTTTCCACTGTGACATTGTCTGTTGATCACCTCTTAACACAGTTGGCCTTAAGCAGGGCCATGGCCCAGACCCCCAGTCAGAGGAGGCCTGCCAGACCTGATATCCTCCGGTCCAGTGCTCCTGAAGTCCTGGAATGGACTATTTCTTGGGGCGCTTCCCACCTATGACTCTAGCCCCCAAGTTAGCTGCTTCCTATGTGACTCTGCTGTCACCACCTCTCACTTTCAGTAAATCATCAATTCATGTATCTCTCCCTGCCAGGGGGGTGTGTGTGTGTGTGTGTGTGTGTGTGTGTGTGTGTGTGTGCATGTGTGTGAAAACCTAGGACACTTGTTTTTGTAAGCAAACATCAGACTGCCAATTGTTAAAGGAGTGGGGCTATGACCCCTGCATTTTATTTTTGCCTTGGGTCGCACAAATTCTAAGGCTGGCCTGGTTCTTAATATGAACTGTAAATAAGCAATTGAAGCCATTGCACAGGGGTGGGGAACTTTTTTGAGGCCAAACGTGCTGGGGGCCGCACATCGAAACCAATTAAAATTTATTGTAAAACAATTTAAATAAATTAAAAATAAATTAAAATAAATTAAGATCAATTTAAAAGTAATTAAAACACAATTAAATAGATTAAATAAGTAAAACTATTACAATATTCACACACGCACACAGAAAATACACAGACAGAGAATACACACAAACAGAACCTTTCCTTTTTAGGGAAGGTTATTGAATGGGTGGTGGCCCGGCAGCTGCAGGAGCATCTGGACCGGATTAATTTTCTCGATCCCTCGCAGTCTGGCTTTCGTCCAGGATATGGCACGGAGACTGCGCTTGTGGCTTTGGTTGACGACCTCTCCTGTGAGTTGGACCAGGGTTGTTCAACCCTGTTGATCCTGTTAGATCTCTCAGCTACATTTGATACCATTGATCATGAGTTGTTGATGAGTCAACTGTGGGACCGGGCAGGGATTGGTGGGACCATTCTTGAATGGTTATGCTCTTTCCTGGCTGGGAGAACCCAACATGTGGTCCTGGGTGATTTTTCATCTTCTCCTCGGGGCCTTACATGTGGAGTCTCACAGGGTTCTATCTTGTTCAATGGATATATGCAGCCTTTGGGGGAGGTTGTTAGTGAGTTTGGCATATGGTGTCATCAATATGCTGATGACACCCAGCTATATCTGTCTTTTTCATCCAAACCAGGCCCAGCAGTCTCAGTGCTTACCCAGTGTTTGATGGCTGTGGGGGATTGGATGAGAGTGAGCCACCTGAAGTTAAATTCTGACAAGACAGAGGTGATGGTTGTGGGGAACGCCAGGGGAGTGGTGGCCCCCATCATTGATGGGGTTCGTCCTGCCCTGGTATCTCAGGTTTGGAGTCTGGGGGGTGCTCCTGGACCCGCAGCTCTGTCTGGATGTCCAGGTCATGGCTGTGGCAAAGGGGGGATTTCACCAATTACATCTGGTGTGTCAGCTTCGGACGTATGTCTCGGGCTCGGATCTGGCCACGATTGTCCATGCTTTTATTACCTCAAGACTGGACTACTGTAATGCACTCTACGTGGGGCTACCCTTGGTGCTGGTTTGGAGACTGCACTGGTGCAGAACGTGGTGGCTCGTGTCCTAATGGGGACAGGCCGACGTGAGCACATTACACCGGTGCTTCGCTCTCTGCACTAGCTGCTGATTGTCTTCTGGGCTCAACTCAAGGTGTTGGTGTTGACCTTTAAAGCCCTAAATGGCCTGGGCCCAGCCTATATGCAGGACTGCCTCACCCACCGGATCCTGGATCGGCCCGTGCAGTCAGCCGGGGGCACCCTCCTCGAGGTCCCCCAGGTTTCTTGAGTGTCAACCTTGTGAAGGGTGTTCTCTATGGCCACATTGCGGCTGTGGAACTTCCTCCTGCCAGAGGTCTGCCTGACCACCGACCTCCCTTTTTTCTGTAGACAATGTAAGACCTGGCTGTTCCGCCATACCTTTCCCAAGGGAGATGGACTGGGTGGGTTGTGTTAGGGTGAGGTAGGGGTTAATTTGTTTTATTGTGGGGTTTTTAATGGTATTATTGTTGTTTTTAAATCTGTTTTCATATGTTGTTAGCCACCCCGAGATGCTTTTGGCAGGAGGTGGGGGCATATAAATTTTATAATAAATAAATTAAATAAATAAATAAATAAATATACAGAGAGAACACACACAGAATACACAAAATACACACACACAGAATACACACACAATACACAGAATACACACACACACAGAATACACACACATTTGTCGCCTGCTCACCTGCGCCCGGCTCGGTGCTGACCCAAGTCCTGTACTCGGCAGCATTGGTGGAAGTGCCCCGCCCACACCCCAGAACCTGGAGGGGAATCTTGGTGCCAGGGTGTGGGTAGCAGCAGAGCTCAGCGGAGCAATGCAGCATGTAGGCCCCGCAGGGCTCTGCCTCCAGACCGCACAGCAGCCGCAGCAACAGCTCCAGACAGGTAAGTTTGATTAGGCCTTCCCCATTGTGTGCGGACCACAGCGAGCCGGGTGATGGGCTGCACACAATAGGGAAGGCCTTAGAGGTCAGCAGGTCACGGGAACAAGCCCTGCGGGCCGTAAGTGGACAGTGGGCCAAAGGTTCCCCACCCCTTCCATAGCACTACACTCTGTGAATACAATTTCTACTTTCATTTTTCTAAATCTTGAATTGAAGATTCCCAAGGACAAACTCTTAGTAGTTCAGAATATCACTGAGTTGGGACCAGTACTGAGTTGAGACTGCCTTTGTTCAAGGTTGGCTGAGATTAAGACTCCATTCCACAAAACACTGTGCCAATGAATGGGGTTTGTGCTGGTGGAGCATTTTGAGGATCAGGGCTTAAATTGACAGTGGCATTAATTTAATTAATTTCATTCTAAATAAATTTAATCTTGGAATAATTAAGTAGGCTGATGGAGATCCCCCTAGGAGCTGAAAGGATTCAAAGAACCTATAATAATACATGATTTATGGGGAATCTTTCACTAGTAGTAGAGATGGGACTCCAAAAAAATAATTTGGTTTTGGTTTCTTTCAGTTTCGGTTCTCATTACTATTGGTTTTCCTATCGGTTTCAGTTCTATCAGTTTTGGGTTTTTTTCTATTCGAATCAATGGGAAAGTTTTCCCATTGAAATCAATGAGGAACAAACTGAAAATCACTGCAAAAAACAGACTAAGACTGATGAGCAGGTAGACTAAGATTGTGTGTGTTTCCTTTCTGGGTTTTTTTGTGAAGAGAACAGATACAGATTCAACACAGTTTGTTTCTGTTTTCCCCGCCAGTTACTTCATTACTTTTCTGTAGTGTTCTCATTTTTTACTTTTTTATTTTTAAAAAAACTATAGTACACACACACACACACACACACCATACTTGCCAGAGGAAACCCACCCCAACATACCATATCATATGTCATCCCCACAGTGCCAACATTCCACAACACAGTAATCAATGCCAGTTCCAGTGTGACCTCCAAAATGACCCCCATGCCACCATGACAAGAATGTACATTTCAGCAAAATAGCACATATAGCTCTGTACTGCACAGTGCACTGCATAATTACATTACAATATAATAATAATAACCTTTATTGCTTAGCCAATTTCGCCATTGCAAATACCATACAACATAAACATAAGACAGCCATACAAAAATATATACATTTTATAAAATAGATGTAAAATAAATACAACAACATGCCTGGCCAAATATTTCCCCTTCTGATCACTCTCCAGATACTAACTGGGAATTACAGTTGGTCCCACATCATATATTAGCTTATCCTGTACTAGCTTTCATTTCCAGTTTCAAAATGTAGACTAGCCACAGGAAATAGGCCACTTTCCCCGTAACCACTGTAGAGCGATTGCCCAGCAAGAACCCTACATAGAACTCCGGGGCTCTTCCCGGGAAGGGGGCGATCAAGGGAAAAATATACCTTTCACGTGCCTCCATATAGATCAGACAATCCAGGAGGATGTGCTTCAGTGTGTCAACTTGTTTTAGGTTACACTGGCTTAACCACTCGGCCAAGGGGGTACCTCTATACCTGCCCTCCACCAGAACTGAGGGAAAAGAATTTAGTCTGGCCAGTAAAAATAACCTTCTGTTCTTTGAAATCAGACAACTATCCAAATAGGACCTTGGGATGGCAAGTTCTTTTGGCAATCACTGGATATAAACCCAGGGCCCTACTTTCCCCAATAGCAGCTCTTATTTCTTGCCAAGTGTTGTCAGATAGCCTTTCTACTAGCAACTTTTTGCCCCCTTTATATTCCAAGGGGACCAAGGCCTCTAGATCAAAATCCATAAGATTTATTTTAGTCACCACTAGGGCTGAAGCGGCATGCCGCTGCGGTAACTTTTTCCGATGGAAAAAGCTCTTCCGCAATGAGCGGCATGATTCGATAGACATTCATTCCGCTAATTCCGCCATTCCACTACTTTTATTCTGCTTCTTCCAAAGACTGCAAAAATAGCGGAATAATGCTTTTTCCAACAGTTTCTATCTTCCGCAATTTCCACCAGTACTTCAAAGTAGCAAAAAATGCGTATTCCGACAGTTTCCATGATTGTTCTGACAGTTTCCGCGATTATTCTGACAGTTTCTGAATTAGCAGAATGCCGGCAGAATTAGCAGAATGCCGGCAGAAAAGCTGCAGAACGTCATGGGCAATTCTGCAATGGCGGAATGAAATAGCAGAACGGAAAAAGGAGTTACAGCTTAAGCCCTAGTCACCACTGCTTTAATCCATAGATTTGGAATCTTATCCTCGCTCACTAATTGAGACAAGGGGGCAGCCATCTTAAAGAAAAGTCGCAGGCAGTAATTTATTGCTGCTGCCCAGACCCTCTCATATAGAGGAGGTAAATCACATTCCATACAGAGAGCCAAATTACTTGTTCCAGATGGGGCAGACAATAGGGATCTAATAAAACCCAATTGTAGTTTCTCTAAGTTTTTAAGTTGAGCAAGTGCCCAGAAATGGGCTCCATACAACATTTTAGGTATACATTTTTGGGCAAAGATTTTAATTGCTGGTGTAACCAAATAAGCCCCCCCCCCCCTTGACTTAAAAAAAGAAACTAAGGCCTTATTTGATTATTATTTTTTTGCCTTGTCCTGTGTTGCCTGTAGCTGCATGGACTTGTTTAATTTCCATGTTGTCCACAAACCATTTGTGTCTTATTTGCTTACGGGAAAAGACCAATACCTGGGTCTGGTCATAATTAATTTCTAAAAGATTTTCCCGACAATAATTCCCAAATTTCTCTAATAGTCGCCTGAGGCACACCACAGAGTGTGAAAGTAACACCGCATCATCTGCATAAAAAAGACAAGCAATATCTCTATCACCTGACTGGGGGGCTTGGAAGGACTTCGCATCAAACTCTGCCGCCATGTCATTCAGGTAGATATTGAACAAAGTGGGGCCAGAATGCAACCCTGTTTAACTCCCCTCCCAATTTTAATTCCATCAGACAGAGCTCCACCAGAATTTAATCTAACCTTAATCAAGGTATTCCTATACAAACTGTAAATTAGAAATAGTAATCTTCTATCAATATTTAGCACGGTCAGTTTTTGCCAGAGATGCTCTCTAGGGATCAAATCAAAAACTGCCCTAAGATCAATAAATACAGCGTAAAGTGCCTCCTGTGAGCCTGTATACTTCTGAATTAGATGTAAAAGTAAACAGTAATGATCACCTGTTGATCTCCATTCTCTAAAGCCTATGTGCTCATTTCTTAATATGTCATTCGTAGGGATGGGCGAACAGATCGCGGTTCGGGTTCGGCCATTCGGTTCGGCTGCGTTCGGTTCGTCCATTCGGTTCAGCAGTTCTGTTCAGCTGCGTTTGGTTCGTCCATTCGGTTTGGCAGTTCAGCTAGTTCGCCGAGTTCGGGTTCAGCTGTTCGGTTCAGTGATCCGAACAGGCCGTTTGCTTAGGCCGTTTGGCTGTTCCGTTCGGCCGTTCAGCCATTCGGGAAGTGTTGTTATGGGTGTTTTTTGTTTTTTATATGGTTTTTTGGTTTTTTATTGGGTTTCATATGGTTTTCTTTTGCTTTTTATTTGTTTTTTTTGTTTTTATATGGGGTTTTTTAATTTATTTTTTTAATCTAATATTATATATATCTATCTACACTAAATCTAACTGCTATTAACTATTCTAAATGCTATGAACTAAATGGATTATCTAATAA
>QEPC01005146.1:1117998-1139646 GCA_003113815.1 Sphenodon punctatus
TCCAGGTAGGTCTCCATGGCTGCTCAGGTGCCGTCGTACTCCCTCTCGTAGCTCTGCCTGGGAACCACCTCCACCACTGCCCTCAGCCACACTGCTTGCCCTATTGTGCACGGCCCCATGCTCCCCAGAGTGTCCTGTATGTAGCCCGAGCTGCTTCTGCTGTTACTGGCAACAGGGGTGCTGCTGATGCTGATACTGCTACCACTAGGGCTCGGGGCAGTGATAGACCCGCCTGGCTGAGAGGGATGGCTGCTCCCACTCCCACCATCCCCAGGGGTGTCTTGCTGCATAGCCCGCTCTGCCTGACGGACCCTCTCCACCAGCGTATCCTTCCGGAGGGCATAGAGTGCTGTCTGATGTGCCATGCTGCCCTTGATCCTAGAGTCCAGCATTGTTGCCAGGACATATTGCTCCTGCTGCAGGAGCACGTCAAAATGCGCCTCCAGCCCTGACTTCAGCTTCCGCACCAGGTCAAGCGCCTCATCAGCCAGCTTCCTGCCTGCAGGGTCACAATCCTTCCCCCCAAGAATCTCATCCAGCCTCCTCAGGAGACTCTGGACCAGAGGGGTCACCTGGCTGAGGGTGGCGGTGGAGCTGCTCACGGTCACCATCATGGCCAGGAACAGTCTCAGGATGAAGACCATTTGAGCCAGGGGTTCCCATTCCACCTCATTAAACCCTTCCGGTGCCCAGCGTTCCGTCTCCAGTTGAACCTGAGGCAAGGCGACTTTCCGCTCAAGAAGCCGCTCAAGCATCAAGGAGGTGGCATTCCACCGTGTGGCCACATCCTGGACCAGATGGTGCCCTGGGGAGCCTGGCTCGGCCTGTTTCTCCCAGAGTAGCTTGCTGCCCTTCATGCTCCAGTTGAAGAACCCCTCCAGCTTCCTCCCCCACTCTATAAGGGAGCTAAGGGAGTCTTCCCCAATCCCCTTATCCCCCAAGCCCAGAGCATCCCTGACCACAAGGTGAAGGATGTGTGCGGCACAAGGGACGCTGATGATGCTCCCGTCATGGACTGCCTTTCATACATTTGTGGCATTGTCCGTCACCACACACCCCTTGGTGAAGGCTGTGCCTGGCGTAACCCACTCTCTCACCATGGTGGCCAAGGCTGCCTTGATATTCCTGGTGGTGTGGGGGCTGTCCATGACTTGTGCCTGAAGCAGGGACCACCTATACCCTGCTTCAGGACTCCTCCTGCCACTTCCAAAAGCTGCCTCTGGGTCTTGCCACCAGTGCGCCATTACCGTCAGGTACGTGTGTTGTGCGTTCCTGCTGGACCACAGGTGAAATGGACCATGGCCCCCACAGCCCCTGCCAGCTGCTCCCTCACCCACTCCTTCAAAGCCCTGTAAAGGTCTGGCACCGCAGTCCGTCTGAGGGTGGTGCAGGACAGCAGCTTAAACTGGGGGCCAGGAACCCAATAAGCCATTGGAAACCCTTGTCCTCTACAATTGAGAAGGGNGGAGGGCAGGATTTGCATGTGCCAGCAAGGGTCTTTCCAGTTGCCATCACTACTAGCACCCCAAGGAGGGCAGGATTTGCACATGCCAGCCAGGGTCAATGTCTCCGGTTGCCATCCCATTCCGTACTCACACCTCAAGGAAGGAGGACAAGAGGCATCATCATAAATTCATGATATTACTTAGGTGTTGTTTATGTGTTCCTGTTTCAGAGAGGGTGAGGAGGACTCCTCCAATGCCAGTGCCAGGCGCAGGAGGACAACACTAAGGCAGAGGTTGCCAGTGCCACTCCCAGACAGTGGGTGTGGGCAGATAAGGTCCAATGTATGGAGGTCGTATGATAAAGACAATGGATTTGCCATCTGCAATGTAAGGCGCGGGGGCTGGAACAACAGGGTATACATTGCCCTATGACCTGTTAGGAACGGAAGTCCCCTGCAGAGACTGGCACCCACCCACTTGTGGAGACAGAATGCAGGCAGGGCTTGACACAGACATAGATCTGCTGGAAAAGGGTCAGATAGGGGACCACATCGGGCCTAATCTCCCACATAGAGAAGCTTCATGGGGAGAAGTTGGCTTGGCTGCAGGACTCTGGCATGGCCATGGAGCTGGAGTATCAGCACCAGAAGAAGGGGGGAAGGTAACCCAAAAGAGATGCCACCAAAGCCCTTTCCTCTACTCCAACTCCAATGTGGAGTCCCCTAGGCCCTGGGAGTCTGCAGCAGCAAGGGCCTTTTGGGCCAAGGTGAAGAGGCCCACCCGGGACTCGTGCTGGCCTACAGCAGCAAGCAGCCACCATGGAGAACTGACTGGTGGAACAGTTCCAGGTGGTTGAGGTCCTGGAACAGAAGGTGGAGGTGTACTTGCAGTACGTCTCAAAGTACGTCTCTGCTGATATGGCTGACCTGGAATTCTTCCACCAGTCAGTCTTCCAGTGGCAGGCAGCCATCGCAGGGGCCGTTGACTATGCCGTGCAACACGGCTACCAAATGCCGGCGGGTGTGATGCCCCTGCCCCTACCTCATGTGCACCCCTTCTGCCTTTCCCCAAGTTCCGGGGGGCAGGCCCAAAGACTGAGTAGTACTAGTTGATAATTTTCCTTTCTAGATTNCTTCAGCAGGGGGCGCACCACAGCCTCCTTGAGGCAGGGCGACAACCTCCCCTGCTGCAAGGACGCATTCACTACCATAGCCAGCACCATCCCCAACATCTCCCTGGAAGCTTTCACTAACCAGGACGGGCATGGATCAAGTTTGCAACAAGTGGCCCTCACAGACTCCAAGACGTCCGCTGCATCAGCTGGCATCACTTCCTGAAACTCCCCCCACGAAGCTGGACCAGATGGGGCCTCCGTTCCCTCGCGCTCTTCCCCTACTGCCCCTAATCCAACGTCAAAGTCGGTCTGAATCTGAGCAATCTTGTCTGCGAAGTAGTTGACAAACTCCTAACAGCGGGCTTGGGACAAGTTCCCATCCAGGCAGAGGGAGTTTGGACTGACCAGACCCTGCACCACCGGGAACAGCTCCACCGGGCGTGACTTTGCAGATGCTATGAAAACAGCAAGGAACTCCTTCCTTGCTGTCCTCAGAGCCTCAACATAGGAACGCAAATGGGCCCTATGGAGAAAACGGTCGGAGTCAGATCGAGTCCGACGCCAGCATTGCTCTAGCCTCCTGCCTACTCGCTTCATACACCACAGCCCCTCAGTAAACCAAGGAGTCCTGTGGTGATGAGACTGAGGCAAAGGGCGTCTCAGAGCCACCCTGTCAATGGCTTCCTCCAGCAAGCTGTTCCAATGCTGGACTAGCTCATCCACAGAGTGACCATCAGGTCCAAGGTTAACTTCCTCAGGACCTCTTGGAACCTCTGGGGTTCCATCAGCCTCTGAGGGAGGACCATCCTAACTGGTCCTTTCCCCTTCTGGAGGGGGTGCGCTAGAAGACTGGCCTGAAGGAGATAATGGTCCGTCCATGACAAGGGTACTGCTGTAACCTCCCCCACAACTGGACCCCCCGCCTCAAGGCCAGAACCGAAGATCAGGTCGAGGGTGTGCCCCTCCACGTGGGTCAGACAGATCACTTCCTGGGGCAAATCCATGGTTGCCATGGCGGCCATGAATTCTCACTCTGCACCAACAAGGCCGACATTGGCGTGGATGTTGAAGTCCCCCAGAACCAAAGTCCTAGAGGCGCCCAACACCACCTCCGAGGCCAGCTCTGCTAGAGCGGTAAGGGATGCCGCCAGACAGAAAGGGGCCCGGTATACCAACAGCACCCCTAGAAATCAAAGAACTTTAAATACAGAACTATATTTATTAAAATTGTTTCTTTTTTCATCTGCTCCTTTCAGGGGTACCTTGGTGCACTTGGTGGTGGGACTGGCGGCGGGGACATCTTCCTGATCCTCCTTCCATTGATCCAGCTGTGGAGGAATGTTAATGGGAGGCATGCAGGAATGATTGATGGGTGGAAGAATTGTATTTGTCCATGGAACTGTTCCTTGAGGTGAGCACAGCGCAAAGAGGGCTTGGGTGCTTTCCCCTGGGGTGGCGTGGGGACTGCAAGAGGAACTAGGGCAGGTGGTTAGGTTTCATATAGGCTGACTTGAATGGCCAATGGTGGTTAGGAAATGGTGTCTGTCCCTGACCAATAATGCTCACAGTTGCAGCAGTAACACACTGAGGCAGGGAGCTCTGGAGCTGAATGGACTGAGACAGGCTCCTTTGCATCTGTGCCCACATCACACTCATTTCTGTGTGAACATGCCTGAAAAGACATTCACTGAAAGATCCACTGGCTGGGAGTCCTTTGGAGCCGCCTGTGATGTCGCCGCTGCTGATCCTGCTGAGCTGTTCCTCATGCTGCTACCACTGTTCTAGATCCCCCGCTGACCACCTGCGGGGCGAAAAACACCAGGACAGTTAGTACCGGGGGTTGGGGAAGCCAGGAGGCCAGCACACCCAGGTTAGGGTGCCCTGGTGTGACTCTCCCCCTCCCCCCCCGACTTGATTGAGACCCGGAAGTGGACCTGGGGGGACATAAAAGGGAGCCACCTGCGACTTCGCCACAGGCCGCAAGCCAAAGGGGCGCAGTCAAAGGGGTGCGGCCCTTTGGGGCCCTTCGGGGACCACAGGGGATCTAGGGGGGGCTATTATTCCGGGTGTGCTTTGTTTGCTGGGGGTAAAAGGGGGGAGTGGGACAGGGTAATAGGATATGTATGATGGGGGTAGCTATGAGGGAGGGAGAGGTTTTCCCCCTAGTACCGACCTCTGGTGGCAGCAGGGGAAGGGGTGGGGGAGGGATTATTATTGTGGCGGGATTGGGTTGTTTTGTATTTATAGATATGTGAGTTATTGGTATATATTGAATAATGAATATTGTTGTATATTATTGTGAATTGGAGTGAGGTTGGGCCCCTTCTCCTGGTGAGAGCAGGAGTCTGGGCTGNGGGCCATTGGCACTAGCAGCAGCAGACACTGGTTGCCAGGGTACAGAACCCTTGGCACACACAGCATATAGGAACGGGGACCATTGGCAGCAGCAGCAGACACTGGTTGCCAGGGTACAGAACCCTTGGCACACACAGCATATAGGAATGGGGACCATTGGCAGCAGCAGACAGTGGGTTGCTAGGGTACTGAACCCTTGGCACAGACAGCATATAGGCCCGGGGGCCATTGGCAGCAGCAGACAGTGGGTTGCTGGGGTATAGAACCCTTAGCACAGACAGCATATAGACCTGGGGGCCATTGGTACTAGCAGAAGCAGACATTGGTTGCTAGGGTACAGAACCCTTGGCACAGATAGTTTATAGGCCTGGGGGCCATTGGCCGCAGCAGACAGTGGGTTACCGGGGTACAGAACCCTTGGCACAGGCAGCATATAGGCCTGGGGGCCATTGGCAGCAGCAGACAGTGAGTTGCCAGGGTACAAAACCCTTGGCACAGACAGCATATAGGCCTGGGGGCCATTGGCACTAGCAGCAGCAGACATTAATTGCCAGGGTACAGAATCCTTGGCACAGACAGCATATAGGACTGGGGGCCATTGGCACCAGCAGCAGACATTGGTTGCCAGGGCAGGCAGGCAGGAGGCGTGGCAAGAACATCAGTCAGGCAGACTAAGGCAGGATTCAAGCTTTGCAACCTGGGCGGGCAGGCAGGCAGGAAGCATGGCATGAGACACAGTAGGGCAGGCGGGCTTGGGCAGGCTTTGAGCTAGGCAACCTGGGTGGGCAAACAGGCACCTTGGCATGGGAGGCAGTAAGGCAGGCAGGTTGGGACATTGGCAGCAGGGCACTCAGATAGGCTTAGGCTAGCAAAGACTATGAAGCACGAGAGAGCGAGAGCCAGCCAGTGTCACATAGGCAGGCTGAGATCATGTAGCCATAGGCTGGCTGGCAGGCTCTACAGTTTCCCAATGCCACCCTGTGTCATGAGGTCAGTCAGATAAGGTGGTCGAGGCCATCTAGTATGAGAGAGAAAGAGAGAGGGGGGAGGGGTAGGGGGTAGGGCAGGCGCCAGGCATTGGGAGGGAGGGACAGCAGCACAGCAACAGGAGCCCTAGCCCAGATTGAGGAGGAGGAACCCCGTCCCATGACTGCCCCTGGCATGGGATGGCATGTGCCACTGAACCATCAATCCTTGTTCAGGGGCAGCTCAGGTAATCCCAGCAGTGGAAGGTTCACCTTAATGAAAAGCAACTGCTTCACCAACTTGGCCCCCAATCTCAGGCGGTGCGGGGAGCAAATGTCCCCCATCATAGACCACTTAGGATGGTCCGCCCTCGGAGGCTGATGGAACCCCAGCGGTTCAAGGAGGTCCTGAGGGAGNGTTGGTTCTTCCCTGGTGGCAGCAGGGATAGAACAATAGGTTGATGATGAAAGATTATGATTATGATATATTGTGATAACTGAGGGGCTATTGGGTTATGTTTTTTGTATTGAATTATAGCTGTTATGATTATTTTGTATGTTCTACCTTTGTTGTTAGCCGTCTCGAGTCGCCATAGGCGAGAGACAGCGGGATACAAATAAAAGGTGAAATGAGTGAATTTCCTTGCTTGCCTTCTCGATCACACTGTCTGACCACTCAAATTGCTGCCAGAGGTGGGCCCAGTGCCTGTCTTCCTGATGACAGTCCAGGTGCGCCCCTCGACAGCAAAGGTATTGCATTCTATGGCATTCTGCCACACGAGCTGCTTATGCTGCCTGGTCCAACCAATAATGGTGTCATGGATCTTGTCTTTCGGCTGCATGGTCTCCCCAAGTAGTTCCCTTACCAAATCCTCCCTACACCACTGGTTGCAGGCCCACATGTCCTAGTTCTGCTGGGCACCTGTGGCAGGTGTTCCAACCATGCCCGTTGCACTTGTAAACGTGTAGCAAGACAATAAAGAAAGCCATTAGTTCAGACTGCCCCACCTTCCCGCCCTTGTATTTCAGGCCCACACCTACCCTGTTTTCAGCCCCACCCACCCACCCGTAGGGAAGCAGGAATGTGTTCCTGGCCTATACAGTTGCTGGGGCAGTTGCTTCAGCAGGATCTCATTTCAGCATTAGGTCTGAAATGAGAAGTCCTTTTTGTTCTCATGTGATATCTCACAAGATTTCATGCCAGGCCCAAGACCTCACTGAGATCTTGGCCCCAGTACAACATCCATCAAGATATGTCATCAAAAACAAAATGAAACAAAGAACTGCACATGTGCAAGATGGCTGCCAGGGCTGTTCTGTGCATGCACAGTCCAAAATGGTACCAGAAGCATCATCACCATTTTGGAAAATGGCAGCCAATCCGCACATGCAAAAAATGGCCACCGTGCATGTGTAGAATGGCTGAATTGGTGACAACACTGCCAGTTCTCAGCTCATTCTCATTTGTTAAAATGAGCTAAGAACCATGATTCTTCACAAAAATCAAATGAAACTCAAGCTCGAGTTTCAACTCTAGTGCAGTTCTACTCCTGAAATCACTGTAGAGGAGTGAAAAACATACAGAAATCAATTAATTCCAGCCATGCCATCCCCCCACCCCACCCCGGCTGCCATTTTAGTTTCCCCGGGCACCATTTTAGCTTCTCCCTTCCCATGCCAGCCCACCGTCCTGCTCTGATACCGCCCCACCTACTTTCCACGCCTACCGTTCGCATCCAGTGGAGCAGTTTCCTGGCGAGTTTCCTGCTGCTCCTCTGCGTTCTCCTGGCCATCTGTTGACACAGTAAACAATTTTTAAAAATCAATAGAATCCTTTATTCGTTATCCTTATCTTTATCCTTTATCCTTATTTTTACCCTTATAGAATCCTTTATTGTGCAGCTGTTTAATTGCATATGCAATCCCCCTCCCAGGTGCATTAACTTACTGTTCTCCTCCACCTCCACTGCCTCTTCTACAAAGATGGCATCAGGGTCCTCCAAGCCCACAGTCAGAACTCCTTGAACTAGCTTGAGATGATACACTGTGGACACAAGAACTGGTTAAGGAGCTCAGAATAAGACAATGTTTGCTTCCCATGGCTGGAATTGATGAAAACTTTGGTCTTTTCCTTGCTTCAGGGAATGCAGCATTGGTGGGCAGAGATGTAGGTAGTGAGTGGCTGTGACTGAACAGTGGAGGAGTGGTGCTGGTTGTTGCCTGGCTGCTGGTATTAGCTATGGCCCTGGTGATGGTAGTTCTCCACAAGTCATTTCTGAGAATGTAGTGGCCGCGAAAGAGCAAGCACCAGGTATGTACTGCCTACCAGGATGAGCTGGGAGAATGCATGTTTGAAAATAGCGTAGTGGACTTTTAAGGCAAACATTATGTGTGTGCCAGTGAGGGCGAGAGTGGAGAGAGGGGCAGGAAGTAGTTGCTCCTTAGAACGCTCTAGGCTTTTCACCTGTGACTCTGTTCTGCTGGTGGACCTGTATGCGTGCGATGGTGCACATAACCTATTTATTTATTTATTTATTCATTTATTTATTTATTTAAAACTTGTATCCCGCCCCTCCTGCCCAAAGGCAGCTTGGGGCGGCGAACAACACACAAAAATTTAAACAATGAAAAAACACAAATTTTAAAACATATCATAAAAATCACCCTGCCTCCCAAACCCTCCCAACCCTCCCCCTCATCAAAAGCCTGGTGGAACAGCCAGGTCTTACACAAATGTCGAAACGACAGGAGGGTGAGGGCCAACTGAGCCTCCTCCGGGAGCAAATTCCACAGCACGGGGGCAGCCACAAAAAAAGATCTCACATCAGTGGCCACCCGTCTCACCTGGAGAACCTCCAAAAAGGCCCCCACAGATGATCTCACGGTCACATGGGGAGTGAGACGATCCCACAGATAGGCAGGGCCCAGGCCATGAAGGGCTTTGAAGGTCAAAACCAGCACCTTGAACCTAGCCCAGTGCTTTATAGGCAGCCAGTGCAGAGCCCGGAGCACTGGTGTCATGTGCTCCCTGCGGCCCGCCCCAGTAAGGAGACGGGCCGCAGCATTCTGCACCAGCTGCAGCCTCCGGACCAGCTTCTCGGGCAACCCCATGTAGAGCGCGTAGCAGTAATCCAGCCTTGAGGTGATGAAGGCATGGATGACAAGCGAGGTCAGAGTCTGAGAGATATGGCTGAAGCCGCCGGACAAGATGAAACTTCCAAAGCACACTTCCCGCCATGGCCACAATCTGAGATTCCAGGCTGAGCCGTGAATCGAGGAGCATGCCCAGACTTCATACCTGAGAGACCATGGGAGTGCGAACCCCCCAAAAGAGGAGATTCAACCACTCCCAGGCCCCCCAAGCCCTCACCCACCAACATCACCTCCATCTTGTCAGGATTCAGCTGCAGATGGCTCAACCTCATCCAAGCCCCCACAGCTGACAGTCACTGGGAAAATAAAGAGACTGCATGGCCTGGGTCTATGGAAAATGAGAGGTAGAGCTGAGTGTCATCAGCATACTGATGACACTGCATGCCCTGAAACCCTCTCACGATCTCCCCTAACAGCTGCATATAGATGTTAAACAAGAGGGGGGACAGAATGGCACCCTGCGGGACTCCACACGTGCGGCCCCGGGGGGAAGAATTGATGTGACGTAGACATGTGGTCACACATTAGTCCACATTCACCCTCATTTGCACATGTTCCGGGACTTCGTCGGGGGGGAGGGGAGTGTCCAGTGGGTGGTGGCCACCTGGCCAGTGGGGGAAAACACCTAATAAACGAGCATGTGAACACCCACTTGGCATGGGCTACCATCTCATTTGTTAATACCCTATGTTTGCAATATGATCTGATCTGCTGGGTACAGTACCCAATCTCTCTATGTGACGGTTTCATAAGAGATGTCGTTTCTATCAGATTTGAGAGGCTAAATTGATTTTACATTTTTCAAGCATTTGGAAATTGCTGTCTTGAAAACACCTCAGCACAGTAACCTTAGACTAGTTATACTAAAGGTCAGGCCATTACAATGTATTCAAAAGGGCGGTGCTTTCAAATTTCAAGATTCACGAGCAGCAGGAGGTGATGGGTTGTGTTTTAATAGCTCACACCTGCAGATGAATTTGAGAGGAAGCACACTTATGTCTGCTGGTTGTAAAGGTTTACAGCTGATTTGCTCTGAACTGCCTGCAGAATTGTATATCTCCAGTTGATTTGCAACACATGTGCTTTAGATACAAATAAAAAAAGAGCTAAGTCTATGCAGTTATTAATCCTTACTAAGAATAGCATTTTCATTTCATTGGAGAATTATGAAGTGCTCTACACTGGGGGAATGCTTACTTTAAAAGTGATAATGGCATGGCTCCCTTGTTCCCTATTATCTCTGTCAAACATCTGTTCTTCTTTATTTACGCTGAGGTGCTATTTAAATGCCCTATCAATGATCAGGCTTCATTGTGCTGTATATGCACATAGTAAAAAGTATTTCTCATGTACCATTTTAATAGAAGTATTGTTACCCTCCATTTTACAGAAGAGGAACTGAAACATGGAAAGATTTAGGGACAGGCCTAAGTTCAGACAGGAGACTTGTTGCAGATTTAGGAAATAAACATGAGTCTCTACAGTTTCTGTCTGTTACCATTTCAACAGCAGCAACTATTGTCTAACAGGGTTACCAGAGAGGGAAGCAAAGTGGTTTGAATTATATCTTTTATTTGACCAACTGCTGTTGGTGGACACTGCTGTTGGTTGTCAGTTCTTAATTTATAAAAAAAAAAAAATTGTGAGGGCCCAAGTTGGCCCCAGAAGCCTCGCACTGCTCCAGAAGACATGCATCCCAGTCCAGAGCTTGGAAATGAAACCTATTCTCCAACTAGCAATCCAGCCAGTGGATTCACCTGCCTCTCCAGCTGAAAATAAAACAAGAGTTCTTGTGATTTAATCTTTATTATAGCCAGCACCGGGGATGGGTCAGGAAAGTCATTAATAAAATCCAAATAAGCCAGCCGGGGTTTTTTCCGGCTTTCATTTCTAACCTTGAAATGGTCAATATCAGCCTTTTCCTGGTCTTTCACAGACCTGGAAAGCATTGGTTGTCTGGACCCTTTTCAATCAGGTTTTCATCCAGGATACGGCACCAAGACTGCGTTGGTAGACATCCTCCACCAAGAGATGGATCTAGGACATTCAATACTTTTGGTCCTATCTTTGATATGGTGGATCATGGGTTGCTTTTGAGATGGTTGCAGACCCTGGGGGAGAAGCCAGCAGGTGGTGCTGGAGGAAGAAACATCTAGCACCCAGGATCTTGCTTGTTGCAAGGTTCAATTCTGTCTCCACTGTTAACATCTATATGCAACCCCTGGGTGAGGTCGTGAGGCGGTTTGGTGTGCATTGCCACCAGTATGCTGATGACACCCAGCTTTACCTCTCTTTTTCAAGAAATCCAGGTCTTGCAGTCTCAGTGCTTTCCCAGTGCCTGTTAGCAGTGAGTGACTGGATGAGGCTGAGCAGGCTGAAGCTGAACCCCGATAAGAGGGAGATGATGTTGGTGGATAGGGCTGCTGAGTCAATGGCCCCCATTGTGGAGGGGATCCACCCTCCATTGGCCCCGCAGGTGTGGGATTTGGGGGTCTTGTTGGACCCTGACCTCAGCCTGGATTGTCAGGCAGAGGCAGTGGCAAAGGGAGCCTTTCGCCAATTATATCTTGTGTGTAGGATCCAGCCATATGTCTCAAACTCCAACCTGGCCACCCTCATCCATGCATTCATCACCTCAAGGCTAGATTACTGCAACGCACTCTATGTGGGGCTGCCCTTGATGATGACTTGGAAGCTGCAGCTAATGCAGAATGCAGCGGCCCATCTCCTGATGGGGACAGGCTGTAGGGAGCACATTACACCAGTGCTTTGGGCTCTGCACTGGCTGCCTATAGTGTTCCGGGCCCGATTCAAGGTGCAGGTTTTGACCTTTAAAGTCCTACATGGTCTGGGCCCCTCCTACCTGAGTGACCACCTCACTCCCCGGGCCCTAGAGAGACCTCTGCAATCTGCCAGGGGTGCCTTCTTGGAGGTTCCCCAGGTGAACCAGGGGGCCACGATGGAGAGGGCGTTCTTGGTGGTTGCACCATCGCTATGGAACTCCCTCCCAGAGGAAGCTCGCCTAGCTCCCAGCCTGTTGGCCTTTTATCAGGCCTGTAAGACCTGGCTGTTTGTCCGGGCCTCTGGGGGTGGGGGGAGTAAGGGTGGGGGTAGGTGTTTGCCAGTGGTCTTTACCTCTTTTATTGTTTGTTTTTAACGTTTTAGTAACCCTTTTGTATATTGTGTATTGTTTTCATTTATTTTTAAATGTGTTGTGAGCTGGCCTGAGCTGCCGTAAGACTGGAGGGAGTGGGGATATAAATTATTTAATTAATGAATTAAATAAATTTGGGGTGCACACTACTACTGGAAACATTTCCTGGGGCTCAGCCCCCCTCTTGAAATTAATTGCCAGGGCTGAGACCTGCCAACACCCCCTACCCCAATTAAACCCTAAGGGTTGTCCCCTCTGAATTTTTAATCAGGCTAGAAACAGAAAATGACTTAAATTCTGAGATTAATCTAAAAATTTGGGTAATCTTTACTTATTGGATTCACTTGATTTCTTTGTCTTTAAGATCAACTGTGTTCACATTTTTAAGCTTTTTTCCACAATCAGAAGTAGAAAATCACTTTCTAGGAAAAAAACGAAGATCATTGTGATTTTATCAAAAATCTTGAGATTTTGTTTAATCTTGTAATCATGAGATGATAAAACCATGAGTTGGCAACCCTGTTTCCTTTAAGATGTGTGATATTAAAATTAGTGCTGTAACTAGTCTTCAGAAAACTTCAGAAACCGCTGAAGATTATGGTATTCAGTTCAGGAAGTCTGAAGTTCCAAGGACCAACGCCGTTCTTCGGAACACTTTGGAAAACTTCAGAGGCTGCTGCATGTGTTGGGGGCTGGCAGTGGAGCTTCTTATGGAAATAAAACGTAGCGCCATATTTGGTAGGAGGGGGGTATGGGAGGAGACAGTTGAGTGATGGTAACCCACTTACCACTGATAACTAGTTTTGACCGGCTGGTCAAGTCAGATGGCTAGCTTTTGAATTGGCTGGCAAGGAAAAATAAAAATGTCTGCAGCCATTTTGTGACCATTTTCTTTGATGAATTTGGCTGTGTGATACAGTGCTGCTAGATCTGTAAGTAATCAGCTTGTTGGGAGGAGAGGGGTGCCTGTCCTGTCCCGCTTTGTCCTGGTATGGTTTGGCCTGTCCTGTCCATAAGGCCAAGGTTGGGAGATGGGGGTTAAGTTTATCTTTTACCATGCCGTGCAGTTTTTTAAAAAAACTAATTGGGTGCCACATTGCTGCCTCCTACTTGGTTGGTACTTGACACCATGAGGCCAGAGGAATCTCTCTGCCTGGCTCCACTTCCTAAGTTTGCTTGTCTGTTCCAGTAACCAGTGCCACAGTACCGATGCCATGCCAAGAGGGTGCCCCTGGACTTGTGTGTGCACATGTGTATGTCTGGTTTCTTAATTTTGTGACTGCTGCTGGGGCCTGTGCTTGCTGGCTTTTGGTGGGATTATTTCTCCATGCAGTTGCAGACTGTTTTGTGGTGTTGTGTGTGTTGTCTAGGCTGTGGCATGGCACACAACAGAGCCTAATTCATTGTAAAGTATAATTTCTACTGTTCTGCCAGGTGCTTGGCACCATGAGACCAGAGTCAAACTGGAATCTCTCTGCCTGCTGTGCCAGGTGGCACTGGCGCCAACATAAACTAAATGGCCTAACTGAGTCAGACCAATGGTCCATCTTAGCCCAGTATTGTCATAGCCTAACACGGCAGCAACGGTTTCAAATTTGGGTCCAAATCCGGCTCTTTCAGGGTCTCCGGCAGGGGCTATCCCGGCGTGCTACCTGAGACCTCTCCAAGCCCCCAGCAAGGGCCTCCCCCAGGGATCCTGAAGTGAAGATGCCAGAGATTGAACCTGGGACCTTATATATGCAAAGCACATGCTCTTACCACTTGAGCTATGCCTCCCCCCCAGGTGCTGAATAGCTCCAAAGTGTTCCAAAGTTTCCAGAATTCAGATTCCAAAGTCCAAAACTTTGGAACCAGCACTGAAGTGCTGCTGAGTACCTGGACAGATTACTTGGAACTTCAGAATTCGGCCCGAGTACCTGGAAACATTATTCTGTACAGCACTAATTAAATTGTGCCATAGAACAAAATGTGCTCTTGTGGTACTGAGCAAATGTCTTTGAACAGACAAATATGGGGAGTGGTTGTGCACCAATGATGCACATTTTCTGAGCTATGCTAAACTACATGGTTGTCACTAGGGGTGGGAAGTTTCGATCTCCTGATATCCAAAACTGCCGGTATTTGGCAGTATTGGGGATATCAGATAGATCCAAGAATTCCCTGTACCAGTACCGCTTCCGGCACCGGATTTTTTTTACATTGCGGCCATTGAAATCAATGGCCGCAATGTAAAAAAAACAACCAAAAACCACTTTCCCTCCCCCTCCCAGGCTGTGCAGGTGGAAGGGGGGACACCCCCCACTCACCCTGCCAGCCCAGCCTGGATTTATTTTTTTTAAACCGGTGCCAGACCACTGGACCTGCGGGCTCCAGGCCGCCACCACACCACCGGCTGCCAGGCGGCAGCCAGGGCTATTGCTAAAGGAGGCAGCTCTCCTTCAGGAGCCCTCCCAACGATATCAGGCACTGTAGCACTCTTTAACCCCACCCCACCCCCCCGATCACCTTTTACCTGCATTGTGGGTGGCAGCGGCGGCAGCAGTGCAGTGCAGGTCCGGCTTCATTGTTGGCTTGTGGCTTCAGCACTTTACTAGGCCTTCTCCCCGCCACCCACAGCACAAGTAAAAGGCAATGGGGGGGGGGGGGTTGTTAAAGAGTGCCACAGTGCCTGATATCTTTGGGAGGGCTCCCGGAGGAAAGCTGCCTCCTTCAGCAATAGCCCTGGCTGCTGCTGGGCAGCCAGCAGTGCGGCGGCAGCCCGGAGTCCACAGGTCCGGAAGTCCAGCACCAGTTTTAAAAAAATTAAATCCAGGCTGGGCTGGCAGGGGGGGGGATTGTACCCCCCTTCCACCCACGCAGCCTGGGAGGGGGGAGGTTTGGGGGGGGTTTAATTGATTTCAATGGCGACACTACCCCATTTAAATCAATGGGGAAAAACGGTACCAGTAAACCAGTTTTACCGATAAAACCGATTTTTTTGAAACCAGTAACTGGTAAAACCAATACCCGTTTTTTTTCAGTTTGGTCCCACCCCTAGTTGTCACAGACCTTATGCTGAATTTCTCCCCATCAGCCTAACTAACTTGGTGCATCCCATTTGTATTATTTCACATCCCAGTTTTTACCCCTGGCTTAAAGGAAGGTCTGTGTTGAGAAGACTTGGAGCACTGCTTTGAGGATCAGAGTCATAGTGTGTGATCCAGTTTTTAAATTGTCAAAAATGGATTTTCAACCTAAAAGGTGATGTGACATGATTTTGTCACCACCATTGTACAAGAGAAGTCTTTTGGCATAAGTATATTAAAATTCCTTGTGCCTGTTGTTGTACAAAATCACTTTTCTTTTCTTTTTTTGAAGTTAAAGTAACTACTTTTAGCCATAATGGTGAAGAGTTGTGTTAGGGGAAGCAGCACTGGGTATGAATCAACACAGTGGAGTCAAAGAGTTGAAGACACAAACCAGTGCTCCACATACATATTTCTGTCTCCTCTGTAGGCAGCACTAACAATATATTTGTGAAAAATCATTGGAGAAAGGTGTTGGGGACTGAGTTGTTGTCCTCCTATTGCCCCCCACTCACTGCATTATCTTCCAATCAGGGTGACCCCTTCAACTCCCAAACTGGCTCCAGACACATATGTCAGGTCAATGTGAATTGTGCTGATTGTGACACCAGCAGGAGCTGAACCAACTATCCTTCTTCCTCTTCCAGCTTATCTGTATTTGTGGAGTCTATTGCCTGGAAGGCCTCATCATGCATACATAGAACACTGAAGGCTATTTATATGATGATGATACAAAGCTGTGAAACATAGGCCTTTTTTACATGGGATGCACCCACTCAGGAACACCCAGGAATCTGGGTGTTCCTGAGTGGGTGAGCCCCATGTGAAGGACGTGGCGAGTGCATGCATAGTGAGTGGGTGTGCGTGCGTGCGCACGTCCGCCAAACACGCAACCCCCGATCATCAACACGTATGGAGCAAACAGTGAAAACAGAGGTTGCTCCATGCATGTTGATGGGTGGGGGATGCGTGAGGATACGTGTGTGCCTGTATGTACCCTCCCCCCCCATCCACTGCGCATGCACCGGCATGACCATGGACCCCCCCACCCTGCGGGGGAGTGTAAAAATGACCATAGTGTGCAGATCAATAGTGTGGTAAGTATCTAAAATGCAGACTCGCTTCAACCTGTTTTTGTGTTATTAAAAATTGTGTTGTGGTGCGTGAGCCACTCCACCCAAACCTTTGCACCTGTTAAGCCAATGCAGGATTGCACACAAGACTCATTAAACTCTGATGAATAGAAAATAATTTTCTACATTAGAGAAGTTAGAGAGAAGCATTATGTTAGCAGAACATAATGTACAACAGGGGGGTGAGAAGCTGTGTCTGCATTAGAACTGATTCCATCAACCATGACGACTTTGTTATGTGAAAAAATTGGTTTGCATTTTTATCAGCTGAGTTTTATGCTATATTAGCCCAAAGGTATCTGGCATCACAAACAGGCCTTGTGGGAAATTGCTTATTTGTAAACAAATTGATAATCCTATAATTGCTGCAACAACTTGAAAAATGGAGTGAAGCATGTGTTGGTAAAGAGTCCTTTGGGGGATATCTTTCCATCAGATAGCTCCTCCATTATGGCCAATCATATAATATAGAGAAACATGGAGTGTTTAAACAGCAGGAGAATTTACTGTGGTAGCACTGTTTAATGCCTACTTTGTGTGGCAACAGTGTAACACAGCTTTAATCAATGCTTTTACACTTGACCAAATTAGAAATGAGAACCATTATCAGAACCATAACTTCTGTTATCCAGCCCCTCTGACCTTATCTCACAGGTCTGCAATTCTGCAAACAGGCATTCTGTTATGTCCAAGGATTGTCCAACTAGTTGATTTCACTTTATATAGACAATCTCAGGCAGAAAGACTAAGCAGAGCAGCTGTGTGGAATTTTAAAATTAAATGCTTATGGAGTGTTTGAAGAACAGCTGGTTCTTGGAGAGGTGAAGGATGGATTCCCAGTCATGTGTAAGGAAGTGGAAGACAAGCCTGGGCAAGATGTGAAAGGGGGATAGTCACAGGGGAATAAATGAGGCATGAGGCATGAATGAAAGGCAATGAAAGCAAAAGAACTCTACAAATGAGAATCTTACATTAGGCATTACTGTTTATCATTTGTATAGCACTGTCAGTGTTCAAGGTGCTTTATGATCCTTATCTAGTTCACCCTCACAATGAGGTAGGTTATTAGTACTTTATATACTAATATAGAGTACTTGTGAGGAAGGTTATTACTACTCTCTGAGACTGAGAGTTAGGGTGCTTTCCCAATTTACCCAAGTGTGGGAAACTTACGTTTTGTAAACTTATGGTGGAGAAACAAACATGTAGCTCTGAACCTGGGCGCGGGGTAAAAAGTGTCATCAGCCGCATCATGCGTTGTTTTAAATCACAAATGACAGGGCCCAAAATTCAGCCAAATGCCTTTTCAAGTAAAAATGTTTTAAATTACTTCCAGAAGACTCTTAGCCTTGGACTCAGGCGAACCTCCTGAGGGAGGGAGTTCTACAAAACCAGAGCAGCAGCCGAGAAGACCCACTTGTGTACCCCTGTCCTATGGTCAAGGGAACAGATGAAAAGTGGAAGAGGCTGCCCCCAGCTGACTGTAGGGGCTGTGGTGGAACATGGTACAACAGGCAGTCTTTGAGATTTCCTGGTGGAGACAGACCAGGTTTACCAAGCCCCTCACCACCCTGAACAGCTCCACCAGACAAGACTTTGCATATGCTATGGTAGCAGAGAAGAAAGCTTTCTTTGCCACCATCACAGTCATGGCATAGTCTTTCAAAAACAATCTATGCCGTAATCGATCGGCTTCAGCGCGAGTCAAGCACTACCTGTGTTCTAACCATTTACCCTCCTGCTTCATCTGCCTCGGGTCCTCCGTATATCAGGGGGACCTGTGCTGATGAAGCAGTGGGAATGGATGCATGAGTGCAACTGTGTTGATGGCCTTGGTCAAGATGTCATTCCACAAGGCGACCAGGTCATTGACAGAGCAGTCGTCAAGGTCAGTGGGTGTAACCCCCAGAGAGTTGTGGAAACCAATTGGATCCATCGATCTCCAGGGGTAGACCAACCTAACAGGTCCACCACCCCGACAAGGGCATGGGAGGACTGGGATCTGGGCCCTCAGGGGCGGGGGGTGGGGCTGACTTATTTTCAAGTGGGAAGGAGTCCACAGTGCTGACTGGAGCCTTACAGCTGAGTGTTTGTGTTTCCCTCAGGTAACCAAATATCCAGTATAAAAGAAAGCTGTACCCAGAGGGCGGGGTGGGGGACAGGCTTGTTTTCAAGTGGGAAGGAGTTCACAGTGCTGATTACACAAAGGGAGGGCCTTTTCAAAGTCCCTTGTGTGCCCTATAGCGCCAAGCCCAGTCTTTCAGTTTTGAAGAAGGGGGTGAAAGGTTTTGCAGTCTAAGACCTTTGGTCATACCTAGATTTGTATATTGTACTGTATTGGTTTATTGAATATTCTGTGGGGTATATATTTGATTAGCATTAGTATGGATTTTTTTATCAGGAAAAGAGGGAGGCAGGCCTCCTCTTCACCTGAAAGAGAGACCCCTTCACTCAAACATCTTAAATTAGCTGAGGTTGGGTTTACTAAGCAAGTAGTAGCGAATGAAGTGGCAGGGATTTCCTGTTCATTTAATCCCTTTGATATTTTGACTGGGATTTATTGTTCTGGCCAACCTCTGGCAACCTTGAATTAATCTCCTACTGCTCCTTCTTTGGAGGATATGGACATGCTCATCTTGTCCCTTCCTTCCTTCCTTCCTCATATGAGAAAGAGCTAAGTGAGGGTGAGAAGGACATAAACCTACTACAATTGCTGGAAGAACAATGTTTAATTGTCAGGAAACAGGTTGAAATGCTCTTTAACAGTGTTTCTGGGCTTAGTAATTCCTTGTCAGGGATTCAGAACCAACTTAAGGGTGTACTATCAGACACACATGAGATAGTAGAAAATCTTAATGTTCAGGTAGGCTCTAATGGAAAAACCTTGCCCCCATCCCCATATGATCCTTGATCTAAAGGCTATTGCAGTTAGGATTCTCCCTCTCCCGAATGGTGTTCTCCCTTGCTGGCATAACACTAACTTAGTCAGAAGACATTTAAAAACTCTTATCAATTTGGATCTATCTCCAGGTGATATTATTAGGATAGAATCCCTGCCAGTGAAGATCATTATAGGTGAGTTGTGATCTGTTTTAGGAAACAGGTTTCCGTTGAGCATATTCTAGAGGCAGAACAATTTTTGTGCTCTCAGTGTGTGTTGTTGTCTTGTCTGTTCATTTTAAGAGATTGTGTTCCCTTAATGCAAATGGATGGGAACCGTTGGAACCAGTCAGGCCCTGCCCACAAAGGGGAGAGTGTGTCCCATAAGGCTTCTGGGGAAGATAGATCTAATCTCTTGAAACAATCAACTTTTGATAATATAATCCCTGGTTTGAAGCCCGTTAAGTCTGGGAAGCCTGGGCACTAAACTTCTTCTTCTACAAGTAATATTGCAAGTAATTCCTCAGTTAAAGGAGACAATTTAGCTCCATCTCATACACAGCTTTTTGAGCAATTAGTAGTCCTGAAAGAAAAAATAAATTGGGTTTCTACGATTAGTGTTTCCCTCCCTCAATTTATAGGGTTCCTGGCAAAGTACCATATGATAGGGATCGGCGAACAGATCGCAGTTTGGGTTCGGCCGTTCAGTTCGGCCGCATTCGGTTCGTGTGTTCGTGTTCGGCCGTTCGGGTGGATCACCAAGTTCGTGTTCGGTCATTGGGTTCGGCCACGTTCAGTTCGTGTGTTCAGGTTCGGCCATTCGCTGTTCGGGTGGATGGCCGAGATCGCGTTCTGTGTTCGCCGTTCGGCGTAAAAATATCGTGAATGCTGTTTCGAGGCCTCCGCCCTGAGCTCAATTTTTTTCCCCTTCCCCGTTGCGGGGGTTTCCGTTTTGGCCCATCAGTCTGTCGTGCCCGCTCCGTCGCCATGAAGCTCGTGAGGTTTTTAATGAAACTTAGTCATGAGACTGTGACCATCGAACTGAAAAATGGAACTCAAGTGCATGGAACGATCACAGGAGTGGATGTCAGTATGAATACACACTTTAAAGCTGTGAAGATGACCCTGAAGAACAGGGAACCTGTACAGTTGGAAACACTGAGTATTCGAGGCAATAACATTTGATACTTCATTCTGCCAGACAGTTTGCCTCTAGATACCTTGCTGGTGGATGTGGAACCAAAAGTCAAATCCAAGAAAAGAGAAGCAGTTGCAGGAAGAGGCCGTGGCAGAGGTCGGGGTAGAGGTAGAGGACATGGCTGAGGAAGAGGCGGTCCTAGGCGATAACTTCTCACAGTATCACCCTTACAAAATGCCAGGCAACTTTGGTTATTTTTTTGTACAGGTTTTGTTTACAACGTCAGTTTTTAATAAACGTAAATGTGGAAAAGTTAAAAAAAATATATATATATCGTGAGCGCGCGGGAAGCCGGAAATCGTGCCAGAAACCGGAAATTTGCGTGTGTGTGGAGCTGTGAGACAAGTGTGTGTGTGTTTGAGTCGGTGGTTGCTTGGTTCGTGTGTTTTGACTGTGATTGTGTTGGGTTTGGCTGTGCTGTGTGTTTGGGTGGGTTGGTGTGTGTTGTGGGTGACTGTTGGTTTGTGCTGTGTGGGGTTTTTTGGGGGAAAAAAATGAAGAAGGCTGCTCGCATCCTCCGGCTGGGGGCACATTTGCTGGTGGAGGAGGAGGAATCGGTGGAGGCCGCTGCCCCTGCTACACCTCCCGTTGCACCGGTGGCACTGGCTTCCTCTTCGGACGAGGAGGAAGCGGTGGGCTCTACTGCCATTCCTGCCAGGTTTGTAAACCTTTTTTTTACTTTTAAGACAAGAAATGCTGTATCAGTTAGAGCGAGCTCAGCTCACTGGCGTGCGGATGGGTGCGTGGGTGGTGGGCATCAGTCAGGCACAAACAGTGGCCAACAGCGGGTGGCAGCGGATGTCTGCCACAGAGAGAGAGGGTACTGTAGCGTGGGGGACTCTTCCAGCAGTCAGGCATGAGCAATCCCCCACCCAAACATGTGCCAGCAGCTATCAAGGGTCTCCACTCTCCAGTTGCCATCCCATTCCCTACGCACCCCCAAATAAGGGTAGTCTCATTCCTCCAGCCAAGATCACATCTCGCGTCACCATCCCTAGCACCCCAAGGAGGGCAGCAGGATTTGCATGTGCCATCCAGAGGCTTTCTAGTTGCAATATCTAGCATCTCCTAGCATCCCTGGGAGGGCAGGATTTGCACGTGCTTTATGGTTTTTTTTAGTTACCATCCCTAGCACCCACAAGGAGGGACGATTAGAGGCATCATCATAAATGCATGATATTTACTT
>QEPC01005146.1:1139825-1152574 GCA_003113815.1 Sphenodon punctatus
GAATGAATTACCCTCTGACCTGTTAGGAATGGAAGTCCCCTGCAGAGAGAGATTGGATGGCCACCCAGTCCACCCACTCGTGGAGACAGAATGCAGACAGGGCTTGACAGACCATTGGTCTGACACAGTATGGCACTTCTAATGTTCCTTTCTTTTTCTGCTCTTTCTAGATCTGCAAAAAAGTGTTCCACTGCCACTGGGACAGGGGCAGAACAGCAACCAACCCCACCCACCCCTGTCCTGCAGACATGGAAGTGGGCCCTGAAGCCCGAGCCCCTGGAGGTGACGGGCACACACCAGGCAGAGGAGGAGGAGGAGGAACCAGAGGGTCCATGGTGGAGAAGGCCCTACCACAGAGGGGGGCAATGGGGGCACAGGGAGACCCAGGACTTCATCCGCATCTGGGGGACCCTGGAGCATCAACTGGAACTCGGCTCAATCAGCAAAATGAACATGTGTTCCAGGACATCATGCAGGAAATGGAGGCGGCGGGGCATCACAGGACCGTGGCACAGTGCCGGTCAAAGGCCAAGGAACTCAAGAGGGGGTAGAAGACCATACGGGACAACAACCGGCAGTTCAGCCATGGAGCCCAGACTGCCCCCTACTATGATGCCCTGGATCGCATACTCCACATGAAGGGCTCCATAGTCACCCCATGCCTCGTGGGGAGCACTGTGGTCCAGGGCAGGGAATGGGCTGAGGTACGGCCTCCCCTTGCCACCCCCCAAGAAGGCACTGGCTCCAAGCCCCCAGGCCTCCAGGAGGAGCGCCCTGGGACCTCTGGGACTGACAGCCCCCCCCCGACAGCAGCCCGGAGAGTCCCCACCCCGTGTCCGGACCGGGAGACTCTGAGGCCAGCACACTGGTCACCCTCAGCCAGTGGTCACAGGGGCACACCAGCAACACGGAGGGGCCAGCCTCAGAGGGATCAGAGACCAACATCAAGGGTAAGCAAGCAGATGGGAGGTGGAACGGACCAGGGACAAGGGGGGAGCAGCCACCCAGGGTTCTCCTCCTGGAGGTCTGGGGGCCTGGAGCCAGTGCCTTCTTGGGGAGCGGCAAGGGGAGGGCGTACCTCAGCCCATTCCCTGCCTTGGACCACAGTGCTCCCCATGAGGCATGGGGTGACTATGGAGCCCCTCCGGTCCCAGTTCCTCCCACCCTCCCACCACCGCTGGCCCCTCAGAACACCGTGGACTCCCAGGACACCATTGGGGACACGGACAGTGGGGGGGAAGGGGAGCTCCCAAAGCTCTGCAGCACCCTCAGGTCAGCAGAGGGAGTGGCCCCAGAGACACAAGAAATGGGGGGGATGGGGGAGGGTGGTCTGAGGGGGGGAACCGCACCAGAATAGTGGGGGGGAGGGTGGCGGGGGTGGTGTTGGGGCACATGTACTTGGGTGGATGAATAAATGGGTGGGCAACACTACTGCCTCCTGTGGTCCATTCATGGACCCTGGGGTGGGGGCTGGATGTTGGCCACAGAGGGGACCGCCCAGGTAGCAGCCGGGGGCCCCAGGGTGGTGGGGTCAGGGTTGAGCATCCTCATGCCTCAGCCTCCCAGCTGATATGCCTGACCAGGGTGACACGGATGCGCTTGGTGTAATGGTACCACCAGGGGTTGTCCGCATTCACGTACAGAGGCACTGGTCCGGGAGGGCGAGGCGGCATGGGGTATTCTAGGGCTGCCCCATCAGTCTCGCACACATTGTGCAGCACACAGCAGGCACCTATCACCAGGGCTGAGGTCTCCACTGTGTAGTCCAGATGGCCAGCGAGACTCCTCCAATGCTGCTTGAGAGCTCTGAAGACCCAATCGACCACAGTCCTGCTTGCACACAGGTGGGAACTGTACAGCACCTGCACCTGCACCGGGGTCCTGGCAACTGGGAACACCTTCATCTGCCACCGGGTGGGGGGATAGACCGGGTCCCCCAGGATACAGGGGGGCATGAGCACCCCCTCGATCCGGGTCACCCCCATGTCTGCAAAGTCCCTGTGGTACATCCGGACATAGAAGGGGGAGATGGTCATGATCCGGGCATCGTGGCACCACCCAGAGTTGCCCGTGATGATGTCAATGAACCACCCCCGGAGGTCCACAACAGCCTGCAGCTGCAGGGAGTGGTACCCGTGCATGTTGACATACTTTGCGGCCTCCTCAGCTGAGGGGTGCAGGATCTCTATGTGGGTGCCATCCACGGAGCCCATGCAGTTGGGGAACCCTCCAACCATGAAGCCAGCCATCACTGCCTGGTCCACCAGCTGGATCGCCCGGTCCAGGATCACAACCTCCACAGCCTCGCATACATCCCGGAGGATACAGGCTATGGTGCTCACCCCGACACCGAAGTGCTGGGAGACGGACCAGCAGGAGTCAGGCATTGCAAGGGCCCAGACCCCGATGGCCACCTGCTGGACCATGGGGATGGGTGTCCTCATGGGGGAGTGCTGCCACTCCATCCAGAGCATCAGAAGCTCTTCAAGGTGTAGTAGGGTGAGCTTGTCCATCCGAAAGTGCGCCCTCCAGGCGGCCTCGTCCCACTGAGCCAGTGCCCGGGACCACCACCACCATTCCCGCTCTGTGACCCAAACCCGCTGGACAATGGGTATTGTGAGCAGGGCAGCATGCCACATGGTCTCCCTTCACCATTGGAGCTGCCAGGCTGCCTCACAGAGCACAGTGGCCCTGCTCTGGACACAGATCAGGGCCCACCGGTCCGACTCAGTCAACCGCTGAACCCTGAGTCAGGCCAGGGAGCGCCTGCGGCCGTGGTGGGCTCTCCGGGTCTGTGCAGCGCACCAGGCCACGCAAACCCACAAGCAAGTGCCCAGGTGCCCCTCTGTGGTCAGGATGTGCAGCTGATCAGTGTGCGAGTGATACCACTCAGCACAGAGTGCTAGGTGCATCCCACATGCACCCAAACTGTCTTGCTCCATGATGCTGGATGCCCCGGGTGGGGTGCACCAGGCACTGTTATAGGCCAGGGCACGTGGTGCCCCGCCCCTGGGTCATGACCCGGAGACCGGGCGGGGGCACCTGTGTTGGCCCGGGGCGGCCTCCTCCTGGCGGACCCGGCCTCCTCATGCAGAGTGAGTGGGCTGGGGTGGGAGGGCGGCCCATTGAGTGCACCTGCTGTCCCTTCCCGGGGCCTTGCATATGGACCAGCATGCACCCGGGTGTGCTGCCTGCAGCTGCATTCCTGCTGTCATCACTTCCCACCCCTCTGTTTTGGCAACACTGTGTCCTTGCAGGCCTGATTAGTGTGTCAGCTGTCCTGTCTGTGTGCTCGGTTCCTGAAACTGTGCTGGGTCCACACCCCATGCCTCACTCTGTTGCCATGCCTTGTTGTGGCCAGTGGCCTTATCGCTTGGCCTTGGGGCTCCCCTGGTTCCCCTCCCACCCACCCCAGGGATTGCAGGACCCCCTGTCCATGGTGTCATTCTGCCTGGCTTGTGGGGCCATGGCTTGCTGTGCTTCCATCAGGCTCCCGTCCCCCATGGGGCCCCCCATATGTGGACCTTCCACGAGACCATGGCCCTGTGAGACCTGTGGTATACCCCAGCCATGCAATTGCTCCTGAGCTGACCGGACAGTCTGTTGGGTGCCTATGCAAGCCTGAGCTCTGGCCTTTGTTACTTTGGCTATGAGGTGAGCACCCAGGATTTCCAGCTGCATGCTGAGACGCTGGGGCTGCTTCCCTTTCCCGATGGGCGCATTCCGGAGATGAGGTGCTCACATGTGGGTTGGTCTGCTGTGGAGACCATGTCTGCCCTGTCTGTATGCAGTCTGGCTGCCTACATGATCTGCCTGGCAGAGGGGGGCCCTGCCCTGGCCGTGTCCTACTTTGGCTGCATTCACGGGGCCCATGGGTACCAGCGCTCTCATGGGGTGGTGTATCACCGGCTGTTGGAGCTGGGTCACCTTCCATGGCCGCTCCCCTCTGTGGCTGCCATCTCCGTTGTCCAAGTCCATCTCTCCAACCTACCCCCAGCTCCCCTTGGTACTTCTGACCATCCTCAGATGCCTGCGATCCCTCCTGTGCCCCTGCCTCCCCACCCCCTTGGGTGCCTGTGTGACCTTGGGTCCCTGGGGTCCCTGGACTGCACCTCCCGGCTTCCTCCAGGGAGGGGGTTTGTGACATTGGACTGGCTGCATGGCCCCAGCTCTCCTGCCTCCCCTCCATCGCACCCTTGCCAGCACTTGGGGTGCGTGTGTGCCTCCTGGACCATTCCCGGACCATCCTCTGTTCCGTGTGGCCTCCTGCTGTGCCTCCCTTCCTGTTTCCCTTGTGTGGGCATTCCCTTTTGTCCTTTCTGGCTTTCTTTGTCCTCAGCTGGCCATGTCTGTGTCCCGCCCCTCCCCGGTGCCTTCTCGGTGTTTTGACCATGACCGGGAATTGGCACCACGTCTGTTGCACTGCCCCGGACCGTGGTCTGGTGGCCCGATTCCCTGCCGTGGTCCCGCTCCCATCACGTCTGTTCGGGACTTTTGTTGACCACGGGGGTTGGTTGCTCAGTTCACCACCGCTGGGAATCCACTGTGGTGACTCAGGACCGTGTAACATCTGAAATCACCCTATGTGTACCAAAGTTCAGAATGATTGGATAGAGGGAAACGATTTTATAAGCAATTGAATGTTGTGATTTTTTTTAAAGATACATACTAATTCCTGGCTACAACTTCTTTATCTTTCATCCAATTTGGATGAAACATGTGAAGATTATGTTACTCTATAGATCTACCAATCCTGCCAAATTTCAGAAAGATTGGATAAAGAGTCCTGATGTTATAAGACATTCACTTGAAAATGCCTTTCTGGCTGTAACATTTTTATATTCTATCCTGTTTACAAGACATTTATCAGAGGTGTATCCCATACCTTCCCTATCATCTCTGCAAAACTACAGTACAATTTGATAAAGAACCCCAAATATATAAGCAATTGAAGTTGTCCCCCTGAAGACCATTATTCAGATAAATAGCAGCACATGCCGTGCCATTCAGATATGGGCACCTGGCATGGCAGGGGTTAGGGGGGCTGTAGGAGAGAGTATGGGGAGCAACCCAACAGATTGACAGACACATTCACTGGCCAATTACTGCATGCTTCCAGCTTTACAGGACCAATCAGTGGTGGCCTCAAGGTGGGCATAGGGGACGGCCCTGAGGCAGGCATAGAACGGACATAACTGGGACTTTGGGGATAGTATCCAAGAACTCAGGATACATAGTTTACACATCCACACTGGCCAATTATCATCACAATCACATTCTGCAGCACTGTGACAAAGGACATAAGAGAATCTCTATTGACTCTTTCCTAAACAGATGCTTCCTACTTCCCAGTAACAAGTGAGGGAGAGAGGTTGGGATGGTCACAGCACATAATGAGGATATTTGGTTGACATTTCTACTGGCCAATTGGCATCACAGACAAATCTTATATCACAGTGACACGTAAGAGAATCTCTGGCATAGGCTCATTCTCTGCATATGCTGTGCAGGTGTATAAATTGTGACCCTTTATCACATCTTTCTGATATTTAGCAGAGGTAATCCTGAAGGTATGAGATACATCCCTGCCAAATTTAATGTACATGGGTTGGACTACAATGATTTTACAGTCAGACATACATTTATAAGTTAATTGCTTATACCACCAGGACCCTTTATCCAGTCCTTCTGAATCTTGCCAAGTTTCATTCACATTAGATTGGAGACAAAGAAGTTACAGTCAGGAATGTATATGGATTTTTTTGCAAAATAATACAATTCAACTACTTATAAAATTGGATTCCTTTATTCAATCTTTCTGAATTTTGGTACACATAATGCCTTCCATTGGAGTTTGGGGCTCCGTTCAAGGAGCTTGGAAGTAAAAAGGGAGGAACAAGACAGAACAGTAATTAGAGGGTTCAGAGGGATCCAGAGTGGACTTTTTGAGGATGGGGGAGACAGTGGCGTCTTTAAAGTCAGAGGGGAAGGAGCCAGTAGAGAGGGAGAGGTTGACAATGTGCAGGAGGGGAGGGGAGACAGTAGAAACCATTGAGGTCAGGAGGTGGGAAGGAATGGGTCCAGGGGGCAAGTGGAGGGGTTGGAGGAGGAGAGCATGGAGGAGATTTCCTCAAGGGAGGCGGGGGGGAGGACAGGAGAGAGGTGGGGAGGAGAGAGAGGGGAGTAGTAGGGGGAGAAAACTTGGAAGCAATTTCCAGCCAGATCTTGTTAATCTTAGAGGTGAAGAAGATAGCAAAATCCTGAAAAGAGAGAGAAGAGGGAGGAGGGGGAGGAGGAGGAGAGGGGGGTTTGAGAAGGGAGTCTGAGATGGAAAAGAGGCAGCAAAGGTCCCAGGAGCAGGACTCAATGTGGGAGGCGTAGTACTGCTGTCTAGCGAGGGAGATAGCAGAATTAAGCACTAAGAGGCAGAATTTGAAGTGGAGGAAGTCAGCGCGGTAGTGGGATTTGCGCCCGAGGCGTTCAGCAGCCCGGGTGGAGGAGCAGAGATGGTGAATGGTGGGGGTGAGCCAAGGGCGAGGGTTACGGGAGCAAGCTGGGTGGTAGGAGAGGGGGGCAAGGGAGTCGAGGGTGGAGGCGAGAGAAGAGTTGAAGGCGGAGATGGCAGAATTGGGGGAGGAGGAGGAGAAGACTGAGGGGAGAAGAGGGGAGAGGAGACAAAGTCCTGGGGACAATGGCCTGCAGATCACGGAATGGATGGGGAGATGGCGAGGAGGAGGGGGAGCAGTGGGAGAGTTTGAAGGAGGCAAGGAAATGGCCAGATATGGGATAAATATATAAATAAAATATGGGATGGGGCTTGAAGGAGAGATCGGAGACAGAACAGTTACTAAAGAACACGAGGTCAAGAGAGTGACCATCAGTGTGGGTGGGGGAGCTAGTCCAGAGGTGGAGATTAAAGGAGGAGGCTAAGTAGAGGAAGCAAGTGATTCAAAGTTGAGAGGGTGCATCAACATAAATATTGAAGTCGCCAAGGATGAGTGTGGGGATGTCATCAGAGAGGAATAAGGTGATCCAGGACTCGAACTGAGAGAAAGGAGGAGAGGGAGCCAGGGGGGCAGTAGATGACAGCAACATGGAGGTGGAGAGGAGAGGAGAGACCTACAGAGTGAGTCTCAAAGGAGGGGAAGGAGAGAGGGGGGGAGGGGTTGAAACTGGCAGGAAGAGGCGAGGAGGAGGCCTACGCCACCACCTCTTTGGAGCGGGGCTGGTCGGAGAAGGAGAGACCTCTGAAGGAGAGGGTGGCAGGGGTGACAGAGTCGGTGGGGGAGCTCCAGGTTTCAGTAAGGGCGAAAAGGTGACAGGAGTGAGAGAAGAAAAGAGCACAGATATAGGGGGCTTTATTAGCAGAGGAGCAACAGTTCCAGAGGGAACAGGATAATGGAAGTTGATCGGGGGGAGACAGGTAATGGGGATAAGATTAGGGGAAGGGGACAATGGGATCGGTGGGGGACGGGCAATGGGGCAGAGGAGCAGGGGGAAAGAGGTGGTGGGAGGAGGAGGTGTGGGGATGTTGGAGAAAGATGACAGGCTTAGTGGGAGCCAGCAGCAGAGGGGAGAGAAGTAGGGTGAGGAGCAGGTGAGAGGGAAGGAGGAGAGGGGAGATGAGGGGAGAAACGGTGGTGAGAGATAAGGACAGGCATTCTGGTGATTTGCAGTGCTGAATCTTTAGCAGGTGTAAGTCAGTTAGCATTAAGTCAACAGAGTTATACAACTTAAAAGAATTGACGTTCTGAGCCATAGTGTCTACCATTAAAAAGACAGATTTTAGTTTACAGGGACTACCTTTCCTAATACTTAGACTTAGAGTGTAATCTGGATTCTGTTGAAGTCAGTGGGAGCTTTGCCACTGACATGAGTGATGTCAGGAATGTGCCTATGACTAGACCTGAAATGAAAAATCTCAGTGAGTGATGCTTCTGTTGGAAGCAGGTCATTTGCTGAGATTTGCATGACACAGAAACGTACTGACTTTCCCAGGGTTTTTGCCATTTTCCAATATTTTTGGCACATTAATTGGGGCTAACATGGGCCAGCCCCAAACCTCGTGTGTGTCCTGAGAGCACCCCCGGCAGCTGTGGAGATGAAAACTTGTCAGCTAAGCACTGGGAAGTGCTGGAATTGCCAGAAGTGCTGTAAAACCGCTGGTGTAAAACTGTTGTAAAATTCCCAAAAAGTGACAAAACAGTCCTGGAAAGTGAAGAAAGTGATGAAAAAGTCACAGAAAGTGACAAAAGCGATGGGGGGGGGGGGGTCAGAAGCATGGACTCACCAGAAACTGATGAGTACTGACAGACACTCGCAAGCGCTCCTGAAAGGTCCATATTTCCCTCCGAAACAGGAACACTTGCTCTCATCTCAACCCTAACTATGACATCTTTTTATTATATCTACTGTAGTTGAGTAGAATTCCCAATTTGTAATGTAGCCTCATTAAACTACTTGCACTGCTGCTTGACTAATTTAGCCAATTGAATGCCAGCATTTTGAAGACCAATTCATACTTTGTGTGGTCTGCCTATTCAGTATGTGTTTTTAAAATCAATTATGTTAGCATGATGAGGCTAATTACCAGTGAGTGGAGCATTGCTAGGGCAACCTACGGCTGCTAATAGAAGTTGCTTTGCTATTTTCCTGCATGCGCTGATGAAATGGTCCCTAGCTTGTGACACAGATAATGCTTGATGTAGGTACATGTTGCCCCCTATTTCTATGTGCCTCAGAGATTCTTATCAGGGACTTTTTCATGCTCTCTCTATACCAGAGTGAGGCCCCTCTAGGGTACATATTAACAGGACTTGGGCCAAACACAGCTCCAGCACTTTGGTTGATAGTCACCAGTGTTTCGTTATTTACAGTCAACAATGTATATAACCCCAGAAACAGTAAAGGTGCAATCCAAGAGGCCGCATACGCAGCCTGCCGGTGCACCGTCTGGCCAGTCAGCAGGCGCACATGTGCACATGCGTGACTCCAACACAGCAATCTTCTGGGTGCAAGGGGGCTCCCCAGACAATACGACACACACACCCCGAGCCCACACACCCCACAGCCAGGGGGATGGAGCAAGAATGACTCCTGCTCTATCCCCCAGGCTCCAGGGTGTGCGGGCACAGGGGGAATCGTACCCTCCACCATGTATCTCCCCTCCCAGTCCACCCCCCATTGCCCATCCAGACTCCCCGAGTCCCCCTCCCCCACCCCCATGTCCCCCAGTGCACCCCACTCCATATCACCCCTCCCCTATGTCTCCCAGTGCACCCCCACCCCTCCCCATGTCTCCCAGTGCAACCCCCTTCCCATCCCCTCCCCCATGTCTCCCAGTGCAACCCACTCCCCTTCTCCTCCCCACCCCATGTCTCCCAGTGCAACCCCTTCACAGCCCCTCCCCCATGTCTCCCAGTACAACACACTCCCCTCCTCCTCCCCACCCCATGTCTCCCAGTGCAACCCCCTCCCTCACCCCCTCCCCATGTCTCCCAGTGCACTCCCCTCCCTCATGTCTCCCAGTGCAATCGCCTCCACCACCCCCTCCCCCATGTCTCCCAGTTCAACCCACTCCCACTCCCCTTCCCCATGTCTCCCAGTGCATCCCCCTCCCCATGTCTCCCAGTTCAACGGGGGGACGGGGACATTGTGGCCTCTCGTATCCATGGCACAGCCTTCTCCAGGGCCAGAAGAAGGGCAAAGACAACACACACCCTGCCTGATCCCATGGCACAGGGGGAGCCCTTAGCCCCTGGCAAGACCAGCCAGGATGTGGGAGGTGACAACCCCATCCTAGAGGTTGAGGACACATCCCTGGAGGCAGAAAGTGGGAACATCACCCTCTGTATGTGCCCCTAGAACCCACACAGCCAGACCCCACAGGGACAGGGGATGCACGCAGAGTGGCCCAACCCCAGGGATGCCCACCAGGAGGAGGAGTAATATGATCCAAGTACGAGGGATACGGAAGGAAGTGGGGGTCAGCCCATGGCAGTCAGGGCCCCAACAGGGAAGAAAGGCAAAACTTACAGGTCGTTGATTTCACACACATCCCAAGGGGACCTGGAGGTGTGGGAGGAGGTGGTCATGGCCCTGGAGGAGGAAGTGGAGGAGCCAGATGCCATCCCTCGGCCCTGAGACTGGGATTCCGATGGTAGGTCCAACCAGACAATGGAACAGTAGAGGGAGGTGCCAGGGTCACTCAAAGGGGATAGGGGAACAGTCATTCCCCCTGGCCCTTAAGCAGCCAAGGGTACTCATGGGACGGCCAAGAGGGCAGCAAGGAAGGGGGGGGACATGCATACAACCTGGTGCCATGAACGGTGCCCTGTGGAAGGAAAGGGTAGCCCCACTAATCTACCATCTCCCTTCTGTGCACAGAGGAGCCACCTGGTCCAGCAAGGGGTACCACCACTGGCAGTGCCAAGAGGAATCAGGAGATGCGGACTCGCAACTGGCGGAGGAGGGAGGATCTAGGGAGGGAACTGCTGGTGGAAACCAGAAGGTTGGCAGAGGCCCAAAGCACTGAACAGGCCCACAACAGGGAGGCACTGTTACGGGCCCCCAAGCCATGGTAGGAGGTCTGGCAGCCCTGGAACATCAAGGTGCCCTCCCGCAGGTGCAAGGGCACCCCTCCAGGCCTACTGCCAATCCTGTTTTCCCCAGTCATTGCCCTTCCCTGGCCTGGCCCACAGGGGCACCCTTCTTCCCATGGGCCCCCAAAAACACCTAGCCCCCCACCTAGATGGGCCGTGCCCCTCCAGGTTCCTCCCCAGCAGCCTCCAACACCCTCCTCCAGGGCCCCCAACCGGCCAACTACAGCCCAGCACCCTCAGCAACCCCACTGCCATGCCTGGCTGCCCTACAGAACCAGGTAAGAGCCGGTGTGGTGAGGTACCGATACAGGGTGACAGGGTATACCGTGATACTAAGTCCATGGCCCAACGGCAGAGGTTGGCATGGATCTAAGCATGTTGTGAGGGTAATGGGTCAGGTATGTGCTGTGGCACCCATGAGTGGCCACTGGGAAGAGGGAACATCTAAACACCCTGCTTTGTACCCCTCTCACAGGTACCAACTGCACAACCATCTGTGGAGCGGCTGGTGGAGGAAGGAGCCTCAGGGCCCACCAGCCAGTGTCCACAGAGGGCTGTGGCTGAGACAGACCACAGAGAGCCAAACCCCGCTGGTGCTGTGAGGTGGGGATGTGGGAGGCCCCGGAAGCGAAGATCCTGTAAATAGCCCCCAAATAAATACTGGCATGTACTACATACCAGGTTGCTGTTAGTCATTACAGGGGGGAAAACGAGAGGGGGGATCTATGCACATGTGGTGGGGTTGTCATTTCCCACTGCAGCATGCCTGGAAGAGATCAGCTATGCACCCTGCCGCCAACACATGGTAGGAGCTTCAATGGTCACAAAGGCCATGGCAGTGGCTTCTCCATTAGCACTGTGCCCTGCCATCAGCTGTCACCACACATTGTTACAAATGATACTGAGTGATGAGTACCAAGGCAGTTACTTGGGTGGTGAAACAGCTTTATTGTTCACTGTTACATCAGTTAAGGGCACGGCGGAGGGTGGAACACAAGATCCTAGGACTAGTTCCCTGCCTGTAGGGCAATTATACACCTTGTAAGGGCCTGCCTGTTCTCTTTGGAGAGCCTCCTGAAGACCCCACCCTTGACATGCTGGTACAGGGTTGGGTCTGTGAGCAGGGGCCAGGTTGTAGCCCCATTGCAGTACACAGGCTGCCAGTACAAGGATGGGGTGAGGGGGCTGAAGGTCGAATTGACTTCTGTTAAGAAGGAGGCACCACCTCATTTTGAGCTGGCCAAACGTCCTCTCCACAATGCACCTCGCTGATGTCAGGCGCTCCAGGGGTGGCTGGCCCCCCAGAGAGTTTGGGGAAGTGCCCCCCTAGCACTGTGGGGGACCCCGTCACTGCTTTTTTAAAAACAAAAACAAAAACGTGCTTCCGCTTTTGACAGCAGCAGCAGCCTCTGACTTCAGAGGCTGCTGCTGCTGTCAGTAATCTCCCTTCCGGGACCCACTCTCAGAGCGGCTCTGAGAGTGGGTCCCGGAAGGGACAAAAAGGCTCAGCTGCTCAGCCGCCCAAACCGCGTTTTCTATTGAAAACGCGATTTGGGTGGCTGAGCCCCTCAGTTCAAAGCATGCATAGGGCGTGCTGTGGCAGGAGGGGCTAGCTTTTTCCATTGCGCCTAATGGGCACAATGGAACTTCTCACCTGGACACTTGATACAAACACCCAGGTGAGAAACTTTGGGCCGGGCAGCTGAGGCAGGGACCAGCGCGCATGTGCGCTGCTCCCTGCCTCAGCCGCACATGCTAGGGACAAGGCTGGTGGCGCACTGTTGAACTCTCCCTCAAACAGCATGCCGCCAGCCTAAGCTGCTTCCCTGTCTCTGCCGCTCCCCCCCCCGCCGTCACTCTGAGTGACAGAATGGGGAGGGGAGAGCAGTGGGGAACCTTTTTTTTTTTTTAGCTTAAATTGCCCGCATCCTGGCTCCCGAGGAGCAGGACACGAGGGCAATTTAAAACAAGTCACGTCCCCCGCCCTGCCTGTAGGCTGGGCCTTCGGGGACCACCAGAGCAGCAGCCAGGATTCCCTCCCCACACCTCGCTCCCACCCCCGAGGGTCCCCCCACCCTCCAAAGGACCCCCCACCCCGCTCCCACCCCCAACAGTCCCCCCACCCTGATCCCACCCTGCTCCCACCCC
>QEPC01005146.1:1159382-1171547 GCA_003113815.1 Sphenodon punctatus
AGGACCCACCATCATGAGCCTGGGGCCATCATTCCTCACACAGAGGCGATGTCTTTCAACCGCATCAAGGAACAGCCACTCCAGCCCCAGGACCCGCCGCCAGGGTTCTGGGGCCAAGTTACAAGCAGGGAGGGCTGTGGCCAATATCTACAAGTTGCCACTCTTCTAGCTCCAGGACCCTGCATCATGGGTCCGGGGCCATCATTCCTCGCACAGAGAGCCAATTTTCCAAAGCATCAATAAACAGCCACTCCAGCCCCAGGACTTGCCGACAGGGTTCTGGGGCCAAGTTACTGGCAGGGAGGGCTGTGTCCAATATGTATCTAGAAGCTGCCACTCCAGCCCCAGGACCCGCTGTCAGAGTTCTGGGGCCAAGTTATTGGCAGGGAGAGCTGTGTCCAATAACTAGAAGCTGCCACTCTAGCCCCAGGACCCACCGTCATGACTCTGGGACCATCATTTCTTTCACAGAGAGCCTTTTTCCGAGTGCCTGAACCAAATGGGTGAACCAAACTGGACCGAACTGAACGGCCGAACCCGAACCGCGACCTGTTCACCCAGTCCTATTCTTTAATAAAGTTTCTGTTTACACAAGTCCTTGTGCTTGTGTATGCCTTCCCTGTGGTGTGGGGCTCTGTCTGTGCCCTTGTGGTTTGGTTTGGTATGTTGTGGTTGCTTCTCGGGGACTGCCTCTGTTGGTGTGTTGCATGGTTCTGTCCCTTATCACTGGGTCCCCTTTGGTCTGGCCCCTGGGTTCCCTATCCTCATCGCTTTGTCCCCTGTCCTGTGTTGGTGCTGTACCTTCTGCCCCCCTCTGCCCCGTTTGTCGTATCCTCCCATCCCCTTCATCCCTCAGGCCTTGGGGGGGGGGTTGCCCATCCTCTTGGGTCATGGCCTTGCTGGTTCTGCCCCCCTCCCTTCCCTGCTTTGCTGTTGGTTTCCGACTGTGCCGCTAGCATCCCTGGCCAATGCTTGGTTGCCTGCTGTGCCTTTGCAACCATCTTCTTTGTGCTTGGAGGTGCCTCTCACCTTTCTGCCCTCAGTTCCTGTCTGCACCGTGGACCTTGGCACCTGGCCCCATCTCCCCATCTGTCTTATTCCTGGCTTTGTGATTTGGTGTCCGGGGGTACCTATGTGTGGTGGTCCGTTGGGGTTGTTTGTGTTGGTTTTGGCCCCATCCATTTTGGGTCCCACCTGTTCTTGCCTGTGACCTTTATCGTTCCCGGCCCCCCTCCCCGCTGGGGTCCCCTCACTCCCTTTTCCTCCTGAGTTTCCCTGTTTGCCTGTGTACACGGCGGTGGGGGGTCTGGTTTGCCTGGGGTGCGTGGTGCCCGGCTGTCTGGTATGTGTCATGACCTGTCTGGGGCTGCAGCTTTGTGACTCCTGTCATTCCAGCTCCCTCCTCCCCTGCCCACACTGAGTCTGGCAGTGTGGGGGCAGTGATGTGTGTCATGGCTTTGTTTGCCCTTCCATGGCCATGTTGTCAGGTGATTGTGCTGGGCATGGTTTCCCTTCCATTCGGTGTTTTGGCAGTCTGCATAAATGTCTTGGGTGTTTGCTCAGTGGTTCCCAGGGTAGGTGTTTTCCCCATGGGTGTGTGACGGCCCCTCATCTTCCTTCCCACAACCTCCTGCAGCGGTGTCCATGTAAATGTCTCCCTGCTCGGTGACGGTAGATGTGCGGTGGGTGTGCTCTCTCACCCATCTCCACCCACTGGGGCCGCAGCAGCGTCCGTGTAAAAAAGGCCTATGAGCAGTTCATGCATACCATGCACTGGCTATGCATGCATCCTGAACTTGGTATGCATATGGTGTGCGCACACACTGCGCACATGTACTTGGTGCATGTACATATTTTGGATTGACTCCAATATAATGAACGTTAATAATGTATGTGATAGTTGTATTGGTTGTAACATCTTTATGTAGACTTTCTGGAAGAAAAGTGAATAATCTGCACCCCAATTAGAAATGCCCAGAGCATGGGGCATGTTGGATAAGGGAGCTTATTCTTTGTCATCATAAGGTAGCTTATTGTGTAGCTTCTAGCCTACAACAGAAGACTGCCGTGTAGAGTTAGGTCTAAATGTTGTCTCCATTGTGAGTACTTGGCTTTTTTTACCTTTCCAGTTTCCAGTATAATCAAGCAAGAAGTGCAGGAAACAATATTTGTGGGGAATGGAAGAGTTTTCCTATCTTTATATAACATCTATACACTAAACAAAAAGCCTAAGCACAACAACAGAGGTGGTAGGGGGCAGGACTGGAAATCAGCTGTCAAAACACGAAGTGGAAAGTCTACTATCATGGACTGCAATCCTTAAACCACTGTCTATAGAGAAGTCCCATTCGAGCCCAAGAATACTGTGGCCATAGACAATGATGATGGAATATCTTTCTCACTCAAAGCCACCACTCACCTTAAATTTAAACTTGGTATTTTTCAGTGCGTAGTAGTATTGCTTATATTTTAAAATAAATTCAACTTTTAAGCTGTTGAATCAATCATTTGTCATGTTGGAAACTCATTCTTCCTACCTCTTGTTATGTTTAATGAAGGGGAATCTTAAAATTTTCACATAATTAGTGGAAATCATTGCAAAGTTCTATCCTCTATGAACACATACTAGACATTGTTTAAATTGAGGTGCTTTATATACTTGTTGTTTTTCAGCATTTTAATCAAAAAATACCTCTGAGGATACCTGTACCTCTCAGGGGCAAAAGCCCAGACCTTCAGACATTTAGATTTCACTCCGTCATTCATTTAAGTCAATAGTTCAGCTCCCATTAACTTTAATGATGGAGGGTTATTCCTTTAGACAAGTTCTTTATGCAGTTTATTAGTCCCCATCGTCTTCTCTTCAGCGACATCGTCTTCTCTTCAGCGACATTGCTCACATGTATAAAATTAAGCAAGTGCACAAGTAGTTTTGTGATTGTAGCCTCGTGACAGATAATTAGTCATATGATACAATGAAACAAAACATCAATAGAAGATCAGCGACCTATATGGGTTTTGGATGTTTTATATGAAACGTAAAATGTGACTCTGGTCTCTGTCTTGAAGAGATTACATTCTAAAGAGAAACATGAGACTTGATATGGGGGAATGACAGCAGAATAGTAACAGGGACAAGGCTTCTAGCAACACACGTGTGGGGTTACTTGTGCTTAGTGCAATAGGGAGGATAGTTAGTTTCTGTACCCTTTAAGAACATGGGCGTGGTGGGAAGCTGACTGTTTAAGAGTTGAAAGTCGCAGGTGGGGGGCAGGGCTTAAGATAAGGTGGAAGTTGAGCTAAGGACACAGCCAGGGAGAAAGTGCAACAAGCTGTGGAGTGGTTGGGGAGAATGGAGGCCTTCATTGACCCAAGGATAGAGCAGGGAACTGAGAACCTAGAGGCAGCAGGAATAAGGCAGCTACTAGTCGGGCAGTGTAAAGAAGTGGGTGGTTGATTTGAAATTGCCAGGCAGCAGGCAGGCCAGGATGGAGCAGCTGCCCCAGGGTGAGTTGGGGTTGAGATAGAGCAGCCCCATTGGAAACCCAAGTGAGGAACCAGAAGTTACTTGTCTGGAGGAGGGCTAGAGTGTAGCCAGGGGCCAGAGCCCTGTCTGGACCCAGGCAGCAAGGGATTCGCTTGGCTGGGACTTAAGGATGAATAGAGGAAACCCCAAGATAGACGGAGCAGGAAGAGAACCAGCAGCCACATGGGAGACCTCCGCCAAAGAGTCTGTGGTAAGTGGCCCTGTCACAGTGAGTTTATCCAATGGCCTGCTTTGTAGAGGTGTGCAGTTTGTTTTTGTTATTTCAATAATGAAAATGAATTTTTCATTTTTCGTTATTTCAAAAATTTGTTTTCAGTTTTGTTTCCTATTTGCATGGGGGGGCTCTGTGTGTGAGGGGGGGTTATAATGAGATGCAATCTGCTGCCACTGGCACTTCTACCACACACACACTGACAAAAATGGAAATGAAACCAAAAACAAAATGTTTGGTTTCATGCAATACCGATACCAAAAACGACACCAATAACAAAAAACAAAACTTTGTTATTAACAAAAACAAATAACAGTTTTTAATAATGAAAACTAAAAACGAAAACGAATAATGACATGAATCCCTGGTGTACACCTCTACTGCTTTGGTTGAATGACACCTTACCTTGGCAAACTACTGTTTACTACTTCCTATAATAGGAGATCTAGAGGTCAACCCAATAAAATTATCAAGCACCAGGTCTAAAACTCAGAAAAGGAAGTAAGGAAAGAAAAAAGAGTATTGGTTTTTCACACAAGGCACAATTGACCTGTGTAACTCGCTGCCATGGGATGGTGCAACGGCAAATAATATTTTTTTTAAACCATATAGATAAGTTCTTGCAGGATGTGTGTGTGTATTATATACATATATGATACTATAGTCACCAATGACTATATTTATATAAATACATACAAATATACATATACATACACACATGTATGTGGCATATATATGCCATATAAGTGTGTGTGTGTGCCATATGCCATATTATAGTCATCAGTGTGTATATATATAATAGTCATTTCAAGCACCTGGATAATTTCAAGCAAATGATTAATTTCAGTGGAACTAGGATTACACTCCAAGGGTAAGAACATAAGAACTACCTTATTGGGTTAGATCAACAGTCTATCTAGCCTAGTTGTCAGCTGCCGCAACCACTCCTTGGCACGACGGCTGCTCCCTAAAACCAGAAGCCCCGCCCCCACCAGCACTAACCATGCGGAGGTAGCTCCGCAGCAGATCAGACCTCCTGCACGCCCCGCCATAGCGCCAACAGCGGGACCGCCCCACGATGCAACCAGGCTCCGCCCCCCGTTGCGCTGATCTGCACGTCTCCAGGAGCGTGCGGAGGGCGGGGCTTCCCCTTCAAAGGCCGGTTTCACAGCAAGTCTGGGCCAGTGAACAGAGCTTGCGTCTGGAATGAACTAGCCCCCTCTCGTTTGAAAGCTAAGTGACAGTACTAGTGTGATACTCTCCTGTGTTTGTTTCCCTTGTTGCCTCCATTTTCCCTTACCTTCCCCCTCCTGGTTTGACGTGTTTTGAAGTGGCTCTTGTATTGTCTTGTGTTTGTTTGAACTCCTGTCCCTGTTGATCCTAGAGTGCCTGAGTGGGTAGTGTGAAGGGGCCTGCGGGCTTGGCGATTCTTCCCCCTCCCTGGGCTCCTGTCTCCCCCCTATCCCACTCCAGTGTGCAAGTCCTTAGATTCCTGCCCCTTATACCCCGGGTCCTCACCTCAATTCCCCTGCACCAACCCCCACCGTTTTTCCCATTCCCCCTCTGGTGTGCAAGAACCCTGCCTAACCAAAAGCTCTGTGCCCTATGATGATAGGAGCCTACGTTCCAGGTGCGAAAGCCCGAGGAATGGCCCAAATACTATCCTGACGGGCCTCCGGAACCCCCCTCGCAAACAACAGAGCTCTCCTAGAGTGTGTGGTGCGCCTGGGAAACCCTTGTTCCCCCTTCCTTTCCCCTCCCCCACTGACACTAGTATATATAGATTTACATGGGCCCTTTTCACACAGACACTCTAACACTGAAAAAATGGGTGTTGCATTTTATTATACATGCTTCAGAGCACCCATAGAGCACACCTGCAGCCCCCGCCCCCCTCTTTCTCGGGAGTGAGATCCTAGTTCAACTGAAATTAATCATAAAACTCCCATTGACTTCAGTGGGGTCAGGACTTCTCCTTTGGAATAGTCACATTGAAGTTGTTGGGAGTAATTGTGTACCTGAGAAAATCATGCACATGATCTCTTTCATTTTAGGTTTTGTATAATCAGTTAGGCCATATTCACACAAGACACTCTCCACCCACTACCCACCCACTATACATGTTGCAGGGATTCAGTGTTGCTCTATGGGTGCCCTGTAACATGTATAGTGGGTGGAGAGTGTCTTGTGTGAAAACACCCTTAGTTTCATGTAGGACACTAGGAACTCCCAGGCCAGTCTTGGGTGGGAAGTTGTCGTTACCAACCAGGATTTGACAATGGCAAAAAACATTCTACCTTCTGATTGCTGTTCTGGCTGTAAAGCAGCTCTTGTGAATGGAGACTGTAGGATGAAAGTCTCACTGGGTATATTAGGACATACATAGCCTTTTTAAAAATACTTTTTGTTATTTTTAATTTAGCAACCACTTGAACTTTACTCAAGCACTTTCACCTGCCTGTTCCTCAGGGAAATGAAATATATTTACCATAGCTTAACCGTAGCTTATTTCACTTAGGTACACAGTAAGCTAATGATCTCCTGGGAAACTGCTATTATTACAAGAGGCTTCTAAAAGGACAAGGAGTTAAAAATCATTGGCCGTTTTGGCCCTTTTTACACGGACAGTGTGGGGGGATGGGTGTGTGACTGCAGTGGGTGGAGGTGGGTGTGCGCCCATTACCATGGGTGCATGCCCACCTCCACCCATCTCACCCATGGAGCATCAGACATTGGAGCCCATTGATCCGTGCATGGGTGATGGGTGGAGGTGGTTGAAGATGGGTGGAGCGTGGGAGTGCTCATGCACCCCCACCCACTGCAGTCCCACGGGCACACACACACCCCGCACCCACTGTGGCATTCACACAGATGCTCCCCCACCCCACTGCACGTGTGTGAAAAGGGCCTTACTTATCATCATCCTCAGAAAGAAAGAAATATCAGACACCTTATTCTTGTTCACTTCTTTTCCATGTTGACCTTAGCTCTTGTAATGATAAAATTATAGTTTGGAACCCAAGCTGGCTAAAATCCCAACATATTGCTTTGTGAGTTACTTTTACTAAGGCTTTACACTGTGTTCCGGAATTCAGTTTGTCAAAGCTCTATTTTTATTTTGTCTTAAGCCTGATTTTATCAAGGTTGCTTGCCTTCCAAAAATGGATGGGTTTTAGCAGTAGTTAGCAGTTGGTAATAGGAGTCAAGAGGAGTGAGATTTTTAACACATTCAGAATGTTTAATTTCCCCTCCATCTGATGATAATAATTTAACATGTAAAAAATAACATCAAATTATGTGGATTTAAAAAAGCCTCCCACACGCCTTATGGAATTCAGATACTGTGTGGGACTGTAACCATGAGTATGTTCAATAAGCATGATCTCCCGAATCATATTTTCATTTAGGAAAAAAAAAGGTAAATTAAAAATTAATAGTAGTTGTTTTATCTAAACACTCTGAATTCCTAACATTTAGATGATGCCTATTGGGATACTATGTTATTTAATTCAAATGAAGCTAAGACTTTGCTTAGGGTGGAAGCTATAAAACATAATATATTTGTTTACTTGTTGTATGTATTTCCATAATTGGAACATTGTAACACAGTAAATCCGAGGATGAAAAAGGATCCAAGGAGACCATTTTTATTCTGTCAATTTCTAATACTTCCTTGATTGAGCTTTTTTATGTGCAGAAAAAAGTATCTCCATGCAATGTTTATTTAAATGATAGCCAACCTCACAAAAATAGGAGTGCAAATTTTCCTTTCACTGAGTGCAGCTACTTTAGTTTTACACCCCACAAATAGATTTGGCAGCACACAGACCAGATGTAGAACATGCTTTACAAATTCGTATAACAGGCTGGCACAGAAAAAAAATACTGTAGGATGTGGGAAACCCTCTCTGCTTTGCCATCCAAGAAATAAGGGGGAAAAAACTACTGTACCAATTGGAGACCTTTTTAGAAATCTCTGTGTGAAACATATGCTGTGAATGCTTTCAGGTATTGCTATAAGTAAAAAACAGAGAGACTTCCACCCAGGGGCGTAGCAAGGTTGAGAAGAGCCCGGGTTCAAGTCTTAGTTATGGGCCCTTAATGTGTGCGTGCGCAAAGCAGGCACGCGCGCGCCAAAAAACCAAAGTGGGAGGAGCTTAAGGGAGGGTTGGGGCTTAAGGGAGAGGGAGGGGCCTGCCCATCCCTGGCGTCCATCTAAGTAAGCTCCGCATAGAGCCTTATGGCTGGTAGAGCTCTAGGGAGAGGCTTGTACATTGTAGGTGGAGCCTCCAAAAATCCAGCAACAAAGAGTTTTCAGCGTTAAGATATGATGGTCAGAACATTAATTTACACTGGGGAACTCCTTTCTGCTGAGTACAACCCTACCACTTGGAGACAGAGAACTTTCCTACTAGCACCGCATCCAGTAAGCGGATGGGACTCCAGTAGGACAGCTCTCTGGGTGAAAACAGACATGATGCTAACCACACTTAAACCACACTGGGTGGTCATTTATGCATGTTGCAGGGCTGTATTGGTGCCCTATACAGCCCTGCAACATGCATAAATGATCACCAAGTCTGGTTAAAGTGTGGTTAGCATCATGTCTGTTTTCACCCTCTCTCTCCATCAGTGGTAGTGCCATAGTAGGATTAAAAAAATCCTGTTCACATATTTAAGACAGGTAATAGCAGACAACCTTAAAAGGGACAAGCACAACACAGCAAAGGCAAGGGCAAGCAACAAGTCTGTCTGCTAACACAGAAGCGAGAAGGATGACACACACCAGTGACCACAGTCGCAAAAAGGAACATAGGGGATCACGTGGGGATGGGTGCAGGCTGTGAGTGGGTGGGGGGCATGAGGGAAGGGGGAACTCTTCAGGCTGGGGGGGCAAGGAGAGGGAATGGGGATGGATGGGGGCACACTGCAGGCTGGGGGATGGGAGGGAAGGGGGATGGGGCAGGTGGGGGGGGGAAACACTGACAGCACTTACCAGAGGCTGGAGCCTCCCCCCCCCTAGACTCGGCTGGGTCCGGCCAGGGACGGGTCCCGATGTGGAGGAGGCAGCGGCATTGCTCCAGGGACTACTCTGGACTTGTGGGTGCAGGGAGGGAGCACAGCACTGCCTCCCTCCCTGCGCCCGCAAACCCAGTCCCTGGGGCGTTTCTGGGGGCAGTTGTTCTTTTAAAATTGCCTGTGCCTCATCCTGACCCTGCCGGGAAGGGCGCTGATCAGGTGCTTTCCCTCCCCGGGGCCAGGATGAGGTGCAGGCAATTTTTTTTTTTAAAGTTCCCTTACTGCCGGCTGCTCCTCCCCGCCGGTCTAAGCCTGCTGGAGCTGCAGATTGGGGGAGGAGAGGAGAGTGGCCGGCAGCAAGGGTGGCAGGGATAGCCGGCCGGAGGCATCTGGTCCCCCGGCGAGGGGGCTCCCTGCCGCCACGCGTAGTGGGGACACCGTTCCCAGGGCGGTCCTGTCCTGGGTGCAGCAGCAGTGTCCTGACTCCGTGTGGCTGGGCCCCTCTCGCTGCGGGGCTAGGATGCCTCCGGCCAGCCCTGGGCCCCCCACAGGGACAGGCCCGGATGTAACTGAGCCCCCCTGCGCCACGGTGACTACACCCCTGCTTCCACCTTTATAAATGTATGGTATAGTTAGATAGTATTCGATAGAGTTAGTTCATATTGGCAACATTTTGCTCCACTATATTCAGCCAAGAATGCATACCTGCAATAAGAGATAAAAATAACTTTTCAGCTTAAGGTAGCTTATCATTCTTTATAACACCAAATCAGGAATAATGGGGCTAGTGTAAGTAAGTAAAGTTTACTTTATTTATGGCTATAAGCTAAAATCAATTATAAAATCAATAAAAAGAATATCAGACAGACAAATCTTGTAAAATAATTTCACATTATTGAATAAAACATCATAAAATAACACATTCAGTATTTACATAGCAATGTTTATTGTTAATACAAATAATAAAAACCAACACCAAAACAGCCACAGGCAAACTAATATCTCTTAGATACTTAACAAGATCAGCATGCCAGATACAGGCCCTTTTTACACAGGCAGCGGTGCCTGGAGGGGGAGATGAGTGTGCTTGCATGTTGAGTGGAAGTGGGTATGCGCCCATTCCCACAGGTGCACACCCACTTCCACCCACGGAGCCTCCTCCAGTTTGCCAGATGGCTCTGTGGGTGGGTGATGGGTGGAGGTGGGTGCTGTGCGGGAGTGCACGTGCACCCCCACCCACCACCCATACTGTTTGTGCATGGAAGGACACCCATCTCCCCCCCACCGCACACCCGCCCACACACCCAGCGGGGGGGGGGGATGTCAAAACGACCTTAGAAGACAATTTTCCATTATTTTTTTATTTACATAGTTTGCTTCTTATTTTACTAGCTATATTCAAAAAGCTTCCTAAAGTATATACGACAGGAGGAGAATTGTTTTGTAATAACCAAATTGCCTTTTCTTTAGCAGACCAAAAGGAGAGCTTTGCAGTTACTGAGTCTAGGTAATGCTTCCTTTTTTCTTTATATAGAAGACAATGCCAGAGCAGATGGATCATGTCCTCCATGACTCTCTGGTGGTATAAACATAATCTCTCCTCATAGGGAAATTTATTCCATCTGCCTCCAAGGACTGCTGTGTCTAGTTAGTAAAAATGCAGTTTTATGATTAGTCCCCTATGTTTGCTATTTTTACCACAACTGAGAGATAAGGAGCTAACATAAATTCAATTTTAATATATCTGAATAAAGCGGCACATTTAGACCACCTCACTACACCCAAATCATTTTGCCATGAAAATCCCCAAAATGAAGGTCAGTCTGAGATTTGTCACTCAACTGTGAGAGAATATCAATATTATTCTACATGTCTCCAAGACCCACCATCAAACCTTTATGCTTTATTTCAATTAACCAATGTAAAGTAGTTACTTGGGATTTCCAGCTTTCTAATAGGCACTGTTTGGGGCATCTAGAGGGAGGGTAAATTCTAATTTTCAGCTAATAGTGAATAACTCATAGTTGTGCTGTAATAGCTACACTTAGGGTAGCTAAGACAAGGGCTCTAGAGGCATACCACTGCGACAACTGTTACCGATGGAAACCCCTATTCCGCGCATCACAGCACGGTTTGGCAGAGACAGCTTTCCGATGGCTGCTGCTGCGGTTTGCCACAAATGGTGCCACGGCATTGCGGCTGGTCAATGGAAGCGGAACATTTGCGGATTTCAATAAGAAGCGGCACCAAGTTCCCTTTCCATCGATCTTTGTGGTTATCTGATCATTGTATCATGTTTACGCCGCCCTGAATACTTGGTACCGCGAGATCCGGTGGCATGATCAACTCTTGGACCCTGTTGACAGACACCCACATGCCCAATTTCATTGGCTACGGCTTTCCCAGAGAGACATGTACCGCCTTCACCATTAAGTATAAATAGGTATGTTTGTAGCCTTCTCCCTCTTGATCCCCAATCGCAGTGAGAGTGAGTGACTGTTGGAGCCGCACCGCCAGTGTCTGTGTTTGTAACACACTCTGATCTTCCGCACTCCGTGACAAAACACCACATTGTGACTCCAGGAGAGAGATTCCTATCCCTTCCTAATTCATACCATCAATTTTGGATAAGCAGGCTACACACAACATAAAGAAGGTTTTGTGTAAGTGCTTGAACTTTTCTGCTAATTCTGCTAAACTGTGTTATATTTACCTGCTAATTTAGTGCTAAAGCAGCTAAAGTAATTCTGCTACAGCTACACTTTACATTTTCCATTATCCTTTTTTAAAATAAATGTACACATATGTTGTTTGCTGGAATTGCTGCTAGCCTTTTAGTGATTACGTATATGTTTATTGCTCTGTTTGTGCTTATGTTCATTTGTTGTTCATGATAATGGCTATTGGTTGGATGGTGGGATCATTGGATAATTTGTGAAAACTGTGCTGTTGGGTTGATAATTGGATAATTTGTGCAAACATTATTACTGTGACTGTCCCAATTCTTTAGTTGTGAATGATGGGCAAACGGCGACCACAGCTGTCGCCTCCCCCGCTCCATGCTCTCCCATCCGTGATTGACTGCCCTAGCAGGCCCCCTCCCCCTCGCCTATTCCCGCATGTGCTCCAGAGTCCCTGCTCCAGGCCCACCAGCAGCTTCTGCAGCTACCAGCTACCACCCCCCCTCCTGGCTAGCTATTGATTGAGTGACTCTTCCGGAAGCCCCCTACCTATTCCCCCATGTGCTCCCGACTCGAGTGTCTGCTCCAGTGTATCCAGTGGCTTCCGCAGCTACCCCCCTCCTGACTCTCTATTGAGTGACTCTCCCAGCAGCACCCCCCCGCCTATTCCCCCATGTGCTCCCGACTCGAGTCCCTGCTCCAGGCTC
>QEPC01005146.1:1174049-1197598 GCA_003113815.1 Sphenodon punctatus
TATAGCACAAACATGAAGGCTATTAATAAATGTGTTCAAAATGTTAACAAGTCTGTTGGTGCTTTCATTAAAGATATTGACATGGTTTCAGTCTGGCATAGGAACATTGTAGCCACTGATAGCAATATGTTTTTGGATGATGGTGTACATCTTTCACAATCTGGCATGTCTATGTTCTATAGTAACATTAGGTCTGCAATATTACAAAATGTATTGTGATGTGTGTTTTTAGGAATGTATATTGCAGTAAGACCATGTTTTAATTTACATTTATTTCTCAATATTTTGTACATTTAAAAGCCTTGGAAACTTTTTTAAATGCTCATTTTTTTCTCAATTTCTTTCTGTAGATTATCAAAGAAAAGAAGAAATGGCACATGAATCTGCAAAGCAGAAATGTGATGATTCCTCTTCTAAGCTGCGCAATAGAAGTCACTGTCCGAGCCCTACTTTGTCGCTTCGCAATGGGGGAAAAAGGGTACAGGAGACAGAGAACCATCAGAAGAAGCAACACTCTGGGTCTCGCCAAACACAATTACCACAATCTTTTCTGGATGTTCCAGCTGTTGCTTCATGCGCCGCACACTCACAGTCTCCTATTCTTGTGTTGTGACCAGAGTCCCCACAGCAGTCTGATGTTGCAGAATTGTCTCAGCCACTGCTATCAATGCATATTTTGCCAGCAAAAATATCATTGCTGCAGCCTGGCAGTTCTAAACGCCATTACTTTCATTCTTTGCATGAGGCACTGGTGGAATATCTTGCAAAATGCACACCATCCGATGTAGAACAATCATCATTAGAATCAGACAACACTATAGAAATCCAGTTGTCACAGCACGATGATGATGAAATGCTTCTGCTCGAAATCGAATGCACAACAGATGAATTTCAAAAATGCATGCCGGAGGCAGTCCTGCACTGACGTGACAACACCCAGTGCCTATTGTCTACTTCAGCGAGAGATGCAGAAGAAATAGAAAACACTCTGGAAAGTGAGGCGGTACTACTGGGTGTGTCTGACAACGCCACTGTGAGTGCTGCGCATTGTGATGCCAACTCAGACAGTGATGTCACCGCAGATGATGTTGACATCGATGATGCCAATGGCTATTACAATGAAGATCCAAAATACACCCCGAGTTATGCACCATCGAAATTGGCAAGCCAACCGTGCAAAAGAGCCAGGATTGATGACAACCCAAGAAATGTGGAACAGCGAGGCCAAGGAAATTACCTTGCAATCTAGAATAAGGAAAAATATAGCACCGATGTTCAACAAATGTTTGTCTAAAAGTCAATCAACCTGCTCCAACGGCACCACCACGACAACAGAAACCAACGCCAGCAGTACATCACCAGTGGCTCATAGCACAACCATTACTAGAAATTCTATGTCTGCGTGTTTGCTGGCTCCCTCAACATCAACAAATGATGACAGTGTTTAATTGTTGTCACAGCAAGGAACAATCACCCAAACCACCGACAGCCATGCAGATGCAAGAAAAGCGCAAAGGTCAGATTTCTGGAAACATTTCACTGCCTGTGGCAAAAATAAATTTGTAGTCCAGTGCAAATACTGCTGCAGGAAAATAACACGAAAGAAGGAGGTAAGAGCCTCCCTGGTACTAGTGGCATGCATAGCCACATGAAGCACCATCACAAGTCTGTTCTCAATGCCTCTAGCAGAACACACTGCAGAATGACAAGCACCTCTGATCCATCTAGAAGCACTGCTAGTTCTACAACTGTGCAGACAACATTGCCAGAATTTGTGCAAAATCAAATGAAATTACCAGCATCTCACCATACTGCGCAGTACTACCTCTCACTGGTGTCCAAGATGCTTGCAATCGACATGCTTCCCTTCTCATTTGTTGAGAACGAGGGATTCCATTAATTAATGGAGGGAATGGCACCACGATGGAAGGTACCGTCACAATTTTATTTCACTACAAACACTATTCCCAAACTTTATGAGGCATCATGCAAAGCAGTATCAGATGCTATGCGTGACTGCGAGGGCAATGTTGTGCACCTTACAACAGACGTGTGGACCAGTACACAGCACATGGAGTACCTGTCCGTTACTGGCCACTGGATTCATCGTGACCCCAAGAAGAGACTGGTGAGGCAGCAACCCATACTTGCTTTGGAACACTTTCCTGAGACACACACTGCCGAAAACATCTGGGATAAATTGTTACAACTAACAGAGCACTGGTTACAGCCCCTTGGTCTCTCCGTTGGGTGCATTGTTTCAGACAATGGGGCAAATATAGTGAAAGGCATTTCAGATGCCGGTTTTCAAAATATATGCTGCATGGCTCATTCGCTGCAACTCGTGGCAAAGAAATTTCTCAAAGTGGATCCATTGATTAAGGACACAGTAGAGTGTGCAAAGAAATTGGTGGCACACTTTCATAGATAGGCAACATCATGCCGCAAGCTACGGAGGATACAGCAGGAGAGAAAGCTTCCACTTCATTTCTTCCCTATCGATGTCTGAACGCGATGGAACTCCACAAATCATATGCTGAAAAGACTGCATTCACAAAGACTTGCAATCGAGATTTTCTTTGCTGTGGCCACAAATTCTGTAAAAGAAGCCTCAGATATGCAGATAAATCTGAGACAGTGGCATGTAATAGAAAATCTCATTATTCTGCTGGAGCCCTTTCAGGCCATGATGGAGTTTGTGAGCAAGGCCAATGTGACAGACAGCCAGAGGTTGGCCTCGGTTGTATTATTAAGGAGCGAAGTTGAAGACATCACTGCCTCCTTTGATCATCAGGTGGATGGACAGAGGGGTAAACGTCTTGCCATTATCTTGCATCACATTATCTGCCAGAGCAACCAATTTGAGAAGATTGGAGAAGATTCAGTGTACCGGATGGCAACAGCTCGGGACCCACATTTCAAGAAGGTTAAGACGGTCTTGGGGTGGGGGGGGAGAATCCACTGCCGCTGCATGTGAAGAAATCGCTGCACAGATTGTAGGAGAGCATGGTAACAACACGTATGAATCTGAAGAGGATGAAGCCGAGAGCGTTTCCGAAGATAACACTCAACAGCCTCAGGCTTCTTCGATGTGGGCAAATTTTGAAAAGTATGGCCTCCTTGCACAGAATTGCACTCAACGACCAAGAAGATTTGATCCACTTCACCGACTAATAACACTCGCTGCAGCCGAGGATATGTATGACCAGTATCTGTTGTCTGCTGGTGTGGTTGGCATGATTAACAATCCACTCATTTACTGGGCAGAAAAAAGAGACACTTGGCCAGCACTCTAAACTTTGGCAATCACACTCCTTGGTTGTCCTGGCAGCAGTGTCCCATCAGAACGTTTATACAGCTGTGCGGGCAGAATTGTAGGTAATAAAAGAACTAGTCTTTCCAATTTATATCTAGAGCGCTTAGCATTAATTAAAATTAACAGGTCATTCCTACCTAAAATTACTAAGGATTTCCTGCAAGCCACAGATGAGGAAATGAGGTGCACCTCTGAGGCGATTGATCACCAGAAAAAAGGTTATGACCACCCAGACGAAATCTCGGAAGGTATACAAGAGCACTGAGTGAGGAGATATGCTTCGCCAGTGTCCACTTGTGTGAGCAGCAAAGGTTATGTTGCTGTAATGAAGTGTCAGTGATTCTGCTGTCTTTGATTGTGTAGTGAATGATTAATTTGTGCTGTCTTTTTCTGTATCACACACACACTTTGCAGAACTCACGGGAACAGAGCGCAGAACTCTTCAGCATGGATCTATTTTTCAGGATAGCAGCACCCACCAATGATTCCAAAAGCCATGGATGCTGTGCGGTCATGGCCTCAACGGAATGACACATAGACAAACTGGACTTGGGAATCGCATGGGGTGGTCCATTTGGAAATAGCATAGGAATGCATTGGCATAGTGATTGTGTTGTCAGTGATTAATTTGTGCTGTCTTTTTCTGTTTCACACACACACACTTTGCAGAACTCGCGACGGGAACAGATTGCAGAACTCTGGAACATGGATCTAATTTTCAGGATAACAGTACCTACCAGTGATTCCAAAAGCCATGAATGCTATGTGGTCATGGCCTCAACGGAATGACACATTGGCAAACTGGACTTGGGAATCACATGGGATGGTCAACTTAGAAATAGCATAGGAATGCATGAACTCAGTGTGTTGTACATCAGGGAAATTGTGTGTTTTTAAAAATAAATTAATGTATTTAACCTTCATCTTGGCTATTTAGGGAAAGTTATGGTCCATCCGACTGAAAGAACAGCAGGCAAGAGAAGTGATCAATCCGAAGTTGAAGCTAAATATTATTATTTTTTAAACTGATACATATGTTTAAAAAATACATATGTACATGTACTTATGTATTTATTTTTTGTAAACAAGCTACCAAAGTTGTATTTATATAACACAAGTATGCTACTTATCTTTGATACATATATAAACATTGATATAATATGTGATAGCTAGAATTTTTATAAAAAGTGTTCCTTCAAATTCTCTATTGAGTGCAAACTGCAAACTGAACAATGATCAACATGACTAATAAGTGTGCTTTTCTAATGCTTTTTTTTCCCAGGAAAATTGATCAAATCATGACAGGAACACTCAACAGCTACACACAGTCAATTTGTAGCCACTGCCAGTATTCTTCAGGAATCGAGTACTGATCCGATTGCCATTTTCATATGGAGTCATGAAGGAATTTTCCAACCACAATCAATTTTTTCCCCGCAAGCCAGTAGTGGTTTTTTTTATAAGATGTGAACAGTTGGTTTTGCCTTCATCTGGAGAATAAAACAAATTTGATTTGCAACCAAATTGATTGCCACAGCTACCAACCTGTAGTACATATAAATACCTACATCAAATAACAATTTGGTATTCATTCCTGTATGTGCTTTATTGTCTTTCAATCACTGATCATACACTCGAAACATGGTATATATTCTACTTAATTAAAGAAATCAGAACACAGACAGGGTTGGTTGAGCAGTCCAATGCATGCATAACTGTGCTGTCCTGTCCTGTCATCGGGACTTACTTCACAGAGCTTTGCATGGAGGGCAAGAAAGATTATACAATCCTGCTGCAGCTGTGATAACAGTGCATTCTGTAGCTCATACTTTTTAGCTAAAAAAAGTAGTCCATTTTGTTAGTGTTGGGATTTGAAAATAAAGCATATAAATTAACTATTAAAAATCAATGCCACTGTGCTATTTTTGCATTGTGATACATTGTAAATTAAAGCTAGCACAACAGCCCATTGTGCAGCATGCAATAAAGCCTGTATAGACAGTTGGTGGAAAATGGAAGGGGCATTTGATAACAAAAAATTTTGTGAGATGAGTGCTAAGTTCATAGACATTCCCTACCTAGTAACATAACAAAGAGATAGGTATGCTGGGTGTGTGTGTTTTGATGCATGAGTTGTTTTCTCAGCTGACCTGTGATGTGAGTGCCTCCACATTTGAAGAGACATTCAATTGGTTTGGACTCATTACATTTGAGAAGAGAGTGAGGCACACATCTGAGAGGGGAGGGGGATATGATAGAAGTTTATATAATCATGAGTGTTGTGGACCAAAAAAAATATTAAGGGAACAGTTATTTACTCTCAAAAATGGTAATATAAGTAGGGGACACCAAATTAAACTAATTGGTACGGAGTAGTACATTTTTTATTTTATTTTTAAAAAGAGGGGAGTCCCATCACACAATTAAGTGGTGGTACAATTGACTGAAAGTGCCAGATGATGTAGTAAAGGGAAGTCCAGTTGTATAGCTATGTTTAGGAAAGGGTTGGGAAATATTCTGGAAGATGGGTTCATGTATGTTTGGGGAATGTAACTTCTTACTGTTTGGGGGCTGGCAGTGGCAACCGCCATCAACATTAGGGAATGAATCACCCCAATGCTGTATGGATGGAATGATTGCAAAATGGCCCTGAGGTGCCTGGAGAATTATTTATGATCGGTTGGTAAAAATTCTATCCGCTCAGCTGCTGCAGATAGGGTTGTTTACTTGTGTGTTTGGTCACTTCACTTGTGAGTGTGGTGAGCAACAGGACAGGACAGGAGTACATCAGGGAGTGCTTGGAAATGGGAACATTTTCAATTGAGTAGGATACTACATGTACAGGTCAGACACAAAGCTAAATAATGATTAAAAATGCACATAAGTGAAAAACAAACTATTTAATAGAAAAAATATTTTTAAAAAAACTATTTTAAAATATATAATTTTGGGAATATTAACATCATTTAACTGAAAACTTTGGTTTTATATAAATACAAATTGGTACAAATCAGCTCTTCAGAAGTCCCTGCATTACTCGCACCTCCAGGAGTACTTCATCGAGTGACACACGTAGGGCTTGATTGTCCTCCCTCAAATTTTGCACCAATTCAGTCTGTGCCTCTAGTTGTTGTTCTGTAAAAATGGAATACAGATAGTGTATGCATTCTTGAACAGCAGCAAAAAAATTTGTAGGGCAACACTATTCACAAGGGTACTAGTAACAATGGATCTTAGAGAAATCCTTACCAATTTTCTCCTGTCTGGACATTATGTTGTGCACTGCATCTGTGGTGTCCCATACCGTGGACCAAATTGCAGAAGCAATGTCCACCAGAATTTCACCTGTAATGGGATTGAAAAATAAAACATATCAATGCACTGTTACTGACAAAAGCCCTACTAATGTAAAGCATGGAATACAGTGAGAGATCACATTAAAAAAACCTTGTATTTAACTTACCAATTCTAATAAGGCCATCAAGCAATGAAGCAAATCCTGCCAAAGCCATTCTGTCAGTTTTGAATTCAGATAGATTTGACATGAAAACATGCAACACATGGCCAACGTGAATTAAAGCCCGCCTCCCTGTGTTAAATGCCTGTGGCTGTCAGCTGTCAGTCACAGGGAAGGACTGTTCTTATTGGTGTGCGTCCGTTGCTAATTAAATGACCCATGTGGGCGAAGTTGGGCGGGTCCATCCGGCTATAGTGACAGCTTTAAGCCATCTCTGTCTATCTGAGAGCATGGGACTGTCTCGGGCGGCGCAGCGTACCTCAGNGACAGCTTTAAGCCATCTCTGTCTATCTGAGAGCATGGGACTGTCTCGGGCGGCGCAGCGTACCTCAGTAAAAGCACTAGAGATGCAGAGTTATCATTCTTGTTTTAAGTTAACAACTTAAAACAAGAAATAGTAATTGTAGACTATTTGGTGGAAGGGAAGGCGGTTCAGTAACAGTAACTGATAGTTATTATTAGATAGTGAAAGTTATTCTAAAACAATTGCACTCAATAAATTTCTTAAAACAATTATGAAAAGTGAAAACAGTGTATTCTTACCATTTCATTGGAGGAACATGAAGACAAAGAAAGTGTCCCCCAGGAGCAGACAGTCAGCAAGACCGGGTGGGCACAACACCCCCCTCTCCCTGTCTGTTGCCGGTTGCCGCCCACCAGCGCATCTGATCGCAATCAAACAGAGGAGACTCAGCAGCAGCAGGTCATCATGCACCAGGACTCAGGAGTCCTGACTCCTGAATGATAAATTAAACTATAAATGAAACTTATAGCAGAGAGAAAATAGGACGCACAGAGCCTTGCCTCGGGTCTGTCTTGGCTAATGTAATAAGCATATTTGTTTTGATTACCAAGTATGTTACATGAACAACACAACAGCAATGATTTTAAGATTAATAGAGAATTAATAGACAATGACTGTGTAATATAAAAGTCTGAAAAAACATATAAACGTAAAATGCAACACTGCAGATTAGAACCGCCAGAACAAAAACTACAGCATGTAAGCGGGGGGGGGGGGTGTGAACCACTGTGCTATCATGTCCTATTGGTGATGTATGACTTTAGACTTCATATGCATGCATGCATGGATGGACTCTCAAAAGTGTTTTATAGGACTGGCCGGCACAAACTTTCCAGGTTGGGTGTAAAGCTTGCATATTAGCAGCCAGCAACAGAAGTTGGTTGAATTAAAGATATCATTTGAACTACTTTGCCTCCATATCTTACATTTGTATCATGATGGGACCACAGTAGCACTGGATGGCAAGTTGGAAACACTCTCGGCCGGGGGGGAGGGGCCTGGGAGTGGGGGACTTATAGTTCCTAACTCTTTGAGGGTGGGGGAGTTCACGTTCACTCCCAAGCCTACTTACTGCAGTTAGCTGTTTAGTGTTAACTGTTAACAAAACAAAGAGGTAGGCATGGTGGCAGGTGTGTGCTGCAGATGAATGTCATTCACTCATCTCATCTCTTGTGCCTGTGACTCCGAGGGTTTAGAGGGGGAAGGAGGGGAGTCAGGGTGCCGCCTGCAGATCTGTTTTATGTATTGCCTGCGTGCCTGCAGCACTGAGCCACTGCTTATGGGTTACATTGTGAATGCATTGTTACATTGTGCAAGTTACATTGTGAATATGGTAGTGGCGGGTATCCCAGTGGGTCAGTCAGGTCATGTACAGGGCCGGGCAGGAACACAGCAGTAATTTTATGATTAACATACAATAACAGTAATGCAAAAGTAAAAAAAAACATTTTAAAGTGACACAGAACAGTGGGGATTCAAACCCACAGAATAACAGCTTAAATTGTACAGCAAGCAGCACCTTAACAACTATGCCACGATGCCATATTGGTGTTGTAGGAGTTGTGAACAACACCACTATTGTTGTTGTTCACATTGGATCAAGGGATACTCCTACAGAGTTCTGTTGTTCTTCTGACTTCTTCTAGACTGAGAAAGTGCGAATTGAGGATTGTAACAAACTCTTCTGCATGGACTTCATTCCTTCAACTTTCTGTACCAGTAAAAATGACTCAGTCAGCCAATACACAGGTCACCTTAAACTCCCACCAGGAGTTTTGCTCCAAAAACTTTAGTTTGGAGTTCAATTTATGTTTACATAAAAGATCAATTTACCATTAAATAAAAACACCGTTCCTTGAACTCCCACCCAGACCATGTGCATGTATGTATTTGAGAAGAATGGGCAGTGATTGCGGCACAGACAAACACCAGCAGTCATCACAGCACACACATGCGCAGCAGCACAGCAGCGCTGCATACTCTCTTCGCGGAACCACGATAAACGCTCATGACTGTCTCTCATATTAAATTGGTGGAAGGAGGAAAAAGGCTGACGATCATCACCGTTGTCGCGTACAATCGGAAAAAGGAATAAAGCACATAAATGCCGCATCTGCGGATTCTTGTAGCAGAAAATGCAGAATCGCGGCGGTACCGGGCAGAATTCCACGGGGCACAATGTGGGATGCCAAAGTTTAGGAATGGAATTGCGGCATGGTAAAAGCTCCTGCTGCATCACCTCTAACTAAGACACCCCCGTGTATGTAGGACTGAAATGGCAACTCCTTTTTCCGTTCCGCTATTTCATTCAGCCATTTCAGAATTGCCGGAGACTTTCCACAGCTTTTCCGCCAGCATTCTGCCAATTCCACCGGCATTCCACTAATTCAGAAACTCTCGGAACAATTGGAAACTGTTGGAACAAGCATTGTTCCGCTACTTTGCAGTGCAGGTGGAAATTGCAGAAGACAGAAACTGTTGGAACAAACGTTCTATTATTTTTGCAGCTGGTGGAAGTAGTGGAATAAAAGTAGCAGCAGAAGTAGTGGAATGAAAGTAGCAGAATAAACGTCTCTATTGTACCATGCCACTCATTCCAGAAGAGCTTTTTCCATTAGAAAAAGTTACCGCAGTGGCTTGCAGTTTCAGCCCTACATGCATGGACACCCACCATCCACTTGGGGAAGCACCCATATAAATTCGGTCTATGGGTGTGTGTACTTCCATGACCCATGCACTGCCCACCTATGGCCATGTATGGGGCATTCTGGAAAAATCCAGAGTGCCCTGTGTGGGGACGGGGTGGGTGGTGCATGGATGGGGTGGCCATTGGGGGGGGGAGCTTATTTTAAGTGCTTCCCCATGCATGACACCCCCCACCCATCCCACACACCAACCACGGATCCCCCCCATCTTGTTTAAAAACATCCTTAGAAAGCCTGTTTCAGCTCTTACTAGAGAAGCAGGTGTACTTCTGTGTAATTTTAAGAGTTTCTTTTTAAAAAAAGAAAAAAACACTGTGCACATTCTGTAACCCTAGTTCCTTTCTCATCTAAACCCCAAATTTCAGCACTTCCAACTTTATTTTACCAACACTTCAACACAAGGTCTTTTATTAAACTAGATTCCTCCTATGATCTGAGTGGAGGGTCCCAGGTTCAAGTTCTAGCAAACCTGGAATTTTTTTGGTCAATTTACCAACTTCTGACACCTATTTATTGGTCTTCTGTCTCAGAAAATCGACTTCCAGGTCTGGACTCAATCTCAATGCCATGAACAAATATTTATTACAGGACATTTAGCAAATCCACAACCATTGGAACCACCTTGGCCAAGCCCCGTCATGTGGGGGCGGGGGGGGTGGGACTTCAGATTAACTTAAGCTGGGAAAACATTGCAAGTATTCTTTTAGTTATTTTTATTTATTTATTTTCTTTTTGTTCCTAATCTTATGGTTAAAGTTTAGACATGTCAGCTTACTGTTTGAGCTGGCTTGGTCTGGTTCTTGGTTGAAAATGTAAATCCAGAACAATATTGTGTGTACTACTGTAAACTACGATCACAAAGACAAATGTAACTAAGAACTAAATACAATAAAGCTCTTTAAAAATAAAAAAATTTAAAGAAATTTAAAAAGAATTGACTTCCAGTCCCAGAAAGTCAGCTTCTGGTCCTGGAAAAAACAGTTCCAGTCTCATTTTTTTAAAAATTTCCATCCTGTTTTTTTTGTTTTCAGTATACCATTTGGTACTCAATATACCAATTGGTAAGTGGAAAATTGAAAAATTGATGTAACAGGGCACAGCTCGCCAGGGTACATCCCTGCAGGATCAGACTCTGGCAGTCACAGTCTTCTCAGGGAATCAGCTCACACAAGTCACAAATGTCTAAGAATGCACTCAAATATCTCTTTATTTTACATAGCCTCCTCAGTAGACCTGTTCTCTTACACAGTCTCTACAATAGCACAGTTCATCATCATAGACTTCCTCTCTAATTCTGAGAATCCAACTTCTCCAGCACCTCAAGCACTAACTATCCCCAGTCCCAGGCTTCAGGCTCAGCCCCAGATAAGTTAGCCTGCAGCCAAGCCTCAATACTGTCCCTTCTGTGGGCCTCTCCAGGCATCCCACAACCTGGGTCCAGGCTTCTTCACCCAGCCCAGCCCAGTGTCAGTACCTGGACATCAGTCCTTGGGGATCCAGGCTTCTCCTGTAGATTCCAGCTGAGAGTCAGCACCAGACAGCTGCCTCCAGGCAGCTCTTCTCCCTCCCAGCATCCAGGCACTCCAGCTTTTCCCAGCAGGACTTCAGCACCTGGACAGCTATCCTGGTAGAGCAGCCTTTCAGTGATGTGCTCCCTTCACAGTCCCAGCACAGAATGATTCTGCTTCAACTCAGCCTTCCTTTATACCAGCAGAGTGAGCATGGCCATGCTTCACTCTCTCTGGCCTTAAAGGGCCAGCATATGCCCACTCTTTACTTTCCAACCTGTTTCAACTCAGGCTGGTGTCTATTCACAGGGCAGGCTTGACCATGCACATGTCCAGTCCTCAAGCTGGAGCATGCCCTTGGGCGGGCTCCACCATGCCCAGCACCAGTGTCACTCTTGCTGGTGCCTGTGCTTGGCCCTCTTAAAGGCAAAGCAGCCCTGAAAGGCGGCTCCCTGACACAATCTGTAATGGTAATTGGTAAAAATTACTGATTTGGGGGATATCCAGGTAACTTGCCAGGTGCCCAAAAATGTATTATCTGTGGGTACTAAATTAAGTACCCCTTTCAGACCTACAGGACCCATCCTCATGCTCCACACCTGCCTCCTGTAAATATTATTATTTTATTTTATTTTATTTTATTGAGAACACATAAAAGCACATAAAAAGGGGGAGAAATAGTTTAGGACAGAACCACAGGCTAAGTTTGTTTCTGTCTGTTGATTTTTTGTATTGATTGGAGACAATGGGATATGACTCCTGTGGCACATGCATCCCCCACCCAAGAGAGACAGAGGCTCTCCAAAGCCCTCCAGAACTTGTGTAGACATGGAAGTTCTGGATAGATCCTTACAGGCCAGGTTGCCTGCCTTTAGGCCAGATCGTTCAGGGAGGGCTTTGGCAACAAGGGACTTAGGTTGTGGTCTGGGTTTGATGACTGTGAGGATGCAGAGGTCAAAGCCAGATCAGAAAGGTACACTGTACTGGTCTGAATTATGTCACCCTGATCAAGGCCCTGAGGGAATACCCAGCTATTAGGCCAGGAAACAGGGGGAGCTGATCCATTGTTTATACAACAGATGACTAGGTATCAATTTATGCTAAAAATATTTTAAAAGATGGAGCTAAAGTAGTTCAAATGATATTTTTTAATGGACCAAATCTGTTGGTAAGAATGAGCAAGCTTTCCAGTCACACAGGGCTCTTCCTCAGGCATGTAGCACAGCCAGTCAGAAATAAAGTGAACAAATGTAGGGCAGGTATATATTAGAAAGCATGGAGTGACATGAGTGGGAGTGGATAAGACCAGGTAATGCGGGGAGTAACTGCCTAGAACTAAAATGGAAAATAATGGACTCAAGAGGAAGTTACTTCTCCCAGAACAGCCACTCCATCTCTGATCTCTCAGTCCTCATCCCCAAAGGAAACCTACACAACATCTTTAAAAGATAGGCCCAGGAACTAAAATTCATAACTTTATTAGATCTCAAAAAGAGCAAACTTGACAGAGACTGAAGCTTTTAAAACAATTATACAAATCATTCTGTAATAACTAACATACACCCTCAGCTGTATATGTATACTTGGCTGGCAAGGCTCAACCTTGAATCCATGACCTTTGGGTTGCTGGAGTGCCTTTTAGTGCCGTGCACCAGTGAGTGTGCTGATGCACCCGTGCTGTCTTTCCTTGTGTGGTTGCTCCTTGTGTGCTGTGCCCTTCCCTAGCTGTAACCGCTTGCCCTAGACCTGCCTCCCAGCTTCCTGATTGGCCACAGGAAGTATGTAAGCCTTGGTGTGGCCACAGGAAGCTGATGGAGCAACGTTTCTTCCCTCCCCCACACTTCTTGTCTGTTGTGGCTAAGTATTGTAGTATGTAAGGTGGGCCTTCCTCAGTTCCCCTGTGTGTATTCCCATTCTCTCACCACCACCACCCTTAAGTGTTGAGTGACTGTGAATGGTTGTGTACCCTACTTTGTGCGAATCCTCTGCTTGGTTGTTTCCCCGCTCCTTGCGAGCCCCTTGGGTGTTGTTCCCCCGCCCCCCGCTCCTTGCGAGCCCCTTGGGTATTGTTTTGTTCCCCCCCCCCGCTCCTTGCGAGCCCCTTGCTCAGTGTGAACCCCCTGCTCATTGTTTCCCCCACTCCTTCAGCCCCCCGCTCCATGTGAGTCCCTGTTTAGTTGTTCCCGCTCGGTGCGAGCTATACCCACTAGAGTCTGTCACAGTGGGATCTCCCTATTTTGAGCCCTCACTCCCTTCTCTGAGACGTGGCTAGCCTTCCCGCTCCCTCTGCCTATCTCGCTTCATCATTTCTCTTTCTACCTCAATGATGAGCCAGCAAGTCATGGACACGTCAGCTTCTCACTGAAATACTGTTCCCCTGGCATCGGGATCTGGCTGAGAGGTACTATTGCTGTTTCGCTTCCCTTCCTATCTTCTTAGCAGCGTCCCTGGGCCCTGATTCCTCAGACACATGACAAATTGCTCCACCCAGAAACTACCCCTTTCCCTTCCCGTAATTCCCCTTCCTTCCTGTGCCTCGAGCTACAATTACTTGTGGGTATAAAAATGAGTTCCAGCCTCCCCTCTTGCACAAAGGCACCATCTTCTTGGAAGTGGTCCGCATACCAGGATGTAGAAGCCTTTTTGGAGAAAAGGCCGGAAACTTTTGAACCTTCTCCAATCATGTGGGATGCCCACCACCAGATGAAGGCATATTTGGGAAAAATAAAAATAAACCCACTAGAGGTGACCTTAGCCACCTCAATCCAGTAAAAATGTCAGAATACGGCCAGGCGGTCCCTCCGCTTCCTCCCCAACTGTTGGACTTTGGTCAATGGTCAGATTTGGAGGATGGAGAAGAATTGGAGGAGTGGAGTGAGGAAAAAGAGAACCATCCTAGTGAGGAAATTCCAGTCCCTTCTTGTGTAAAATCAGTGCCCTCCTTTCTGTCGGTAAGGGAAGAAAATGCACCTTCAACCGCATTTATAGGCACCACCATGCAGGGTGTAGCCGTAAGAAGTAGCACATCTCCTTCTGCCTTGCCTTTGTCTTACCCTTTGAAACAAGGATTGGTCATGAAGAACCTAGCACCATCCCTTCCCCCTGAAAGTTCATTGTCTCAAGGGTTATTTCAAGGGGAAGAAAAGAGTTCAAAAACCTCAAGGAAAGAAGCAGAATTCCAATCCCTAGAAAACCAGTTAAAGGTCAAAGGGGAAGGGAACCTAGCCCTGAATCGGAAGAATGACCTTCTGGAACGAGAAGCAGTGCATCTCCTAACAGAAATTACAAGACTCCATTCCGTATATGACAAAGAAAGGCGCCTTTGACAAGTTGCGGTGGAGGAGTGTGTGCACTTGCAAGCAACCCTTCACCAGAAGGCACTTGAGTATCAACAGGTCCAAACAAAGCTATATGCGTTGGACACCTCACTGCAGAAGCTCCAAAAGGAAGTAGGTGAGAAGAAAGATGGTTTCCCACCAACATCTACCACCCATGGGGAAACCCTGGTCCCTCTCTTCCCAGGGATTACCTCACCCAAGACCAGTATTCAATCGGCAATGCCAGGCCGTGATCTGGATCTTGCAGCCCAGCGTGAGCTGGCTGAACATATTGCACAGCCAGAGCTGGAGTCCACTGCCCAGCCATTGCCAGCAGCCCTGCAGACCAAACTTGAGCCTGCTGTTCACCCGAGCCCTGTGTCCATTGTCCGGCCATTGTCAGCAGTCCTCCAGCAGGGACTTGAGTCTACTGTTCAATCGAGCCCTGAGGCCACTGTCTGGCTGTTGCCAGCAACCCCCCCAGTCGGGGTTGGAGTCTTCCATCCCACCAGGGCTCAAGCCTGTTGCCCGGCCATCACCGGTGGCCCCTCAGCTGGGGGTTGAGATTGCTGCCCAGTCGTCACCAGCAGCCCCCCTACCGGGGTCTGAACCTGTCATCCAACTGGAGACTGCATCTGCAGCCCGACCAGTGCCAGCAGCTCCCCCATCAGAGACTGAGCCTGTTAGCAGACCTCGACCAGCAGCTCTCCCTCCTTCAGTGGCTACCCAGCAGCACTTGCCATCTGCATCTCAGCGTCCAGCCGCCACTCGACACCTGTCAATGGCCCCCCAGGTCACTCCCCCACTCTGAAGGACAATGCCTGAGTCCAGGTTTTGAGACACAACGCTGGTGGACTGCCCCAGAGTCCATGTGTCCCCCCCCAAGGGTGGTCTTGCCGACTGGGCCTACAGCGACCTTGTCCTCTCCCTCCTTCTCCCATACCCCCTTATGCTCTAGGGGGAGGAATCCTGGTGCCCTGAGCTTCCAGTCCCTGGTCCCTTCTATTACCCACCATATGTCTAGCCCAAAGCACCTGGACTTGCGCTCAGGCTGTTTCATCCCTTCTCCAGGTCATTTTTCAACCTCCAACCTGCCTTTCCCCTTACTTAAAGGCCATGGGGATTTTTGGTTACTTGTTCTGGTCCTGTTGTGGTCCATGTGGAGGCTACCCTTGCAGTGATTCCATAGTCATGGTCCTCTATTTCGGTCGATGGGGACCCCTATAAGTTATATTTTGTGTTTTTTTCCTAAAGGTGGATTCTACCCACCTGGGGTTTGTTGTCAACTTATTCTACCACCACCCTGGAGACAGGGGGGGTGGGTACTGTAAAGTCTCAGCCTTGAACCCGTGGCCCTTGGGGTACTGGAGTGCCTCTTAGTGCCCTGCATCACCTGGTGGGCTTGTGAGTGTACTGATTCGCCCTTGCTGTCTTTCCTTGTATGTTTGCTCCTTGTGTGCTGCACGCTTCCCCAGCTGTAACCACTTACCCTAGTCCTGCCTCCCAGCTTCCTGATTGGCCACAGGAAGTATGTAAGCCTTGGTGTAGCCACAGGAAGTTGATGGAGCAACGTCTCTTACCTTCCCTGCACTTCTTGTCTGTTGTAGTTAAGTATTGTAGTTGTGGTATGTCAGGTGGGAGTTCCCCTGTGTTTCCCATTCTCTCACACACACACACACACACACACACCCTTAAGTGTTGGGTGACTGTGAATGGTTGTGTACCCTGCTTTGTGTGAATCCTCTGCTTGCTTGTTCCCCTGCTCCTTGAGAGCCCCTTGTGTATTGTTTTCCCCCCCTCCCGCTCCTTGGGAGCCCCTTGTGTATTGTCCCCCCCCTGCTCCTTGGGAGCCCCTTGCATGTTGTTCCCCCCCACCCCGCTCTGAGCCTCTTGATCCGTGTGAGCCCCCTGCTCATTNAGCTGTAACCACTTACCCTAGTCCTGCCTCCCAGCTTCCTGATTGGCCACAGGAAGTATGTAAGCCTTGGTGTAGCCACAGGAAGTTGATGGAGCAACGTCTCTTACCTTGGGAGCCCCTTGCATATTGTCCCCCCCCCGTTCCTTGGGAGCCCCTTGTGTATTGTTTTAACCCCACTCTGTGTGAGCCTCTTGATCCGTGTGAGCCCCCTGCTCATTGTTTTCCCCCACTCCTTGATCCTCCTGCTCTGTGTGAGTCCATGTTTAGTTGTTCCCCCGCTCCATGTGAACTCCATATTTAGTTGTTCCTGCTCGGTGCGAGCTATACCCACTAGAGTCTGTCTCAGTGGGATCTCCCTACTTTGAGTCCTAACTCCCTTCTCTGTGGCATAGCTAGCCTTTCCACTCCTTTCTACCTCAATGATGAGCCAGCAAGTCACAGGCACGTCAGTTTCTCCCTGAAATACTGTTCCCCTGGCATCAGGAACTGACTGAGAGGTTCTATTGCTGCTTCCCTTCCTATTTTCTTAGAGGCCTCCCTGGGCCCTGATTCCTCGGGTCCATGACAATACTCAACCCTTGTGTTACTGTTGTGAACTCAGTTCCTTTCATAAGTGTATTCCCTTCACCTCTCTCTCTCTGGCTGTATTTAAATGGAGCCCCCCCCCTTGCTGTGTGGGTGGGCGGCATCTGTGTACATGCCGTGGTGGTGGTGGGGGTTGAGTGTTTGTCCATGCGAACAGCATGGGCGGTGGGGGGGATGCGTGTACTCTCCCGACTCACACCCACCTCCACCCATAACCCACCCACGGAGCCATCTGGCAAACTGGAGGAGGCTCTGTGGGTGGAGGTGGGTGTGTGCCTGTGGGAATGGTCACACGCACATCTCCACCCACTACAGCAACACACACATCCCCCCACTGCCCGTGTAAAAAGGGTCTCTCTCTCTCTCTCTCTGTCTAACCTTCCTCCCCCCACCCCCCTACATTACCTGATCTTATCCACTTTATCCACTTACCCAGTTTATATATTTCTGACTGGCTGTGATACATGCCATAGGAAGTGCCCTGTGTGGCCCAAAAGCGTACACATTCTCACCAACAGAAGTTGATCGGATAAAAGATGTCAGTTGAATTACTTTGTCTCCATCTCTTACACTGTGGACCAATGCAGCAACCACACTCTCTCTAAAAAAGAATGCAACAAGGTTTGAAATATCAGCAAACTGGGTCTCATTGCCTTTGAATAGGGCAATATGAGGTGTCTTTAGACATAACATCAATGGACGTCTGAATATGTGTTTTGAACTTGATATGAATACCGGTTTAGCCCTGTATTCACCATGTGGCACTGCTTAGACACACAGCTCATCTTGAAACAAATCGGTGTTTTGCTTGCTACCCGATATCAGCACACAAGCGCTGCCACCTTGTTCTCCATGTTGTACCTACCTGCTAATACGCCACACAATATCATTAGACACAGCGTTGGCTACATGACCAGCTGAAACACGCAAATTGTCCTTGTGATGCAATGGTGTTCACATTGTGTGTTCAATGGGTAAACAAATTGGTGTTGGGACTGTTATGGTGCTTATACACAACAGCCAAACATGTGCTTAGGGGTTTTGACACCCTATCTTTGTTATGTTTAAAGATGCCCATTGACTGTGGCAGCTATGGGCATGATTGGTGAGTGACACTTTGAGGCACATAAGGTTTAGGTATGAGAACTGGATGCTTTAGCTGGTGGTTCTGGAGTATTTTTTTAAAAAGCAGAGAGGGTGCTGGAGCAGAAGTTGTACTGATGTATAAGAGAAACGGAATGTCATTGCTATTAACACCTATCATGTGCTTTCTCTAGGGGTGCTTTAAAATGAGCAAGGCTTGAGGGGGGTCCGTGTCTGCTGAGTGGCACGGCTGCAGGGCACCCACACACATGGAGTGAGTGGGGAGGGATTCTAATGGGCAGATTCCTGGGTGTCCATCGCACCCACTCAGGCAGACTGCACGTACTCCCTTTACCATGGACTGACCATGCAAACAATTCATATGGGTGGTCATTTTCCCTCCCTGCCACCTGGCAGTATCCCACACCCTAATCCCCGCACAACCTCCCAACCTCTGTCATAACACACAGCCCCAGACACCATGGAAACATGAAGTCAGTAACCTCTTCCTGCTTAGGAGATGGTGCAGCCGCTGCAGCTGCTGGCAGTCCTGGGCTACACTGCCCAGTGCATATTACTGGGCAGGACATGCAGGAAGCTGCAATCTGAGCTGCTGTCCTCTATGGAGTTGGATCTTCTCTCGTGCATTGCGAGGGGTTTGGTTGTGCTTTGAGCCAATGCAATGTTGTATTTAGCGTGTGTGTCCTTTAATAGCTCTCCTGGGAGTTCCCAGCAGGGCTATGGGCAGGACTGTGGAGGTGTATGGGCTGTGGACCTGTCTGCTGCCATGGGTGAGAACCCTGATACATATGGGCAGGAGATGTGTGGGCAACTGTTGCCATGCATTGTTTTGGCTTGCCTCGCATTGCACACTCCTTTTCACAGTGCCCTGTGAGTGGGCATGAGAGGCTGGTTCATGGATCATGGGAGCACGCCTCTCCACACTCCACCTTCAAACAAGCAGTTGGATACATGGTTAATGGGTGACCATGTGTGGAAGTGTCTGAGCAAATTACCCTTGCTGCTGTCTAAATGGTGCAGCAGCAAGGACATGACTTATCATCATATGTTGGAATGTATCTTGCTCTGCATTGACAAAATTCTTGAAACATTAACATGGGTTTACTTGAGCTACCAAGTAATTGCCTCATAGTTCGTTGATCTCTACTATGAACTGAATAATGACTAATTAATCTTTCATTTATTTGTGTTTCTGAACTTTGGATTATTATTATTATTATTATTATTATTATTTATTAGCATTAGCATTTATATAGCACCAACGATGTACCTGGTGCTTTACAGAGAATAAGATAGAAGTGGTCCCTGCCCGAGGGCTTACAATCTAAAAGACGGGGAGGGGAGAGAGGGAAGGGAGAACAGAGGGAGAGACAAGGGATTCAACAATCATGAGGATGTGAGAACTCAGGTACACTTTCTTGGTTTGGTTACAGTACAATGGGAGTTTGCAGATAACAGGTGGTGGAGAATCCTGGGTGGGGATGATTAGCAGGAGTTAGGAAGGATAGAGCCGAAGAGGTGGGTTTTGAGGAGGGACTTGAAGGTTGAAGGAAGGGGGCAAGGTGGATGTGGGGAGGGAGGGAGTTCCAGGCATGTGGAGCAGTGAGGGAGAAGGGGAGGCGTGGAAGGGTGAGGGAGGGGATGGAGGAAGAGCGGAGTGCTCGAATAGGGGTTCAGAGGGAGATTAGGGCTGAGAGGTAGGGGGGAGGGAGGTTGTGAAGGGCTTTGTAGGTGAAGACGAGGAGCTTCTGAAGAATACGCTCAGGAAGGGGGAGCCGGTGGAGAGAGGAGAGGAGCAGCTGCACATGGTCAAAGCGACGGGCTAGGTGGATAATCCTGGCAGCAGAGTTTTGAACAGAGATGAGGGAAGAAAGGTGAGAGTGGGGAAGGCCAGCGAGGAGGAGGTAACAATAGTCGAGGCGTGAGATGACTAGAGCATGGATGAGAGTTTTGACAGAGGAGACAGACAGAAAAGGGCAGATCTTAGCAATGTTATGGAGGGAGAAGCAGCAGGATTTGGCCACGGAGTCAATATAGGGTTCGAAGGTAAAGTGCAAGTCGAAGATGAAGCCCAAGCTACAGGCGAGGGGGACAGGGAGGATGGAGACCCCGTCAGTGGCGGGTGGGACAGGGAAGAGGGAGAGGAAGGGTTGGGAGGGAAGATAAGGAGTTCAGTTTTCGCCATGTTCAGTTTCAGTTGTCGTTGAGACATCCCAGGGTGAAAACAGACATGATGCTAACCACCATTTAACCACCATTGGTGGTTATTTATGCATGTTTCAGGGCTGTATTGGTGCCCTATGCAGCCCTGCAACATGCATAAATAATCACCAAGAGTGGTTAAAGGGTGGTTAGCGTCATGTCTGTTTTCACCCCAGGTGGAGATATCAGAGAGACAGTTGGTGAGATGAGCTTGAACAGAGGGGGAGAAGGAAGGAGTGGAGAGAGAGAGTTGAGTGTCATCACTCTATAGGTGGTAGTGGAAACAGTGGGAGGCAATGAGTTTGCCTAGGGAATGGGTGTAGATAGAGAAGAGGAGAGGGCCAAGGACAGAGCCTTGGGGAACCCTGACTGAGAGGGGTAGGGAGGAGGAGGGAGAGGAGTTAGGAAGAGATACATTGAAGGAGCAGTCAGAAGGGTAGGAGGAGAGCCAGTCGAGGACAGAGTCCCAGAATCCCTGGGAGTGAAGCAATTCAAGCAGGAGCGAGTGGTCAACAGTGTCGAAGGCAGCAGAGAGATCAAGGAGGACAAGAATAAAGGCGGTTGGATTTAGCCACAAGAAGATCGTTATAATAATAAACTTCCAAAGTGCTTTCCTTTGTTTGTGAAATGGGCACCAAATTACAGTTTGATCCTGGTATATTATTTCCTATAAATAGCCAATCTGTCTATTGTGATTTATGACCTTGGTATGGAGCAATCCAGTCCCTCAGGCAGGATATTTCATTTTAAAAATCGGGACATTTCACTTTTCTCACCTAAATCCAATTGTTAGAGACCTTTCGTAATAGCTCATAGGTAAGAGTTTAGGCTATAAAGTGAGCAACTAAATTATGAACTCTTCAGATTTGTAGGTGAAAGTGATTTCTCACATCAATTGTTGAACAAGTTTCAAGAAATGATGTCCATGAACCAAACATGCATAAAAGAACTAAAACTAAACGTGGACAAAAAATATTATTCTTTAACTCTAGCTTGGGATAACGCATTCAATTTATGGTACCAAATTTCTACTGAAGAGTGGGGAAATGGTTCAGAAAAGAGAAGCACAAAGGGCCAGGAAATTGGTAATCTGATTTTTGACAAAATGTACACACCTAATAGATACCAAAGGAAAAATGTAACACTAGAGAAACATCTGTTCTGTGTAAAAAAAGAAAGGAGTTGATCATGGAAGCTATGTTTATGGACTTTTTCACACGGGCATTCCCCCACATCACACACGTATGCGGTGGGCGGGCACCCGTGTGAACACCGCAGCAAGCGCGGGGGAGATGGGAGGGCTCCTGTTGGAACGGCTTCCGCAGTGGGTGTGCATGTTTCCGCGCCCCACGCATCTCCACCCATCACACACACACAGAGCAATAGACTCCAATGCTGGTTGCTCTGTGCGTGGAGATGGGTGGAGGTGGGAGTGTGCCCATGGGAACGGGTACACACCCACCTCCACCCACTACGGGCTCACACCCGTCGCCCACCCACCACAGCCCATTTGAAAAGGGCCCACCACACTTTTCTTCCAGGATTAGATTCTAAGGACAGAGAAATTAAAAGTAGTAAATTCAGGTGCAACAACTATGATTATGAAAGAAAATAGAATACCAGCAGGTAAATTCTTGTTTATGGCACCTATTTGGTTTTAAAATAGTCTGCCAAAGACAAACCATCCCCATTTCTCACGATTAGAAAATGAGAAAATGGGTAATCAAATAGCTCTTTCTGTTTCTAATTTGAACTCGCATCCTTTCCTAGAATTTGACATATCCACTACAAGAAACATATTCACTGGCCACAGACTTCAACAAAGTTCTTTCTATTTGTTGTTTCCAATCTATTTCTATGTGCGTGCATTTACACTGATGACTTCACATTTCCTCACAGTTATGCCATTGTTTTGCAATTCAATTTGCCCATGCTTTAAAAGATTTTTATTTTACCCAGGAAACTGAATTTCTGTCAATGTAACAGATGAGTAGCTGAGGAATGGTATCATTTTATTATTGTTTTTACTTTTAAAGGGCTTTATTTTCTCTTTCTCACTTTATTTCCTTTCCCATTTCTAATGCTGTTTGTGAAAGCAGCACTGCATCTAGCCATGGAGGGTTGGAAATAGCTGCGATCATCACTGGCACTTCTGGGCTGATTGATCATGGTTGCTTGTGAGGTGCCAGCATAATGTCCTCTGCTGGTCTGGGATTTTAAGATCTGATCTTGATCCTAAAATATCACCTCATTACATTCTGTCATGTCATTGATGACCTATGAACTGGATTATTAACCACAGCCCTTCTTCAGAAAAGGACTTAGATGCAAGTGCTTTCATGTATCATTTATTTGTAATGAATTTAATATGTATTTTAAAATACAATAAAATTTAAGGACGCCATAACATTAGATCTATGATATAAACTTGTAGAAAAAGCTGGGTAACAGTTATAAGGCAGTTAGGCTGAATTTAGCTTTCCTAAGCCCCTATTTCTCAAACAAAACATAGCACGGTCATCTTAATCAAGGTAGAGTAGATTCCTGGTAATCAAGATGAGATGTTACACTAATCTTGCACTTGTTTATGAATTCAAACTAAAGTAGATTTTAAAATGTATTTTTTACTGACTGAAAGCATGTTCTAACAGTTACACAAGGGGAGTAGCTTGTTATGTGATATCAAGTAACCTTCTTTCTGGCCTTCCCCGGTCTCACCTTTCTCCCCTCATCTCTGTCCAAAACTCTGCTGCCAGGGTTATCTACCTCGCCAGTCGCTTCGACCATGTGCAGCCCCATCTCTCTTCACTTCACTGACTTCCCCTTCCTGAACAAATCCTGCACAAGCTCCTAGTTTTCACCTATAAAGCTCTTCACAACCTTGCTCCCCCCTACCTCTCTGCACTTATCGCCCTCCATACGCCAGCCCGGGCACTTTGCTCCTCCTCTGTCCCTTCTCTCACCCTTCCACGCCTTCCCTGCTCCCCTAAGCGCCTTCGTCCCTTCTCACTTGCTGCCCCCCATGCCTGGAACTCCCTCCCTGTCCACATCCGCCTTGCCCCCTCCCTTCATA
>QEPC01005146.1:1197698-1209821 GCA_003113815.1 Sphenodon punctatus
TGCCACTCTAGCCCCAGGACCCACCGTCATGGGTCTGGAGCCATCATTCCTCGTACGGAGATGATGTCTTTCCACTGCATCAAGCAACAGCCACTCCAGCCCCAGGACCTGCCATCAGGGTTCTGGGCCCAAGTTACAGGAAGGGAGGGCTGTGGCTAATACCTAGAAGCTGCCACTCTAGCCCCAGGACCCACCCTCAGGGTTCTTGTGCCCTGCCATTCCACTTACGGGGCGCTCTCATTCCACCTTTTCTTTATGCAACCTGCTGTTCATGGCGCATGAGAGAGAGAGAGAGAGAGAGAGAGAGAGAGAGAGAGAGAGAGAGAGAGAGAATGCCCAAGACCGTGTAGGGCCTTATAGGCCAAAACCAACACCTTGAGTCTGGCTTGGGACACTATAGGCAGCCAATGCAGCGTGCAGAGCATGGAGGTGATGTGTTCCCTCCGGCTAGTCCACATAAGGAGACAAGCCACCGCATTCTGCACTAGCTGCAGCCTCTGAACCAGCATCAAGGGGAAGGCCCATGTAGAGCGCGTTGCAGTAGTTCAGCCTCAAGGTGATGAAGGCATGGATGATAGTGGCCAGATCAGGTCTGGAGACATATGGACGCAGCCTCCGTACCAGATACAGCTGGAGAAAGGCAGCTTTAGCCACTGCCTCCACCTGCTGATTCAGGTGGAGATGTGAGTCCAACAATACCCCCAGACTCTGAACCTGCTGGGCTACGATCTCCCCCAAGGGCTGCATATACACATTAAACAATAATGGAGACAGAATGGAACCTTGCGGAACACCATATTCCAGGGCCTGGGGGCTAGATGAGTCAACCCCCAGGACAACCCGCTGGCTTCTTCCTGAGAGGAATGAGCAGAAACCACTCAAGGACAGTCCCATCCATACCCCCCAGGGCTTGCAATCATCTCAACAGCAGTCCATGGTCCACTGTATCAAAAGCAGCAGAGAGATCTAGCAGGACCAGAAGTGTTGAATGTCCTGAGTCTATCTCAGGACAGAGATCGTCCACGAAGGCCACCAACGCTGTCTCTGTACCATAGCCGGGGTGGAACCCAAATTGAAATGGGTCAAGGAAACTGATGCCATCAAGATGCACCTGGAGCTGCAGTGCCACCGCCCATTCAATAACCTTCCCTAAAAAAGGAAGATTAGAGACAAGTTGGTAGCTGGCGAGTGCGTCCACATCCAAAGATGGCTTCTTCAGCAGGGGGTGCACCACAGCCTCCTTGAGACCAGGGGGCAGCCTTCCCTGCCGAAGGGATGCATTGATTACCCTCGCCAGCACCATCCCCAATGTCTCCCTGGAGGTCTTCACCAACCAGGACGGGCTTGGATCTAATTCACAACTGGTGGCTCTAACAGACCCCAGAATACCCACAGCATCGACTGGCGTCACTTCCTGAAACTAATCCCAAGAAGATGGACCAGACAGGGCCTCCATAGCCTCGCGCTCCACCTCTACTGCCCCCAATCCAGTGTCGAAGTTGCTCTGGATCTGAGCGATCTTGTCTGCAAAGTAGATGGCAAACTCCTCACAGAGGCCCTGGGACAAGTTCCCATCCAGGCGGAGGGAGGCCAGACTGACCAGCCTCCACACCACCCAGAACAGCTTCGCTGGAAGCGCCTTTGCAGACGCTATGAGGGCAGCAAAAACTCTTTCTTTGCCGTCCTCACAGACTCAACATAGGACTGCAAATGGGCCCTATGGAGAAGTCGGTTGGATTCAGCATGAGTCTGCACTGAGAGACTGGCCTGTAGGAGATAATGATCCGTCCATAACAAGGGTGTGACCTGCACATCCCCCACTACTGGATCACCCGCCTCAAGGTCAGAACAGAACACCAGGTCGAGGGTATACCCCCCCCACATGGGTCGGGCAGTTGACAACTTGGAACAAGTCCATGGTTGCCATGGCAGCCATGAACTCTCTCTCCGTTCCCACAAGGCCGGCATCGGCATGGGCATTGAAGTCCCCCAGGACCAAAGTCCTGGAGGAGCTCCACACCACCACTGAGACCAGCTCTGCTAGAGCGACAAGGGATGCCACTGGGCAGGAAGGGGTCCAGTACACCAGTAGCACCCCTAGATTGCCCCCAGCCAAATCGAACACCACATGGAGGGCCTCGATCCCCGGAATCACCTGAACTGGATACCTCCTAACAGACCATGTCTCTCTAAAAATAATAGCTACACCACCTCCCCGCCCTCCAGCGTGGGGCTGGTGCTGCACGGCATACCCAGCCAGAACGAGATCAGCCAAAATTGGCCCCACCTCCTCATCCAGCCAGGTTTCTGTGATACATACAAGGTCCACAGCCCCATCCAAGATCTGATCTTGGATTAACGGGGTCTTATTTGCCATGGACCTTGCATTTAACAGCATCAGCCCCCCACTGGCAGACTTTAGACCCTGCTCCTCCTTCACCTCCAGTGGGGGGAGGCTCTTTTGACCTCCAGAAGGGACCTAGGTCCCCTGGGAGCCCAAACCACACACCCCCATGGAACATACCATCCCCGTCCCAGAACCACACCTATAGCCACTCCTTCCCGTCCACACCGTTCTAACCGGCTCCTATCGGCTGCCCCCCAAAACCCTCAGAGTTCCCCACCCCTTCCCCCAAAATATCCCTTCCCCCTGAGGATCCCTCTTTCACAGAGAGTCCCTTCCTATCATACGGGCAATGCCCCCCGTCTCACCGGGGGGCAAATCCCACCCCCTCCCCAGAACTCCCCCCGAGGCTCCCTCTCTCGCCGGGAGTCCCCTACCTTTATTATTCAGGCAGAGCCCCCCCCATCTCACCAAGAGGCCCTGCCTACCCTCCCCAAGGGCACATCCCCTCCTCTCACCAAGGGGGTTGACCCTATCCTCCTTAACCCACTCACCATACCCCCCACCCTCATACCACACCTGCCTCATCTCCCCCAAAAAACCCTTAAAACCACAAAACTAAAAAATAGGAACCTCCTGCCCCTGATCCCCTCAGTCCCACTAAGAGCCATGCGCTGCCTGCAATACATGCCCACAGTACCCATCAAGCGACAGCTGCTTTTGGCCGCGCCAGGCCCCAAAGTCCTGGCTGTCCATTGACTTCAATGGGAAAAACCACAATGTTAAAAATCTAAGTAAAAACTAATGTAAAAGATCTGATACAGCCGAGAACCAAGAAAAAAATGAGATATTGGATTAATCCAATATAGCAATTATCAGCTACTCTCGGTTCAGGGCAATACCAAGAATCCCACCTCTACTAGACAGATATGCCTGGAGGACATCCCCCTCTCCTGCCTAAAGTTCCAGAGAGAAAGAATGTTTTTAGACAGATGCGGGGGCAACTTGCTCCCAGTGCTGCTCCAGGGATGCACCTCCACATCTGCTTGCTTTCAGCCCTGCCTGGATGGACCCAGTGAGTTCGCCTGGCCACGGTTTGCCTCCATGGTGCCCTCCAAGATGATTGAGTTGTGGGCGATCACCTGATGCTCTAGGCTTATCTTATCAGTCTCTTCTGCCTCCTCACCTGACTCTGCTGTCTCTGCCTTCAATGCTTCTCTGTCCTCTACCCTAGACTCCCTCGCTCCCCTCTCCTCCCACCCTATTCGTTCCTTCAACCCCTGGCTCACACCATCCATCCACCACCTTCACTCCTGCACTCATGCTGCTGAGTGCCTCTGGCAGAAATCTCACAGTCATGCTGATTTTCTTCACTTTAATTTCTCTCTCTCTTCCCTCAGCTCTGCCATCTCCCTCGCAAAACAGCACTACTTTGCCACTCACAATGAATCCTGTTCTTGTGACCCCCCATCGCCTCTACTCAACCTTCAATTCCTTTCTCAAGCCCCCCTGTCCTCCATTCCCCTCTTCCCTCGCTGCTCAGGATCTTGCCTCATTTTTCACTAATAAGATAAATAAACTCAGTCTTGATATTGCTTCCCACTCCTCTCCATCCTGCTTGCTTCCCCCCTTCTCCTCCCCATCCCTCCCTCCCGTCCTCCTTCCCCCCCTTGAGGAAATCACCTCCCTGTTCTCCACTTCCAACGCTTCCACTTGTCCCCTTGACCCTATCCCTTCTCGCCTCCTGACCTCTAACTTACCATTCCTCCTGCACATAATTAATCTCTCCCTCTCTACCGGCTCCTTTCCCTCTGCCTTCAAACATGCCACTGTTTCTCCTATCCTCAAGAAGCCTACCCTTGATCCTTCCAATCCCTCTAATTACTGTCCCATCTCTCTCCTCCCTTTTGTCTCTAAGCTCCTGGAATGTGCTGTGTACAACCGCTGCCTTGACTTCCCCTCCGCCAACTCCTCCCTTGACCTTCTCCAATCTGTATACTGCACCCTCCGCTCTACTTAGATTGGTCTTGCTAAAATAACTGACCTTCTCTTAGCAAAATCCAATCGCCTCTACTTCAGTCTTGTCCTCCTCAATCTCTCTGCTGCTTTTGACACTGTCTCTTACTTGATTCCCTCCACTCCCTTGGTGTCTGTGGCTCAGTCTTCAACTGGTTCTCTTCCTACCTCTCTGACCAATTCTTCAATGTGTCTCTACTTCTCTTCCCCTCTTCATTGGAGTTCCCCAAGGCTCCGTCCTTTGTCCTCTTCTCTCTAAAGCAAACTCATTGAATCTTATGGCTTCCAGTACCATCTGTATGCTGATGATACCCAACTCTATCTCTCCATCACCTCTCTTTCTCGCCCTCTATCCAACCTCACCTCATTAACCGCCTCACTGACATATCTGCCTGGATGTCTCATCATCAGCTCAAACTTAACATGGCTAAACCCGAACTCCTCATCTCCCCCCCCCCATCCTTCCTCTCTCTCTCCCTTCTCTGTCTTTGCTGATGGGGTCAACATCCATCCCGTCTCTCAGACACGTAGCCCAGTGTTCATCTTTGATTGCTCCCTCTCATTTAAACCTCAGATCGATTCTGTTGCCAAATCCTGTAACTTCTCTCCGGGCAACATTGCTAAGATCCACCTTTCCTCACTGTTTCCTCTGCTAAAACCCTTGTCCATGCCCTGGTCATCTCTCGTCTGGACTATTGCAACCTCCTTCTCACTGGCTTTCCTTGCTCTCACCTTGCTCCTCTCATTTCTGTTCATAACTCTGCTGCCAAGGTCATCCACCTTGCCCGCTGCTTTGACCACACACACCCCCTCCTCTCCTCTCTCCACTGGCTCCTTCTTCCTGAACACATTCTGCACAAACTCCTGGTATTTACCTACACAGCTCTTCATGGCCTTGCTACCCACTATCTCTCAGCACTCATTTCCAACTACACTCCTGTCCGGGAGCTATTCTCCCCCTCTGCCACCACCCTTGTGTGTTCACAGCTCCCCTGTTCCTCAAAACGCATCCACCCTTTTTCCTTGACAGCCCCCCATGCCTGGAACTCCCTCCCTGAACATATTCGCTTAGCTTCCTCCCTTTTCAAATCCCTCCTCAAAACCCACCTCTTCTGTCAAGCTTTCCCTGGCTCCTCATTCCCCTCACCCCCTTGCTGATTTATCCTGAATCATTGTATCTTGTGTAACATTAAATGAGTAACTACACCTTTGTAACTAAGCCAAGCACGTGCACCTGAGACCTCATGAGTTCATGTATGTATCCTTGTCTTTTACTCTGTTCCCCCCCTGTCCCCTTTGTCTGTCCTCCCTTGTCTCTCTTAGAATGTAAGACTGCTAGGGCAGGGACCGTGTCTCTTTCTTACAATCGTAAAGTACCAGGTACATTGCTGGTGCTATATAAATGCCTAATAATAATAATAATTAATAGTCTGGCGCCTGCAACTCTATTATTCTCAGGGCAACAGCCATCCAGGAGTAGAGCTGCAACATGGGTCTGCTAAACAGACAGATACAGCTCCACTCCAGGTCAGAGCCACAGGTTTGGCTGGCCCACTCTGCTGGTGTTGCTCTGGTATTTTCTAGAGCACCGCAAGTGGGGCTGCCCCTGAGCATGCTCGGCCTGCTCCACTTCGACATCTGGCGGGCCACCTTCAGATGGACTGTCCAACCTGGAGGTGAACTGGGCTGGTGTTGCCATCCACGGAGCTGCCATCTGTCTGTTTACATCAAAAGTCTCCCCTGCCCCCAAACTCCTTTGTCCTACACATTAAATCTATCAGGATGAAAATGACTATATTTTATCAGCTCATTAAGCACACTGTTTTTTCAAGCTGTAACTGTTTCCTGAAACTGAGAAAGAGAACAGAGTTTTCTTCATAGCCAGACACAGGCTGAAATCCAGGACCTTGATCAAGGCTTCTCAGGGAGCTCAACAGAGTTCCTTCCTGGTCTGCAGCCAGGCACAAAATGCTACTCTGTCTGAAGGCTGACTCTTTTTATACCCCAAAGTGGGCGTGGACAACCCTCTACTCTCTCAAGCCTTAAAGGACCAGTAACCTCCCACTCTGTTTATTGTCTCTCTTGGGGTTTTTGTCTCTCTTGTGGTTCTCCAAGTCCAACAGGACTTGGAATTGCTAAGCCTCTACCCCACAGTCACATCCAGAACTCCACCTACTGAGTCCTCATCTGGATCACTTCACTTCATAAAGGGCTCATGTCTCACAGGGACGCTGCTCTGTTACAGAGATGCAGCTCCATTGTATTGTCCCACGTTTCTCCATTATTGCCAATTGACCTTCATGTTTCCTCCATTGTTTCCAATGGGCATTCCATGTCATTCGTATTAGTATGTCCTAGGATTCTGGCCTCCAATTGCCCGTAGTGTCCAGATACGAAAATGTCTGTTTGAACTGTACCTTAAATAAGATGCTCCCCCTCTGTTTGACATTCTGCTGTCCTTGGGGACTGACCCTCATGGCTACATCCAGGGCCATTTTTTCAGCCTGCTGCAGAGTTGCCAGTTGGCCCTGCCCTTGCAGGCTAGCGGCTCCTGGGTTAAAATGTTTAAGGTTTCATTTTGAAAGAGAGTATGTAAAAAGAGGGAGAAGTGAGGGAACGATCTGTGTTCATAGGGGGAAATGGTATAAGGAAAGGATAGCAGGGATAGGAAGGGTTGATCTGGAGTGAGGGATTAGAATATGCAGCACCATCAGTATGGTTCATTAATTAAGCTTTAGGTCTGAGACCATTTTTAGACAAGGGCACTGAAAGCGTCTCTGGAGCCGCGCGTTAAGAGAGAAGCTGCGCCGCGCTGTCGGAAGTGACGTGCTCCCCGTTACTGGCAACGTCGGCGGCTGGAGACGCAGCACTTTGCAGAGGCGCGTTCTGGAAACCTGAAAATGGAGGTCTCCGCCTCTGCAAAGTGCCGCATCTCCAGTCACCACCGTTGCTGGCAACAGGGAGCATGTCACTTCCAGCAGCATGGCACAGCTTCTCTCTTAACGCGCGGCTCCGGAGGTGCTTTCAGCACCCTCGTCTAAAAGCAGTCTGATATATTGTTTCCTAAAGTATTCTTCCCCATGCCTCCCTCCAAGTGAACTCTACCATTCATGTCTCTTCTCTCAGCTGGGGTGGGGGTGGGAATGAGGGAATTGTTGGGGTTCTTTCATGCATACTAAGACTGAGGTTCACACTGAAGCTTTCCCCATAGTTAGGCTTTATAGAGACTTTCTCCTCCTGCATGGCGGATTCTCTGGTATGTAATGAGGGCTGAGCACACTGTGTAGCATGTCCCAGTTACGGCACATGTAAGGTTTCTCTCCTGTATGGACTCTCCTTAGGTGTCCCAACTTCTCCCGAAGCTTTCCTCGCATTCCTGGCATGTACAGGGTGCCTCTCTTCTGTATCAATTATTATTTTTAAGGTAGCAAATTTTAAAGGTTGAAGAAATCACACATACATATAATAGCCTCTTACCTTAAACAGACATGAAGCTTTGGCCTACCAGCTTTCTTTTCTAGTACCTGACCTACAGGAGCAACTGATGGTTTCCCCTGTTTGATTTTCTCACAGAGCTTTGTGTGTTTACTCACTTTTGCATGCCACCAACATTGTAAAACTTTTAGATCTGGATTCACTATGTTTTGGGTTTTTTAATTTACCGTGCAATCCATATTAAAGTGAGACATTTTAATGGTGGCCCCTCCCCTTGGTGGCCCTGCCCTATCAATCTAAGGGCCTTTTCACACAAGATACCTCCACCCATCTCCATGCAGCTTCACTGCATGGAGATGGGTGGAGGGCACCCGTGGGACTGCCGCGGCGGATGGGTGGAAGTGCGTGCGTGCAGCCATGTTCCACCCATCTTCCATGCCTGGAGACACTGAGGAAAATGGAAGTGCCTCCATGGGTGGAGATGGGTGTGTGCCCATGGGAATGGCCCCACCCCCATCTCCATCCCCCACACTGCACACACACACACCCATGCACCTATGGGGCTCCCGGTCCATTTGAAAGTTCCCCAGCAACCACTTCAATGAGGAATGTATGCTACCATTCACATGGGCCTCTACTGTAGGGGTGGGACTCCAGGGGAAATACCGGATACTGGATTTACTGGTATCGAATCTTTCAATACTGGATTTATCGATATCGGAATATCGGATTTTAACATTGCCAGTTTTATTGGATCTTTAACATTGTGGCCATTGACTTCAGTGGGCAATGTTAAAAATCTGGTAAAGCCGGCAATGTTAAACATCCAGTATTCTGATATTGGTAAAGTATCTCTATTATCGGATTAATCCAATACCGATACTCCCACCCCTAGCCTCTAGCTTCCTGGGGGCTCTGCATGGTGCTCTAGTCTGTCTATGCTCCATCACTTTTAGGAGTGGATGACTTTGGCGGAGGAAATGAACAGCTTCTTGTTTCCTTTGCACTTGTTGTGGAGCAGTGTAGGGACTCTGTGTTGCACAAGATGAAGGTTGTCTTAACTGCTATCACCAACTATACTCAGTTGGGGCGGGGTATCCTGCATTTGGAGAAAGTAATGGGTGCTGTAGAAGGTGGAGTTGATTATTCAAAAGCTGGCAGTTTACTTTATGAATCAGTACTGAATATCTGACAACTGTTTAACTCCAATAGGGCTGACTGGAAATTTTTCATCAAAATCATTCCAACTAAAATATAAATTTTCATTGGGGAAAAATTTTGATTAATGTTTTTCTGTGACTAGTTTTTTTTTTTTAAATTAAAAAAATCCCCAACAGAAGTTTCCCAACTGAAGCTCAATCCCGATAAGACGGAGGTGATGGTGGTGGGAAGGGCAGGGGAGGTGCTGGCCCCCCTGATAGAGGGGGTTCACCCGCCTGTTGCTCTTCAGGTTCGGAGTCTGGGGGTGGTTTTGGATTCGGGCCTCCATCTGGATCGGCAAGTGGAGGCGGTGGCTAAAGCCACCTTTCCCCAGCTGTTTCTGGTACAGAGGCTTTGACCTTACTTCTCCAGGCCCAATCTGGCCACTCTCTTCCATGCCTTCATCACCTCGAGGTTAGACTACTGCAACTCGCTCTACTTGGGGCTTCCCTTGTTTCTGGTTTGGAGGCTGCAGCTAGCGCAGAATGCGGTGGCCCATCTCCTGATGGTGACGGGGCAGTGTGAGCACATAACATTGGTGCTCTGCACTCTGCACTGGCTGCCTATAGCGTACCGAGTCAGATTCAAGGTGTTAGTATTGATTTACAAAGCCCTGCATGGTCTGGACCCCTCATATCTCAGGGATCGCTTCACCCTCCGTGCCTCAGAGCGATCCTTTTGATCCACCGGGGGCACCTTTCTGGAGATCCCCCGTGTAAGATGGGGGGCCACAATGGAGAGGGCGTTCTTGGTGGCCAGGCCACAGTTATGGAATTCCCTCCTGGAGGAGGCTTGCCTGACCTCGGGCCTGTTGGCCTTTTGATGTGTCAATAAAACTTGGCTGTTCACCCAGGCCTTCGGAGAAGAGGGTGGGGGGGTAGGGGGGCAGGGTTTGGTTTTTAGTGATGTTTTTAAATTGCTGGGGGTTGATTTATTGTTGTTTTTTATTGTTATATTGGGTTTTATAATATTGTACGCCACCCTGAGATGCCATGGGCATGAGGGGGCAGCTAACAAATGGAATGAAATAAATAAATAAGATTTTCATCTCAAAGCAATTTGGTACAACAAACCAAAGTTGTCTGCTGCCAGAAAATGTGCAATTGTTAGAGATGCACTTCCACAGTACATCATGGGGAAAATAGTTCCCTAGAACTATCTGTAGGGAGAAAGATAAACAAAAGTACAGCAGTAACATTTAACTTTAAAAAGGGAGAGTATGGCCTTTTTTCCACAGACACCACCCACCCATGAACACCCATAAAAACCCATTGGATGGGTGGGAGAACATCCGTGTAATAGTCCATGAGTGGGTGGGTGCGCGCTCCCGACCCACCCACCAACACCCACGGAGCATCCAGGAAGGAGCCAGCATGCTCCATGGGTGGAGATGGGTGGAGGTGGGTGGAGTTGGGTGTTCAACACCCACCTGTCCATGTAAAAGCCAAAGCACCCAGATCCACGGGAATGGGTCCGCTGAAACCACCGAGACATGGCTAGAGAGGCCCCACAGGTGCTCCCAAGCAGATACACCTATCAGGGGAGATGCCAGCTGTCCGGCCAGGAGCCCTTAAAGGAGACGCAAAACATGACATGGATGCGTCAGCTCCCAAAATGTCCGGAAGGAAAGCCATCAACAAAACAAAGGGATCCAGTGCCACGACATGCACAGGATGGGGCAGGGTAATCAAAGGGACCCCAGGATGCCCAGGGGAGAGGGGCCCAGGCCAACGGCACGTGGGGGGGAGGAATGGCTAATCACAGTACACGCCTCCCGTCACAGGGCCGAGGTCATACCGCTGTGGCCCCATCCCACCACAGCCACAGGGCACAGGAAGGAGAGTTCAATGGAGAGCAAGGTAAGAGCGAGGGTACCTGAACAACCAAGGAAGGGGGGCTGGCACGGCAATGCCAGATACCATCCTGAGGGAACACAGGACAGGCAGATGACAGCTAACCATCTCCCCCCCCCCAGGAGAGCACCCAGACACAGGAGCAATGCACCACCAGGGAGACAGTTGAGGAGGGCCTCTGTGACAGTCAGGTAACCCAGTGGTGCCCCCCCGGGGGGAGGGATCACCCAATGGGAGCAAAAGGGGGCCTGCAGAACAGATGCTAATCCCCATGCACTACCCCCAACAGGACACAACATGCTCCACTGTCACATCAGCCACCGGGCAGGCCCCGAGCTGCAAAGTTGGGGGGTCAAAAAGGCCCAGCACGACCTGGTGTCAGCTACAAGACCAGACAGGTCTATGAAGTCATCGCCCAGGATATGCAGCAGCAGGGGTACAATAGGGATGTAACCCAGTGCATGCAGCAGGCAAAGGACTTAAGGTCTGGATATAAGTATATCAAGGACAACAACCTCAATTCCAGCCATGCCATGCGCACAATGGAGTTCCATGACCAGCTGGACCAGTTCCTCTGCATGGACGGGGACATATTACCTCCTGCATACACAGCACCACCTTTGCCAGGGACAGAAAGAGGGCTAAAACAACACACACCCTGCCCTACCCCCCCAGAGCAGGAAGAGACTGCTGCCCCTGCTGAGGCCAGCCAGGATGCGAGAGGGAACAGCACTGTCACACAGGGGGAGAAAGCATGCCAGGAAACAGGGACCGGAAACATCACCCTCTGCATGCTCCCACAAAACCCACAGGCCAACAGGCCACAGGGATGGGGGTGCACAGGAAGCAGAATGGCACCTGGGACACCCCCAGGACATGGAGCACAACCACAGCCCTGGGGGTGGAGGGAGGACCCTGGCCACAATGACCAGGGCCCAATCCGGGCAGCAGGGATCAACTGATAGATCGCAGCACAAGGGTCCCCGGAGGTACACAAGGAGGAGGTCACAGTTGAGGAAGTGGTCGAGGAGAAACCAGAGGCAACCCCCAGGCTCAGAGATCAAGACAATGATGGTAAGCCAGCACAGACATGGAAAAGGATGTGGGATATGCCAGGGTGATGTAATAGCAAACAGGGCACAGACGGAGTCCCTCCCCCCAAAGAATTAAACATTTCATGCAAAGACAGGGAATAGGGCTGATGCGGCAGCAACTGTTACTGCACCACAATTCCATTCCTAAACCTCGGCATCCCACATTGCGCCTCGCAGAATT
>QEPC01005146.1:1212083-1227469 GCA_003113815.1 Sphenodon punctatus
GAAGCCATACAACATCTTTACTGCTTACATGGTGTGGAAGTTAAGGCGGGAGCCTTAACACACAATTTCTAGGTTTGTTAAAGTTTGCTTGGTATGAATCTGCCTTAACTAAGTCTGTAAAACCATAGGTTTTTTAAAAAAATCTAATATATATTCTATGGACAAGCCAAAAATACTTAGAATGAGCATTCACCTAGGGGTAGAGGTGCACAACATAAATTATTAGATGGGCTACTAACATATTTTACTCCCCAACACTGGACCTCTGCTTCATGTAAAATGATGAAGCAAAAACAGTGGTAAGAGAGATGTTATAACCATTATACTGCCTTGCACAAGAATGATTTAAAGTTTTGTGTGTGTGTGTGAGAGAGAGAGAGAGAGAGAGAGAGAGAGAGAGAGAGTTGTAAATAGAAATTCAGTGAACTTAGAAATTACTTTTTCAACAAATTTTGCTTTCATTAGTCTTGCACCATAGGATTTGTTTCACTTCAAGCTTGCATGCACACTTGACATTGCTGTTGCAGAGGCTTCCTGACAGACGAGGAAGAGGCCATTTCAGTGTCACCTGTATAACATGCCAAGCAGCAGGGGATTAAACCTTTGAATAAAGGGGGCTGCCTGCAGGGGTCATTTACACCCAGCATGAGGGGGAGGAGCATTTGAATCAGGGGTGGGGTCCATGGCAACCACTGCATCCCATCCGGCTGAAGCGGCTGAGAGCTCTGGTACTGCTAGTGCCAAATGCCCCAAAATTCAGGAATCAGACCCCTAAAAACCATGATACCGGATTATAAAGCATAAGATTTTTTAAATTAATGAGGTTATGGGTTCTTTTATTAACCTTTTGGTTTCTGAGCTTTTACGTCATATCAAAGTCACATTTTCAAGCTTCTCTTCAAAACCATAAGGACTAAAAACCTTTCTTAATTTAGGAAGAAGGAAAGAAATCTGAAATTCCCATTATTTTATCCAGAGTACCTAAACTAACCTCTGAGTCTTAGGAGAAGAGCTAACTACAAATTGAAATTAAATAAATAAAATTGCCTCAACCTATAGGCTGTATGTTTTGTCCTTCTGATGTAAGAGAGCGGGTGCTTTTAGTCAGGCTTGGGCATGGCCACCCCTGAGTCTGCTTTGGGGTGGGAACCACCAACAGGTCTGCTACGGCTGTGGAGGGTTTAGATAGAGGCGGTCACAGTCCACAATCCAGCAGCGTAGTGCTCCCTCCCCGCCCCACCACCACCATAAAGGTGCAGGCGGATCTCCAGCCACTTGAGTTTGCTGCCTGCAGCTCTATGGCTGTTTCCAAGGCAACTCCCAGCTGGAAGCAGAGCTGCAGAAGATTGTCTGTGAGTAGACAGACCACTGCTCCACCCCTGGCTTGTGCTCTGGGTTTGGGCAGTCTGCTCTGCTTGCGGTGCTGCAGGATGTTCTGGAGCATCACAAACGGAGTTGGCCTGGAACAGGTGGCACTGCTCTTCTCCTGTTCTGCCGCACCCCAGGGTGGCCCACCTTTACGGAAATGCGGCACTTGGGGGTGAAGCAAAGCAGGTGTCCATATAAAGAAACCCATTGTGGTATGGTTGCATTTCAGTCTAGTAGGGAATGGCATAACCATTACTTGCAATAGAGACAAAGTAGTACAGTGATATCTTTTATTGGGCCAACTGCAGTTGGTGGAGGAGGTAAGTAAGCTTTTGGACCTCACAGGGTCCTTCATTACACAAGTCAGGAATTAGAACTGGAGACTGAACAAAGCAGTGAGGTATATACAGTGATAGGAAACAGTGGCGAAGGGAGGGGAGGGGAGGGGAGGAGGAAGTGAGAACAAACCCCAGGTAGGAGGTCCACAATTGAAAAGGGTGGAATACAAGTAACAAAGTGGGAAGAATAAGAGCTGCTGATAGTAAGTAAACTAAAAACTTCCTGTAGCTTTAGACAATCATTAGACTTACACATTTCTGTAATGGCTTGTGAAACCTGTGTCTAAATTGAGTCCATTTTTCTTTGTATCTAGTAGAGCTATGAATTTTTGTTCCCAGGCTCACCTTTTAAAGGTATTGCATAGGTTTCCATTTAAGACAAGGACAGAGAGGTCAGAAATAGAGTGGTCACTTTATGAGAAGAGAATGCCAACAGTAGAATCCGTACTCTTGTCCATGATCATTTTTCTGTGCGAGTTCATGCGATTGTGCAACGGTTGATGGGTTTCACCTCCATAGATCCCATGGGGGCATTTAGTGCACTGAATGAGATATAGTAGGGGGTGTGCATTTTGTTTTCATTATTATAATAACAACAAAAAATTAGGGATTTTTCATTTTTTAAATTGAATAACGAAAGCGAAAGAACATAATGAAAAAACAAAGAGTTTTGTTATTATTAATTAATAGGAAAAACCTGGAAAACACATTTTTGGTTGTAACCTCTTCATTTGTCATCCACTTTTGATTGTACCACCAATGGAGTGTATTATGTGTCCCAAACTTCAGAAAGACTGGATAAAGGAATTCAATTTTATAAGTAGTTGTGATTTATTATTTTACAAAAATCTGCATACCTGCATTCCTGGCTATAACCTCTTTGTCTCCCATCCAATTTGGATGAAACTTGGAAAATTATACCCCTCCCCACTATCTCTGCCAAATTTCAGAAGTATTGGATAAAAGGTCTTTATGTTATAAGCAATTTACTTGTAAATGCATTTCTCGCTGTAACGTCTTTGTATTCCATCCATTTTACATGAAGTTTGGAAAGACTGTATCTCAGATCTTCAGGATCATCACTGCCAAATTGTAGAAAAACTTGATAAAGGGTCCAAACTTTATAAGCAACTGAAGTATCCCTCTTGAAGACTTTCATTAATCAGGTAAATAGCACATGCAGTGCCATTCACACACAGGCATGGCAAGTGGGAGGGGACTGTAGAAGGGAGGGGGAGTAGCCCAACAGACTGACAGACACATTCACTGGCCAATTACTGCATAATTCTACCTTTACAGGAGGACAAATCAGTGGTGGCTTCAAGGCAGGCATAGAGAGTAGATATAAGCTGCTGTTCTTTGGGGCCTGCTCTTTGTCTGTGGTTAGTTTTGGCTTTGGTCAGAGCATTTTCTCAGATGTTTTTGGCAGGCGTGTGTGTGTGTGTGTGTGTGCTAGAGCTCACTGCAAGAGTTCAGTTAGCTACATAAATCCAATCCCCATGCACATGGGGTGCTGTCCAACATCCTCCTGCCCCCTCCTGGGGCATTATCTGCAATTTAATGGACACCTCCATGCACCTGGGGGGCCCACCCTCACTTAAGCTTATGACAAACAGCAGAGATGACAGATATATCCTCTGGCCAACTGGCTTGACATTTCAAAGGCACCCTGTCTGGGACAGATGTGTGATTGGTCTCTCTTCCTGTATACCTCCTACTTTCCAGGACCAATCCTGGGTGGCTCTGAGGCGGGCATAGAAAAGACATAACTAGGACTTCAGGCAGCAAGGCAGAGGGCAGGGGGAAACATCCCAACAATCAGTAGACATGGTTCACACATCCAGGTTTTCCAATTGTCATTACAATCACATCCTGTAGCACTATGACAGAAGAAATAAGAGAATCCCTTATTGGCTCTTTCCTAAGAAGACGCTTCCAACTTTTCAGTAACGAGTGAGGGAGAGGAATTGTGGCGGTCACAGCACAGAATGATGTATGGGTGACATTTCTGCTGGCCAGTTGGCATCACAAACACATCTTGTACCACAGTGAGAAACACAAGAGAATCCCTGGCATAGACTCATACACTCCAGATCAGGGGCATAGCTAGGGTGGAATGGGCCCCTGGCCAAGAAGTCAAGATGAGCCCCCTATTTGTGGTCCATCAGCAGGTCTAGGGACGCCACCCAGCTTGGCGGGCCTGGGGGCACTGCTATCAAACACACAAGACACCCAAAATGCAGCCAGCCTTTTAAGCGCATTATGCCATGAAAAGAGACATATATCTAACCAGTTCAGCTCTGCCCCCATAATTACTTCACGCTGCCACCCATAACCATTTCATTAGCACCCCTGGGACAGCGTGAATTAATTATATGGGGGGGTGCAAATTAACTGGTTATGGGGTGGGGGTTTAAAGACAGTATTCCTGTTAGCAATAACTTCATTAAAAAGAGTTAGTGAAATAGCAGCCATAATAATCTCAGAACCATATTTTCAAATTTTCCAAGATAGAATAGATATTGCTTTGCATTCTAAATTCCTACCTAAGAAAGTATAAGTAAGACAGTTGTGAGAATGTGGCCCTTTTTACACGAACCTCTCCCACCCATGAACACGCACATTTCTGCATGTTCATGGGTGGGGGAGCCCCATGTGAACAACATGACACGCACGTGGTGAATGGGGGTACATGCACCTAACACGCATCCTCACTCACCCCACTCATCTCCACGTATGGAGTAACTGGAAAAAACAGTGGTTGCTCCATGGGTGCAGATGAGTGGGAGGGTGAGTGGGGATGTGTGTGCGGCCATGTGCACGCCCCGCCCATGCACTGACATGGACCCCCCCACCTGGAGGAGCCATGTAAAAACAGCCTGGGAGGAGCCACTTAAAGAACAGAAGGTTTCTGCCTTGTAAACAAGGTTCTTCGAGATGTCTCTACACTTTCTCACAGCACCTACCCTTCCAGCTCTGCATGGAATTTTCTCATATTCCTAGAAAGGGTTAGAAGGAACTGACATTCCGAGCGAGAGAGTGCTTTTTAAAGTAGAGGAGCTCGAGACCATCACGTGGTCCATTATTTGAATATGATGATCATGCACAATCCATTTGTGAAAATGTTCGGAACCATCTTGAAGAACCTTGTTTACAAGGCAACAACCTTGTGATCACTCACATGGGGAGGAGTTGTTTGTTTACAAACAGCTTTATCTCCCAGTCCAATTGGTGTCCTGGTGTGCCGCTGCTGTTGCAGCATTACTAGCAGGCAGAGGCAGGTGAGGGATGGGGAACCCCTATGATGTGGGGGTTCCTTGCACCTGGGCCTCCTCAAGCCCAGGCCACATGCGGGGCTGTCCCCGTGGGGCCAGGCAGTGGTCCCCTGGGGCCTAGCAGCCAGGTTCACTCAATGGACGCTACACCTCTGCTCCAGATGTTTTTCAGGCTCATAACTTTGGGACCCTTTCCAGATCCTTTTGATATTTGGCAGAGATACTCCTAAAGGTCTGAGACAGAAATTTCTTCTGTTTGCAGTAGAGATGTGAAAGGTCTTCCAAATTTCATACATTAAAGCCAGAAATGTATTTTAAAGTAAATTGTTTATAACACTGAGACCTTTTATCCAATCCTTCTGAAATTTTGCAGGGGTAGTACCCTTGTGGAGGGGTATAATTTGCCACGTGTCATCCAAATTGGATGGGAGACAAAGGGTGTTTTCAGACATGATGCTAACCCCAGTTTAACCACGCTTGAATGTTTCTTATGCATGTTGCAGGGCTGTATTGGTGCCCTTAGCAGCCCTGCAACATGCATAAGAAATGTCCAAGTGTGGTTAAAGTGTGGTTAAACTGGGGTTAGCGTCATGTCTGAAAACACCCAAAGGTGTTACAGCCAGGACTGTGTACACAAAAATTTGTAAAATAACAAACTTCAAATAAAATCAGATTCATTTAACCATTCAGTCTGAAATTTGGGACACATAATGCACTCCATTGCAGGTATAATCCTGTCATATTTCACCAGAATTGCATGAAAAATAAAAAAGTTACAACCAAAAATGTGTGTTACATTGAAATCAATGGAAATCAGAAACAAAAGTAAAAAAACAATGAAAGATTAATAAAATATAATGAAACCATATGACATTTTAATAATGAAAATGAAATGAATAACAAAAACAAAAAGGAGTTACTGTGCACATCCGTAAGATATACGAGATTTTTAGATTTGCAGTTGTAAGTCTCTGAATAGATTTCCATGGGATGTCTGGATGCTGTTTGCAGTAGAGATGTGAAGACACATTTTACATTTTACATTCCAACAAGGACGTGTTACTTTAGGACCTTGTTGGTGTCCTGGGTGGTAGGGAGTTTGTTCTGGATAATTATCTGTGAGAAATTAGGAGGCTGTTTGAAAGTCAGAAGAGGGAGTTCAGGAAAGATCTCTTTCAAGGTTTCGTCCCCCATTCATTATGGGCTGGAGTTCTTTGATGATTTTACATATGGGTTCCAGTTTGGAATGGTAGGTAACAACTAAAGGTGTGCAGTTGGAGGGTTTCTTCTGTTTGTATTATAACAAATATTTGGGTAGTCCATTCTGTTATATGATCCACTTCTCTGATGGAGTGCCCTTGATTGGTAAAAACAGCTTTTAGAATGGCAAGGTGAGTATCATGGGTCTTCTCACTGGAGCAGATTCTGTGGTATCTGAGGGTTTGGCTATGGATTACTGATTTTTTGGTGTGTCTAGGGTGGTTTCTAGATCTGTGGAGATATGTATGGTGGTCCATAGGTTTCCTGCATATTTTTGTTTGTAGGGTTCCATTGTTTATGCTGACTCCGGTGTCCAGGAAATTGATCTTGTTGTAGGAATGTTCCAGTGCAAGTTTAATTTAGGGGTGATGTTTGTTGAGGTTTTGATGAAATTCTAACAGAGTCCAGACTTTCAGTCCATATAAGAAAGATGCCATCTATAAATTTCAGGTATAGGAAAAGTTTGGTGGTACATTTTGGAAAGCCTCTTCAAGATGTCCCATAAAAAGGTTGGCATATTGGGGTGGGGGGGAAGGGGGGCATATTTATGGGACACCTTGAACTGCAGGCCTCCTACCCCGGGATCATTCTCACTGCCTCTTCCCCTCCCTTTGCCATTATTTTCAGTCGCTGTATATACCTCATGGCTTTGCTCAGTCTCTAGTTCTAATTCCTGATTTGCCTGTTGAAAGACCCTGTGAGGTCCGAAAGCTTGCTTACCTCCACCAACAGGATGACAGGAAGCAAAGGAAATAGACAAAGGGTGCTTTCACACGTGACGGGTCCCACCACTGCCATGGACTGCTCTGGGCCATGGCAGGAGCTGTCACTCTGGCCAGGACTCGGTCTGGCTTCCGAGCAAACATTAAAGTGGCCGGGCCAGGGAGATGCATGGATGTGCATCTGCACTTCTCTGCCCCCATGCTACGTAGAGCAGTCCATCCTCCTCCCCTGATGGACAACCATGATGGCCTATGACAGCTGCCATGACTTCCCGGAAGCGCCACCACTCTGGACTGGGGTAAGTACAGTGGGCCATCATCTGTGATGGCCCACTTTACCCCTGGTTGGAAAATCCTTAACTGGTTGGTGGTGGTACTTAGCCTGGGCTGTGAGTTGGAGATGGTCCCAATTCACAGCCTGGGTTAATGCCACCACCAACCAGGTAACGGCCTGGGCTATCTGGTGGGTGCATTTAGGCATGATGGTGACACCTGGTTTAATTCATGCTACAGTGGATTAAACCGTGCCACCATCACATCTGAAAGCTCCCAAAGAAATGCATACCTGAACTTTTTCTTCAAACACTTTTGTGGTGCTAGAGTATACACACTGTTGTTGATTGTAAGAGATAGAAAGTGTTTCTTTTGAGTTAAATCATCCACTAAAAGACTAATAATAAAAAAGAGTGTCTCTCTATGCAGGGGGTAACTTAAGGTGCAGCTACAAAAAAGATTAGCTGCAGCCAGCACAAGAGCTTAGCTTAAAATGATAAGATACTGTGTAGCTGTCAGATGATGTAGAAACAGGCTTAAGGGAGCTATTGGTACTTTGGTGAGTGCTTAATATATTTTTAAGACTTTGAAAAAAACCTTAAGATCAGTTTGGTACCCAGAAAAATGTAATGGTAATGCTGTGTTTGTGTGTTAGACTTCTATTCTTTCTGTCCTGGTAACGCTACAGTATGTTCCCACTGGATTTTTTATTTTTACCGCATTCCTCACCTGGAAACTTTAATTCACTTTTCTATTAATGACAGGGTGTTTAGTGGTAAGAACAGAGGTTCGGAGGAAAACGCTCACCGCTTATACTGATTTTCTGTACGTTCTTGATATACTTGTGTCAGTTTATACAATGCTTAAATGGTAATAATTTCTACCCTCCGTTAGGACTGTTGTGAAGCTTAACAAATTAATAATGTTTATGAAGTGGTCTCATATCTCTTCAAGAATGACTAGGGATGTACGAACAGAACGGGATTCAGATGTTCAGCCGTTCCGTCATTCGGTTTGAAAACCGAGTTTGTGTTTAGTCGTTCGGTTTGGTTGAGTTTGGTTCAGTCGAATGTTAGGCAGAGTTTGGACTTGCCACGAGGTTTGAGGTGCTCCAGGGACCCCCAGGGTGCCCATGGCGGCATGGCAGGCCATCAGAGACCCAACAGCAATAGTAGCAGCAGAGACCAGGAAGGTTTGGTGCTTGGCACCCCGAGTTGCTCAGGCAGGCAGGCTCAGTGCTTGGCCCCTGGGGGTGCCTGTGGCAGCATGGCAGGCTGTCAGAGACCCAGCAGCAGCAGCAGGACTCCAGTTCTGCTTGCTCTATGCTGGTTGGGTTCTCCATTTCCAGTCGCCATCACGGCAGGCGGTGGCTGACTGGCTGGCTGGCCACGTGAATCACCACCGGGCAAGGCTACTTGACCAATTTGCAGAAGAGTTGGTTGAGATCTGATGAGTAGGATGCCAGTCTGCAATGCCCGGCCCCGTATGGGTGCCGTTCCAGCCACCAAGCCCTGGCCGGGCCTCTTCCCTGCCTGTAACATGGGCCCCAGAACCCTGAGGGTGGAACCTGGGACTGGAGTGGCTGGCTGTTTCTTGATGCAGTGGAATGACAGCTCCCCATGAGTAGAATGACGGCCCCAGAACCCTGATTGTGGATTCTTGGACTAGAGTGGCAGCTTCTAGATGACGTGGGTGGAGAGCCCCCTGTGACTGTAACGTAGGACCCCAGAAGCCTGACGGTGGGTCCTGGGGCTGGAGTGGCTGCTTCTTGATACAGTAGGATGACAGTTCCCTGTGAGCGGAATGATGACCCCGGGACCCTGATGGTGGGTCCTGGGACAGGAGTGGCAGCTTCTGGATGACGTGGATGGACAGTCCTCCCTGCCTGGAACATAGACCCCAGAACCCTGAGGGTGGGTCCTAGGGCTGGAGTGGCTGCTTCTAGATACAGTGGAATGACCCACGTGGAGGGTCCTTATTTGCTTAAAGCATGGCCCAGGGACAGCCAGCTCTGCTCCTGTTGGACATAGACAGCTATTTGGACTTAGAGGAGGTATCCAGCATCATCACTGAGGCAGGTGAGGAAATAGCCAAGAGGAGCTTGCAGGCTGGATGCCATGGGTGGAGCAGCGGCAGAGGCCCAACCAGGGCATTGCAGGCTTGGCTGGTATTCAACAGAACTCAAGAAGCTCTACTGCCAATTGGTTAAGCCTTGCCTGGTGGTGAATCACATGGACACCCAGTAGCAGACATTGGATTTCCCGGTAGCAGAACCCGTGGCACAGCAGAGTCAGCACTGGCAGCAGCAGCAGACATTGGATTGCCCTGTGGCAGAACCCGTGGCACAGCAGAGGCGGCATTGGTAGCAGCAGAGGACATTGGATTGCCAGGCCACAGTACCCGTGGCACAGCAGACAGAAGCAGCAGGATTTGCCTGGGCGCAGCACCCACGGAGCCAGGATGGTATGATTTGCAATGGAAGAGTTTTCATACAGCAGCAGACGGTAGCAGCAGGATTGCGTGGGCACATTTGGATCTGCCAGGGCAGAGAACCCATGGACCAGCAGACAGCAGCAGCAGGATTACCAGGCCAGTGGGGCACATCACCCAGGGTTGCCAGGGCAGACAGACAGGCATCTTGGAATGAGAGGTAGGCAGGCTGGGGCAGGGTTCGAGCTTTATTCACTGGGCAGGCAGACAGGCAGCGTGGCATGTGCAGAAGGCAGGCAGACTGAGACAGGCTTTGAGCTATGCAACCTGGGCAGGCAGACAGGCAGCGTGGCATGAGAGGCAGTAGGGAAGGCAGGCTGGGACCTTGGCAGGGCCCTCAGGCTGGCAAAGACTGTGCAATGTTGTTTTCTTTATTGTCATTATCAAAACCAATACCAATTTCAAAGATTTTATTTTCATTATCGATATTGATATCGGTCTCGTGATTGAGCCAAAAACCGGAAACCAGAAATGATATTTCGATTGCATGTGTTCTCGTGGTGTCCGTCTGGCTTGTGTGAGAAGTGTGAAAAATTGGTTGTGAGTTTGTGTGTGTGTTGTGGCTGTGTGTGTGTGTGTGGTTTAGTTGAGGTGGTGAAAAAATGGAAGGTGGAAAAAAAAAGAAAAATGAAGCTGAGGAAGGTCAAGGTGGAGGAGAAAAAAGTGGACTCCCAGTCTGGACCATCTGGTGAGGTGGTGGAGGTCGGCTCCTCACCAGAGGAGAAACAGGGAAGAGGAGGTGCTACTGCTGCCAGGTTTGTAAAATTTATTTTTGTTTATTGTTCCATATAACTTTGAGCACAAGAAGAATACTAACCTTTAGAGCGAGCTCACTGGCGTGCGGGTGGTGGGCAGTCAGGCACAAACAGCGGGCATCAGCAGGTGGCAGCAGATGGACAGGATTTGCACATGTCTTATTTCTGGGTTTGCCAGGGGGGGGGGGCTCTTCCAGCAGTCAGGCATGAGCCACAGCACTCACCCAGACACGTGCCAGCCAGGGTCTCAACGTGCCAACCCTAGCACCCCAAGAAGGGCAGGATTTGCACATGTCTTATTTATGGGTCTGCCAGAAAGAGCAGGGGGGGGGGCTCTTTCAGAAGTAGCAGCAGCAGCAGCCAGACTCTCAACTTGCAGACAATACAGCACCACAGGTGGTGGTGGTGTACATGGGGAAAAGGGAAAGAGGCGAGTAGACAGCACTGCAGCAGCAGTACCATCCATCCACTTGGTGTGGGAGAATGGGTATTGCTCTTGGAAGGACTAGAGGCATCACAATGAATGCATGCTATTATGTAGGTGGTGTTTATGTGTTCCTGTTTCAGAGAGGGTGATGATGATGACGCCACTGGTGCCAGAAGTCCATCATGGCAGAGGTTGCAGCCGCAGGAGTCACCTGAAACCAGGCCAATGAGGTCCGCGGTATGGAGGTACTTCCATACCCCAAAAGGCGGATTTGCAGAATGCAAGGTAAGGCACAGGGGCTGGAACAACCGGGAATGGATTGCCCTATGACCGGTTAGATTGGCCAGCCACCCACTTGTGGAGACAAAATGCAGGCAGGGCTTGATAGACCATTGGTCTGACACAGTATGGCACTTTATTATTAATTATTAATATTATTATTATTATTAACAAACATTTATATAGCGCAAGCAGTGTACCTGGCACTTTACAAAGTAATAAAATAGACACAGTCCCTGCCCCTAGGGTTTACAATCTGAGAGATAGGAGCTGGGGGAGAGACATAGGAAGGGGAACAGAGGGAGAGACAAGGGGTCTAACATTCATGAAGATGTGAGGTCTCAAGTGCACGTACTTGGCTTGGTTACAATGAGAATGACAGCAGACAGGTCCATGTGGCAAGAATAAGGGTAAACAGACCATAGGTATAGGAAATAGTGGCTCAGCAGGATAAAGAGTCAGACAGAGCAGAGCGAAAGAGGTGAGTTTTAAGGAGAGATTTGAAGGTATGAAGGGAGGGGGCAAGGCGGATGTGGACAGGGAGGGAGTTCCAGGCATGGGGGGCAGCAAGTGAGAAGGGACGAAGGCGCTTAGGGGAGCAGGGAAGGCGTGGAAGGGTGAGAGAAGGGACAGAGGAGGAGCGAAGTGCACGGGCTGGAGTATGGAGGGCGATAAGTGCAGAGAGGTAGGGGGGAGCAAGGTTGTGAAGAGCTTTATAGGTGAAGACTAGGAGCTTGTGCAGGATTCGTTCAGGAAGGGGAAGCCAGTGAAGCGAAGAGAGGAGGGGCTGCACATGGTCGAAGCGACTGGCGAGGTAGATGACCCTGGCAGCAGAGTTTTGGACAGAGATGAGGGGAGAAAGGTGAGACCGGGGAAGGCCAGTGAGAAGGAGGTTACAGTAATCGAGGCGAGAGATGACCAGAGCATGAACAAGAGTTTTGGCAGACGAGACAGAGAGAAAAGGGCGAATCTTAGCAATGTTATGGAGGGAGAAGCGACAGGATTTAGCAACAGAGTCAATGTAGGGTTTAAAAGAAAGGGCTGAGTCAAAGATGAAGCCTAGGCTACGGGCTTGGGGGACAGGCAGGATGGTGACTCCATCAATAGTTATTGACAGTGAGGAAGGAGAGGAAGGATGAGGGGGGAAGATAAGGAGTTCAGTTTTAGCCATGTTGAGTTTGAGTTGACGTTGAGACATCCAGGTAGAGATGTCAGAGAGACAGTTGATGAGACGAGCTTGAACAGAGGGAGAGAGAGAGGGAGTAGAGAGATAGAGTTGAGTGTCATCAGCATAGAGGTGGTATTGGAAGCCATGGGAGGCAATGAGTTTGCCTAAGGATGAGGTATAGATCGAGAAGAGGAGAGGGCCAAGAACAGAGCCTTGAGGAACACCAACTGAGAGGGGGAAGGAGGAGGAGGCGGAGTTGGAGAGAGACACATTAAAGGAGCGGTCAGAGAGGTAGGAGGAGAACCAGTTATGGACAGAGCCACAAAAGCCAAGGGAGTGAAGGGAATCCAGCAAGAGTGAGTGGTCAACAGTATCGAAGGCAGCAGAGAGATCAAGGAGGACAAGAATGGAATAGAGACGTTTAGATTTAGCCACCAGAAGATCGTTGGTGATCTTAGCGAGAGCAGTTTCAGTAGAATGAAGGGGGCGGAAGCCAGATTGGAGAGGGTCGAGGGAGGAGTTGGAGGATAGGAAGTCAAGGCAGTGGGAGTAGAAAACATGTTCAAGCAGCTTGGAAGCAAAAGGAAGGAGTGAGACAGGATGATAGCTAGACGGGTCAGAGGGGTCAAGAGGGGCACTTCTTATGTTCCTATCTTTTTATGTTCTTTAGATCTGCGACAAGAACTTAAGCGTGGCACGCAGAGGACCACGTCAGGGCTGATTGCCCACGTGGAGAACGTCCACCTAACTGAGGTGGTGTGTGATGTTTCTCAGGCTGGAAGCCGCAGCAGGGACTCTAGGGAGGAACAGCCCACTAAGAAAGGGGGAAAGCACGGCAGAAGCACCGCCATCACAGCCCTTCCCCCTCCAGCTCCGCTGAGGAGTCTTCAGCCCCCTGTGAGAAGAGCCATGAGGCAAGTGCATGTCAGGTCAAACTTGAGAGGCCCACAAAAAAATATATGGTCAGGCTCAGGGTCCACTCCCGCAATATGGAGGACAGGCTGGTGGAGCGGTTCGAGGAGCTCCAAGTAAGGGAGCGCCAGGGGGAGGCATATTGGGAGTACCTCTGCACTGAGAAGGACACCCTCGAACTGTTCCAACAGTCCCTCATCACATGAAAGGCGTCCATGGAGGGAGCCCTAGACTTTTCCCGGCAACATGGCTTTGAGGCAGATGAAGTGCCCGCTCCTCAGTCCCGTGCACCACTGTCTCCTTTTCCCCACGTTCCGGGGGATAGGCCTACAGACCCCTAATTTATTTTCCTTTCTTTTTATATTAATGTTTGTTTTCAAAAGTTGTAATGTTGTTTAAAAAGTTTTTATAAAAGTTATATTTGTTCCAGATGAGTTTGAACTTTCCAATCTTTTATCCCTCTGTGCTGCTTCTGGCAGGTGGCAGAATCTCATTGTATATACATACAGCTTGTCAGATTTCTACCTGACAGCAGCAGCACATGGAGTGAATTATTTCCAAGATGTGCCAGCAGGGTCTCAACTTGCAGACAGCCCGTCAGAAGGGGCAGGGCTTGTGTCTGTGTGGGTGTGCCAGAGAGAGAGAGAGAGGCTGTGGCAGTCTGGCAGAGGCATAAGCGGGCATCGGCAGGTGCAGTGCCTGTTCTCACAGACAGATCATCGCATGGGGGGAAGCTTGGGAAGTTGAGTTGTGATATATAATACTTGGTTGCATTTGTCGGTTTGTCCCTTTGAAGCCCTTGAGTGGAGAGGTGTGTTCAGCTCATAGAAAGATCACCCTGGGAGGGGGCAGACTTGCAGACAGCACCCCAGGTAGAGCAGCCAGCCAGGCATATTTCCTGTGAGGGGGTGCCAGAGAGAAAGAGAGAGAGGCTCTTTGGCAGCGGGCAGGAGGCGGCGGGTGCTGGTGGTCAGAGGGGTTCTTTCAGCAGCTTCAGCAGGCATCTGCGGGTGGTGCGGAGGTGTAGGCTGGTGGGGGGGCAGGCTGGAGGGTGGGTGCCGGTGGCCACTGGTCAGTCAGGCAAGAGCAGCAGCAGCACCCAGATGATGGTTTGTGGGATTTGAGTGACTGCTTCTGGATGCAGTGGAATGGAACAACAGCCCCCCGGTGACTGGAATGATGGTTCCAGGATCTTGATGATGGTTCCTGGGACTGGAGTGGCTACTTCAGGTACAGTGTAATGACAGCCGATGGGAGTTGAATGATGTCCCAAGAATTAGTGCTTGGTTGGGCATACTTCATTCAATGATTCCAATAGGTGGTACATAGAGGTACAGGTGATACAAGGAGGCACACAGGCAGGGGCACATAATTTGTTGTGTATCTCATTCTGGTAGGTTTGCTGCTGGATGTGGGCATTGAGCATGAGAACAGATGAGATCTCACGCTGGTTCTGGCAGGTGGCAGCTTGAGCTGGAAACACCTCTCCCCCTCCACCCCCATCTCTCTCGTTCTAGCGGGGAGTCTCGCTCTCTCCCTCTCTCTCTCTCTCCCCAATGCTTTCTCTCTCTGGCCATATACTGCAGGTGACAGCATGGGTGGGATCATGTCTCTCTCCTTCTAGCAGTGGGGAGATTCTCTCTCTCTCTCTCTCTCTCACCACAAGCAACAGGTTGCTACCTCGTAAATAAAGGTTCTTTGTGCGGGCTCTCATAATTCTCACCACATCACCCTGTGTTCCATCCCTGCATGGACTTGTCTTATATTCCTAAAAAGGGTTAGATGGAACTGTCGCTCTGAAAGGGAGAGTGCTTCTTAGCCTAGAGAGGAGCTCGAGGCCATCAGGACAGGCATGCCATGGTGGTGGGCAGTTGCTTTGGGCACAAGCAGCAGGTTACTACCTCATAAAGAAAAGGTGGAATGACAGATCCCTGTGAGCAGAATGACAGCCCCAGAACCATGACGGGCCCTGGGGGTGGAGTGGCTGGCAGTTACTTGATGCTGTGGAATGACAGTGCTCTATGAGCGTAATGATGGCCCCAGAACCCTGATGGTGGGTCCTGGAACTAGATTGGCAGCTTCTGGATGACATGGATGGACAGCCCTCCCTGTCTGGAAC
>QEPC01005146.1:1245298-1313011 GCA_003113815.1 Sphenodon punctatus
ATGGGTATTTTCAGACGTTACGTGGTCAATGTCCACCACAGTCAATTCCCTGTGGTGGCTTGGACCACGTAACATCTGTTGGGGAGAACGGATGTTCCCCCCCAGATGTTACCATGGCATGGGATCACATTCACCACGCGAGCGGCCAAAGCAGCGGGGCCGGAAGCCATCGCGTGTTGAAGGCAATTCCCCGCCGTGATGACCCCCACCGTCACGTCTGGATGGCAGTCACAGCCCGGAATCCCCACAGGGAGTCTGGCCCATGGCCATAGCGGGCGAGTCTGGATGGCAGTCACAGCCCGGAATCCCCGCAGGGAGTCTGGCCCATGGCCGCGGCGGGGAGCGTGGAGGGGGTGGGGCCGTGCGGCCGCACGTTGCGCCACGCGGCCCCGCCGCCTCCCCGATTCCCCACCGGGATCACCCAGCACGTCTATTAGGGCGTGACGGGTCATCTCGGCGGGGATCATTTAATTGATTTTGTGACGGGACCAATTGGCCCCGTCACGTCTGAAAATATCCTATGTCTATTTGAAACCATTTGAAATGTCTATTTTTACTCATCAGCCTCCTGCCCTGTGTCAGCAACATAGCGTCTGCCTTATTTTCAAGAACAGCAGACAATCTTTTAGGCGGTGAGGGTTTTGTTGGCATTGCCTCATCTGCAAAAAAAACCAAAAATATGAGAGTGGTTAATACCCCTGTCCCACATTGCATAGAAAAATTCCTGCTTAATAAGAGAAAAAAAGAGGCCTACCATCACTACCGTAGTTCCATTTGTGGGGCAGCGGTTTTATGATTTGCCGCTCAGGGATGGTTTCCATTTAGTTTGCTGTCCTCTTTATGAGTTCAACTCCCATAGAGGCATCATGCTGTTGGGGGCGTTCCATTTGGGGGGCAGCGGCTTCTGGATGGGAGTGATTCACCGTGCCCTAGAGCAGTGGCAGCTTTTAGCGCATGCATGTTTTATAAGCAGAAATATGGAACCTATGACAAAACTGATGACCAGTCCCTGATGACTTGATTGGTATGTTGGTACCCTCGTACCTCGTTTGTATGGAGGACTTTGTTTTGGACATGTGACTGTATTTCAATTTTATCTTTTTTATTGGATGTTGTATAAAGTTATGCCCTATGGCTAAACAATAAAATATATACCTACCTACTCATTAGACTCTGGAGGCTATCAAAGATTTCCTAAAAGAAATGTTTTTAAAAAAACAAAACCCTATGATTTAGCAGTCTTTTCACAAAGCAATGTTTTGTGACAGTCAATCCCATTACACCTCTAGACACACAAACCCCTTTTAATCACCCTGAAAAAATCTTTCTTACCTGTGAATTTTGAGCTGGGGTATCCCTTCTTCTATCACCTCTAGAAAAACCAAAGACTCCGCAGGGCTGGGCATTCCCATTCGGGCTTCTTCATCATAAATAGGAGTGCTAAAAAGGTTCGCTCTCAACATCCGTCTCGCTGCCTCTGGAGGCTTAGTCAACTCCATAGGCCTCACAGGTGTTGTATCAGCATGGAAATCCATTTCAGTTTTTCCGTGTAAGTGGTAGCGATTGGCTCCCTGCTCTGTAGAATGCCACTCCCCTCTTTCATACCCCTAGGAACAGGACTACAGCTCCACAAACCTTTCCGATTGGTTGCGGGTGGTGTGGTGAGCAGTTTGAGACCCCCTTCGATCAATTCCAACTGCGCGCACACACCCTAGGTCAGATCTCAGCAATTTCCTCCAAGACGGAGTGGACTAGGATGACAAAACCTACACTGAATGGTTCAGCTCACTCAGCTGAGCTCGTAAAGGGGTTACATGACCCAATAGCTGCAATTCACCCTACCCCAAACCCCACACCATAAAGTTGCTCCAGTCCTCACAAAACCCATACCTACTGGTCCATCCTTTTTCCTACCTGGGGGTCTCTTTTACAATAAGGGGTACATGGTTACAGCATGTAAATAATAGAGCCCGAGTAGCTAAGGTGGCAGCTAAAGCCCTTTGGAAAGTGCACAACATTTCTTTTGGAATAGCTATCTCTTCTACATTAGGGGCCTTCCAGGCCAAAGTATTGCCTATGCTGACCTTTGGTGCTGAAATAATGACGGCTCCAGACTATGTAGTGCTGGAGAGAGTGCATTTTTTTTTTAAACGGAGGATCCTTAGGGTAGGGCCTGACACCCCAGGTGCAGCGATCCGTGCTGAAACTGGCATGTTTTTGATTGAACACCATGCAAGGCTGGCCTTTTTTCGATATTGGATTGGGTTATTAATAAGTTCCCCGGAGTCTCTGCCATGCTATTGTCTGATGGAGCAGTTGAAGCATGAGGGATCTAGGGCATATCCCTGGATAAAGTATCTGGCCGTATTATTGAGAAGGTTGGGTTTGTCTCTGCAGTGTTTTCAGGGTCATACTATTGTGGAGATAAGGCGGATTATACTTCAGAGATCCAAAGGCATAGCAATGCAGGATGATATTTAGTCTCTAGGGGAATGGAGGGTTGCACCTACCCTGGTAATTGGGAAGAAATTCTTTGGCAGGGAACCCTATTTAGATCTGTTAGAGAATAGACGATTGAGGTGGTATTATACCCTGTTACGTTTCGAATTGCTGGATACTGCCATGGTGGAGGGCAGGTATGCAAAGATCTCGTATAGTGAACATAAATGCCTCTGTTCACCAGATGAAGTAGAAACAGGAGAGCATATGGTGATGAGAAGTCCATATTATTTCCACCTGAGGAAAGGTCTGGATAGGTCCCGTAATGGTGGATAAAGGGATGAATTCCGCCGAATCCTTTATTTTTCTGTCCAACCTAACACAATATCATCATTTACAGGCAGTTGCAACGTTTTTGCTTCTGGCTCACAGAAGGTGGGCAGTTGTTCATATGCACCTAAGTACCCATAGGTAAAAGGAAAATCCAGATTGGGCATAAATGGATAGGGGGCCAAATTAAATTAAGATACTTTGGGGAGAAAGAACTGATCCGGGTTAGAAGTATGTAGGAGGATAAGATGGGGTATAGGGGTCTCCGCATTGATTAAAGGGGCGATAAGTTCTGCTATTGGAATCCGGATCTCTCTTTCTTTTTGTTTTATAATGTTATTAAGCATATTATGTTTATTGGTTAGTTATGACAGTCAATTTACTGTTTGTGTGTATGTATGTTTTGGTGGGAAAGGATAGGTACAACATGTGTAAATTGTAAGTGTTGTTTTAACAAATTTATGTATGGTTTTGGCCATGGCGAAAGCCTGCACCACAATAAACAAACTTGAACTTGAACTAGTAGTCCATCTCACTCTCATGAGTTCATAGAGGCATTATATGGCCCTCTTCAAAGGACCTTGTGGGTTCAGGGTTCACCCTGACCCACAAGCCCCAAAGTCAAGTGTAAGGACCTTCTGGGTTCAGGGGGGCAGGAACGGAAGGCCCAGAAGCATTACTCCCTTATTTGTCACTTCCACTTCCCCACGTCACTTCCATCCCAAGGTGGGACTTACGGCCCCCAGGGGGGTGGGACTACCGCTAATGCAGGACCCCATGTGACCTGTCAAAGTGATAACGATCAGTTTGATGACTAGTGTCCCCTTCCTACTACTGGGGTTGGCATCATGTCTGAAAACACCCTAGGTCTCCCCAACCAGCTAGGCAAGGCACCCCTCATCTACCCAACCCCAAAGCCCTGTCCTAGCACCCCTCTTCCACCCTAAAGCCCTTCCCCCAAACCCCAAAGCTCTCCCACAGCACCTCTCAGCTCTGCTTACCCCAAATACCTACCCAGGCTGGCCCCCACCCCAAAGCCCTGCCCAGACTTCCCCCCAACCCTAGAGTCCTGACCAAGCACCCCCCCACCCCAAAGCTCTGCCCAGTCTATCCACCGCCCCAGAGCCCTGCCCCAGCACCCTAAAGTCCTGTTCCCCCACTTGCCCCTCATGCCACCTCTGGTCCCTCGCTGAGCCGGCTGCTGCTCTATTCCCACTGTTGCTCTGCTGCAAGGCCAGTGATCTCCTCTGCTCTGGTCCGATCGGGTCTGCTGTCGCCGCCTGATCCCCCGCTGCAGCTGCTCCTCTCTGTGTCGCCTCCCTGCCCATGGGTAACTGAATTTTCCCACTGCAGGAAAGTGAGGGGGACCAGGCGAGGGTTCAGGGAGGCGAAGGAGGGTCAGGGGTGGGCGGGCGGCACTGGGGACCTGGTGTGGTGTGGTGGAACCTACCCAGAAAGTAAAAAAAAGAAAAAGAACTGACAGCTGGTGCGGAGCATGGGGGCCTGTGCCGCTGGGCTGGCAGCATAAAAAAAAAGCAGCAGGGTTGGGAAAGGCAGTTGATTGGTGGCCCAACTGCAGGGCTGCCCAAGGGGCAGGCAACAAACTAGTCAATCATCAATCACACAATACATGGAGTTAAAGGCAGCTAGAAAGGTTTGGTCGCCAACCAAACATTTTTGCTCTACTGACTCCCATTGAACAGCATAGGCACTGTTCAATGAGAGTTTGCAACCACCTTAACTATAGAGCTATGACTGTGGCTCTATAATTTGGGGTATCTCAGAATTGGTGGGAGTAAAATGAATGCCATAAGGGGACGTCTGATCCATGGCGTTGATAGTAACCCCAGGGGGGGATAGCAAACTTGCCAGAAAGGACTGTCCAATCCGTAGCTTGGGAGTTCTCCAACCCTTTCCCCATTGACCCCACTAAGGGGTTTGGATTACAGTATGAGAGGCGCTGGTGTCCACCTTTTCTCCATTTTTCCTGTCACTGGATTTTGGTTTGAGGAAATGTTTATGCTTGTTATTTCCCTATTAATTACCCACACCAAAGTTGTAGTTAATAAAGTGCTGTAGCCTTATTCACCCAAACAATTGTGCATTGCCTTCCTTTATTCTCTTTGTGCACAATGAAACAGTTAATTTGAATGAAATTGGTCAAGGTATGTATGTTTAGCTATTATTTATAACACTGTACACATGCCTGCACCTTATGCCAGGGTTGGCCTTACCACAGGGCAACCCAGGGTGACTGCCCTGGGCCCTGCTCTTTTGGGGTCCCTGTAGTGACCACTGTTTTCACCAGGGAAGAGTGTGGGTGCCCCACTTCCTCCCAGCGGGGCCCCATACATGACTACCTTTAGATCCCTGCGGAAGGGTCTCCCAAATGGGTGAGGGCCACTGGGGACCCTACATTTTATCTTTACCCCGGTCCCTGTAAATTCTAAGGCTGGACCTGGCTGATGGACTTTTTAATATATCTGAAAACAAAATGTCTACTGCTTTACTTTGTGTTCAAATGGTCAGGTCCCAACTCTTTGATGAAGATACAAAGAGAGTGGTTAATTATTCTGATTCATTCCTTCTATTGGGTATTAGCAGACATCACGCTGGTCCAGTTCGGTTTGCTTTGGCCTGACTGGGGCAGCATGATGCCTGAATGTTTGTTCAGGGTCTGCCAGATGTGGGCCTGGAACAAACCCCACCTGGGGTGGTGGCTGGGCCTGAAATGTGGGCCCGGAACAAAGTAGGCACACAGTCTGTGCCTAGCCACAGCACAGTTGGGCCAAAGTGGGTGGAACTGAGTGGTGACATTTGTTCTTGGCCCCTAACGGCATGGGGGGTTGCTATGTCGGCCAGTCATGGCTGCCCATCACAGCGGGGGGTTGGGGCGATGCTGGGAGCACCGGGGCATGGCCGAGCAGCCACACGTCACTCTCTGCCCCTCCCTCCAGTTGGGTCAAGCCACAGGGATGTTTGTTCCCATGGCCATAGGTCACCCAGCCGGCAAAGGTCCGCCCCCCTCTCCTGGGTGGGACAGACATGATCATGACATCTGCTAACACCCATTGTTTCATAGGCCCTTTTTACACAGACAATCTAACACTGATAAAATGGGTGTTACATTTTATTATACATGTTGCAGGGCTGCAGGTGTGCACTATGGGTGCCCTGCAACATGTATAATAAAATGTAGCACCCATTTTAACAGTGTTAGAATGTCTGTGTGAAAAGGGCCATAGACTAAAGACCATGGGAGCCAATTACGTGTGCTCCATGTTCTATTTTGCTCTACCCTATGCTTTAACATATAGTGATTTTAAATCCTTTCTATTACATCATCAGTCTACTTCTTGCATGATCTGCATCTTGGACGACTTCCATCTACTGGGATGAAGAACATAGTCCCTAACAACAATTTCTTCATACTTAATGAAAATTTTGGTCACAGAAAATATTACTATGTTTATATTCTAAATTTAGTTACAGTTGCTAGAAGCAGTGTAAGCATAGAAATCCAGAAACGTCTTGCTTCCTGGTCTGTTTAGCTTGTTTAATGCTTTGTCATCTCTATATAACCCAGTCCCATGCCATTGAACTGTATAGTTTTGTCTCACATTGTACTTGAAGTTTGCCTTAGGTACTAACTGCTGTGTCAGCTAGTACCAGTTACTTGGCTCCTGAGCAGAGAATGAAGATGATGAGGAAGGGAAAAATGATAAAGCTGACAAATAAAGCTCTCAGGTCAAGTACTCCGCATTAGAATGACAGTCCCAGGGACATAATTTCTACTGTGAATATGATACATATTAGATGGACATGAAGACTAAAGAATGAAAAATGGGATGTGTTGGCACACCGCATGGCATGCAAACTTGCAAACAATATTGTTGCCATAGAGACTTATAATCACCAGACAGATTGAGAAAGACAAAGCCATAGTAGTGGCACCCATAAATTAAAGCATTATTCTGTGGTTTTTGCCATGCGGCTGCCTTAATTTACTCGTGCAGATTATTGCTATTAATAATTTTCAATTGACAGTTGGCACTTCCAGATTATTTTATATCCGAGTTTTTATTATCGTACCAGAATAACCCCCCCCCCCCAGAATATAGCTAACCACCCTTCACATGACTTATAAATCCTGTTTAGTAGTTCCTAAACTTTTGGTTCAACAGACTACTGTCTATCCCCAATGCTTCTCATGGAAATTGCTTCTCAATGTCCTGCTGGCATCACAGTCACATTGAGGTAGGATGGGAGTGGGGAGGGAAGGAGATGACTGTAATGGACGTGCTCAGAAGATGGCTATATTGCCAGTGGGCCTGAACCTCACTTTGCTTTAGCCATGGATAGCTTTCCATGGCTAAAAAGTGGCCTCACGTTCACTCACTGGCCATGGAGCACAGTTTGGGCATTGATACAGATAATGTACCTACATAGAATCTTTCATGTCACCTAACATCTCTCTATGAGATCTGTTCCATCTTCCTCTCAACCCATCTGCCCCACGCACTTGGCATGCTTTTATGTATTCTTATATTATTGGGGGGCTTTTAGATGAATGCGGAGGCAGTCTGCCCCGGAGCTGCTCCAGGGGTGCACCTTCATGTCCATCTGCTTGTAGCCCTACCTGGGTCGGCTTCAGATGGACCTGACAGGTTCCCTGGTCCGCTCCCTTCCCCACACCACAGAGTTGCAGGCATTTGCCCAACGCTGTAGGCTGGCGCCTGCAACTCTATAGCATTGCCTGGGGCAATGGCTGGCTGAAAGTGGAATTGCAGCATGGGTTCACCAATAGGTCAGACAGCTACTCTCCTCCAGACCGGTGTCCTGGGTTTGGCTGGGCCTGCTCCACTGTGACTCTGGTGGGGCCAACTTTAGAAGGATGGGTCACAGGGAGTGAAGCAGGCTGGCGTGGCCAGCACAGGGTTAGACGATGGCATCCATCTAAAAGCACCCTTTCTGTTTGTGTTGCTGCAGAGACTGCCAGTTGCAATTCCAACAGGCATGGTGTACAAAGACATGTTTGCTGTGCCAGAGATGTAGCTATAACAGATGCAGCAGCTGCAGCTGCACTGGGGCCTGGGAGCCTGGGGGCTCCACATGCATGTAGAATGCATATGCACACTGGAGAGGAGTGCCCCAGCAGGGGCCCTGTTCATTCCCACCTAGCTACACCCTGCTGTGGCATGACATCCTGTGGCATGAGACTTTTATTTATATGCATATTGCCCCAAAGATGGAGATGAAACACAAGACTGTAAGTATGTTGCAAAATTAAAACTATTAAATATTGATGGGACTTAAGCGATCCCCACGCCCACATTATTGTTTTAATAATCTTGCTACTATACTTCAGGGTCATGTGTATCTGTGTCCCGCCCCCTCTTTTTTTTTTTTTACCCCTGAAACAGCAAGTAGCAAATTCGGATGAGTATGTCACCTGTCACAATTTGCTACTTTCACTACTTGCATCTTTGGAGCAACAGATAGCAAACTCTGATGGGTGAGTGACACCTGACAAAATTTACTACCCATTGCTAGATCGGAACTGGAGAAGATAGCAAATTCTAATAAGAGGAAGGCACCAATCATAAATTGCTGCTCCTGTATCAAGGATACAAACGGTAAAGATAGCTAATTCTGGCAGGAAGTGACACCCATCAGAATTTTCTAGAAGCGGCTTCCTTATTTCTGAACACAAAATGATAGTATCATCATATTTTGCTGCCAGAAGCAAATGTTGGCTGGGAGGCATTTCTGCAATGTTACATCACAGTTCTGAGTTTATTCTTTTTGCTTTAGCATGTCCCAGTTTCTGCTGTGAAATTTAATGCCAAATGAACCTGAATCCCAGTGACTAAACAGTTAATGGAAAGTGGACTGTAAAGGAAAATAGAATGTCTTAATGTCATGTGCAAGAATAGCAGTTTATTGAATCCACAAGAAAAACAAGGACACAGGTGGGCAGTCACATTTAATTCTGATAATGATATTAATTGTGATATTATGATACTGTGAAAAGAACATTTTTATTATGGTACCAGTATTCAATGCTTGGTACTTAGGCTGTTTTGGCTAGAATAATGTGAGAATAAGCACTGATCCTTAACCTTTCCAATGGTTAATAAATGGTAACTCTATTAGATTTGGCGAGGGAAAAGCAGCCAGTAGAGTGACACCCAGTCCTTGCAGCTCAGTGTTGATCAAAGAACTATAACCCACACCTATGGTGAATTGAAGCAAACACACTCCAGATCAGTGAGAGGGGAAGGAGGGTGAGATCACAGGGCTTTGATGCACCTCTCCACCTGAGCTGGGTGTCTTTAGATGGACACCTGCTCTACTCCTGCTCCGCCCCACTCCTGGGTGGCCTGTCCGTGTAAAGGTGGGCCACCCTGGAGTGGAGTGAGGTGGCGCAGTAGTGAAGCAGGCGCTGCCTGCTCCGGGCCAGCTCTGCTCACAGTGCTCCAAAACATCCCAAAGCACGACTAGCGGAGAGGGCCAGACAAACCTGGAGCACTGGCTGGGGGCGGAGCAGCAGTCCATCTAAAGATGGTTCTGCTCTGGTCGGGGTTATATATTTTTTTATATTAAAATTTATATCCCGCACCCTCCTGTGAACAGACAGCTCAGGGCGGCTCACAATTTGCACATTTTAAAACATGGCAACTGCCATAGAGCTGTGGGCGGCAGCCTAGAGTGGCTGTCGATCTGCCCTCGGTTCTATGATGCAGGGAAAGAGGGCATGGGCGGCGGATGGTGGGCTGTGGTGGTTGCTTCTGTCTAAACGCATTGCAGCTGGAGCAGATCCGGGGGGTGGCCCCTGTGGAGCAGACTCAGGACTGGCCACTCCCCGGGTCCGTTTAAACACACCAAATGCACACAAGTTCCAGGCTGCTCCCATACTACTCTGAGTGCATGGCTGAGCTGTTCAGTCTGTCTCACCCAACTTCTCCCAAATATCCTAGGGCATGGCAGACAACAGTTACCCAGCCAAACAGCTCCAATGCCCACCGTACCTGTCTCCTTCTTCTCAGCACAAGAGGGAAAAGGAGAGGAAGGAGACTTGCATTCCAATGTCCACAGGTTCTTTTCTGCCTCCCATGGTCCAGAATGAATGCAGGTGCAAAGAGCTGCAGGTCTGGATGGGAGGACATGGCTGTGAAGTGCTGCAGGCTATAGATTAATGAGCTATTATTTGTGGTCCAGAAGCTCCAGCATCAGCCTTTAAATCGGTTGGCATCATTTAAAACTCAGTTTTCATCCACTGATTGCAAAGTACCTTACAAGAAACAGTAAATATCATTATTCCAATTTTGCAGTTAGGTTTGTGACTCATCATCACAGCTAATGATGATGTGCAAATGAGGAAATAGGCACTCTCCTCCAGGTACCATCCTTTAAACTATACAGCACACTACCCTCAAATGATAGAAATCCAAGCAATTGTCTGTTTACAGGCTGATAGATCCCTAGGGAAAGCTGCACAGAGGAGACACAGAGAATAACTCTGGAAGACTGCACTGTAATTGCATATCTTTTATACAAAAGGTAACCAATACATGGAGATAGTTTCAATAAACATTTTTCCTACCACGCCACCTATGCCCTGTCCCAACGAAACAGTCTGTTGCCTAGAAGTTTTGTAAACATGTTCCTTATTCTGAAGATTCCCAGACTCCCCCCAGTGGATAGCTAGGAAATACAACAACGACAAACGACAAATGTATTTTTAAAGTCTTCTAGCAATTATTAGTAGTAAAGAACAAACAACAAAAAATAATTCAGGACTCGATACATTCCAGGTTTCTCTCATTACCTGCTCTGAAACAGAAAGCAAGCATCCATTTTAAGACATCACAACACTAAATTGCCACTCCCCTCCCCACAGCATATCTTTACAATCCATTTACCCATATTCATTTTCCTCTAACAGTTATTTTAACCTTCTGAGGATCTTAACTGCATTTGTAGTTGGCTATAATGTAGTGCATTGCTGGTACTCAGCAAGCATGTTCTTTGTTTTGTGTAGGGTGACATGCATAGTATTTAGGAACTGCAGAAATTATAGGAACTTAGAATATGTCCATGTCTACTTCTGTGGTTCTGTGAACCACTTGCACTGGATAGAAATTTTATAGCAATTTGACACGTAGGAAACACGTAGGGTGAAATTTGCTCCAAGTTAAAGGCACAGACACGTATCTGAAATCTGTATTAACCAATTAAGCTACTATTTTTCAAACTAGCAGGGGAAGGAGATGAGAATTCGCTGGATGTGTAATGGGGGTTGCCAGGGAAACTCCCTGAAAACCTGAACTGTTCCCCACCCCCCACCTGTTTGGTGGTTGCATGATTGGTGGCTTTTAATTTCAAAAGCTAAAAGGGAAGTTTCCCTTCCCCCCCTATTTTCAAACGCAGGAGTCAGAGACTCACTCCAGCTGGCAATGGTGAACTCGGCCCAAGATCTGGCAGCAGAAAGTGGCAGAGCAGCCACTGAAGGGGATGGAGAAGGAACTGCTCTACTAGCCCTCTGTCCTACCTCAACTTGGCCTGGCTGGGAAAGGGCAAAGAAGAATGACCAACCGGTGTGAAAATGGGGGAGAAGTCTGGAGGGAACATATACCTGAACATACACTCCTCTCCTTATTTCAATACTGTTCTGCCAAGGGGTGTGGCAGCACTAGCCCTGTGCTGAAGGAAAGATCATGTCATGGATGTTGCCTTTGAGCCCGAATTTCAGTTCCAAGCAATGTGCTTCCTAGACACTTTGTCATTCTTCTTTTAACCCAACACTCTGCTAATAAACCAACACTTTGTCATTCTTCTTTTAAACCAACACTCTATTGGAAACATTCCCAGGACTCAGTCCCATTTTGATTATCCATCTTCCCCTGAACCATTTCCATCACAGAGACCACTTTAAAAATTAGTATAAATTCTGGTTCTTTTAAACCAACACTGTTAACAGAAAGGTGACCGAAAAGCAGTGAGCAATAGAATTCAGGACTCCTTAGCATGTCTGCTTCAGAGTTTTGCCAACAATCCCTATTGCTAATGCTGTTACAGCAGGCAAGCAAACAGCTTATTGGGCAACATTGCAAAGCCCCTTTCTAGTGGCTGTATTAAAAAGAACACTCTGGACCCTCAGAATTTATACTAATTTTTAAAGTGGTCTCTGTGATGGAAATGGTTCAGGGGGAGATGGATAATCAAAATGGGACTGAGTCCTGGGAATGTTTCCAATAGGAGTGTGCAACACAAAATGTGAATGACCAATAATGGGCATTTCAGGGTTGGAAACAAAAGACACAAAATAATATGGATTGCACATTTGGCTTTCTTGATGGCTTTCCTGCTCCATCCCCGGTGCTGGCCATCACATAAATTAAATTACAAAAACTCCTTTTTTATATTCAGAGGCAAGTTAGGCCAGTGGCTGACTTGCTAGCTGGAGAACATGGTTCATTTCCCAGCTCTGGGGCAGGGGTCATGGCTTCTGAGGTAGGCTTGTCAATTCAGTTCTTACAATTTAAGCACTGGCTCCATTGCCCACTCCCTGCAAAGCTGGGATGACTGAGCAGGATCCAATCCATTCTCCCTTCCCTGAGCTCAAGGATGGGGAATTTGTGCCCCATGGGCCAAATCCAGCCAGCGGTTAGTTTTTATTTGGCCCCTTTCCAATTCCTGCATCTGCCCGGTGAATCTAGTACTTGCCCCATGCACTGGAGGAGCAAGCAGAGATGAGGTCATGCACGCAAGGATAGGGAACAGATTCATGAGCTGGACCCTCAAAGCTTATACTAATTTTTAAAGTGGTTTCTGTGATGGAAAAGGTTCAAGGAGAGATGAATAAAGATGCGTTTTATTTTCCACCCCCCCAGCAGGCTCCATTCAGCGGGTAAGTGAAGGAGGAGACTGGCAGTGCGGGGTGGGTGTCGCATGAGACATGAGCTACCTGAGAGAGAGTATGGGAATGCCTGGCTTAAACTCCCTTCTAGCTGCCGCAAAGGCAAGCGCTCAGCAGCTCCCTGGAAGAGCTGGTCCCCACTGACTATTATTGATCCCTTTAAGTGCCTGCTAATGAGTCCCATATAGACACAGCCGACTCCCTCTCAAGCGCCCGCCGTTAAAGGAGCTGCAAGTGGAAATCCCCAGCCGAGCCTGGAGCCGAACCCCAGCAGCAGCGGAGGGCTTGAGCACTATGCTCGTCAAGGGTTAATTCGCCAAGTCGCCCAGAGAAAGCACCAAAGGCCAGCAGCGCTGCTTCTTGGCGCCGAGGCGGAGGATCAATCTGCCTCTGCCGGCTGCCGCACCTCGGCTGGGGGGGGCGAGCGATGAGAAGGGAAGGGGGGGGGGTAGCAGGAGTGGGGAGCTCCCCCCCTGGGTCTAATCGGCTGGTGTGTTTGCGCTGCCACCGGGCTTGGCAACGAGAGATCTCGCACAACGTGGGGACACGGTGTGTGTGCGTGTCTGTTGCTGTGGCTCCCCCCTCCCAAAATACCTCCCAGTGGGCGGGGAAAATACCTGCCCTGCCCCCCCTTCCAAAAAGGCGGGTAATTGAGCCCTGCCCGATGAATCGGAGTTGGCACAAGGCAGCTGGGGAGGGAAGCGCTTGTCACACGCGGGGTGGTTGCTACCGGGACTGAAGGCTCCCCCATCCAGCCAGGAGGGACGGAGGAGGCAGCAGCCTCTGCTTGCTGCTCCTGCCCCATTGCCCCTCCCTTTACCTGGGCTCCTGCCGGACGCGGCCGTCTCCTGCTCTGGAGCCGAGGCTAGCAGCAGGCTGGCAGGGCTGTGCCCAGCGGAGGGGGGGCGGCGGCGTGTGCCAGCTGTCCTCCTCTGACAGCTCTCGGTATCAGCCTAGTGGCTTCCTGCCATTGGCTCGGTGCAATGGACCGGCAACGCTGCACGGTATAATAACACTATGCCTGTGAGAGGCAGCAGCTCAGACTCCTCCAGCAAAGCCACCGAGCTGCTCTTCCTCCAGCCTTCGCTGCACCGAGACTGACTCCCGGTCCCCCGGCCGGCTCCTGCCATTGCCAAGCTCGCTTGGCTGTGCATGTCCCCCCGCCCCACCGGGAGAGGAGGGGACTGAGCTCTGCGAGGAAGGGGAGCCTTGTGCCGCTGCCGCCGTGCTCAGGCGGAGGTGTTGTACATGCCTGGGTGGTTTGGCTCCGCACTCTCCCAGCCTCATCACCCCACCCACCCTGTGCTTGACCGAGCTGCTGCCGGCACCGGGGTGCATGGAAGCGGCTGGAGGCAGCTGAGGAGGCGGCTGACCCATGGAGTGTTACTACATTGTCATCAGCTCCACGCACCTCAGCAATGGGCACTTTCGGAACATCAAGGGAGTTTTTCGAGGGCCGCTCAGCAAGAACGGGAACAAAACTCTGGTAATGGTTTCCTTTTCTCTCTTATCCCCTCCGCTTCCCAACGGGGTGTGTGTGTGTGTGCAGTACACCGATGCAGCACACTGCTTGAGTCCTGAAACAGCTCCGGGTTGCTCTGGGCTTTCCAAATCAGGGCTCTGGACTCCAAGTGGGCTTGTGTCCTTTGCGGATGGGAACACGATCTTGATTGGGATTTGATATACTTTTCGTCTCTTTGTTGGTGCCTGGGGTGGTAGAATTAGGTTGCAAAGTCTCCAAAGGGGATCAGACAGGCCAAACGCTTGGGAACCACTAGTGTAGCAGCATGTCCTTCTCATGATGTTTCTTGTCCCATGCCCGGTGGCATGGCTGTTTGTGGGATTATTTGTAGAGCACCAATTCTCCTTCCCTTAGACAAGAGTTTTCCCCGAATCAGCATGTTTTCTGTGGCCAGGACCAGAGCTACACAGAGGAGCTTCTAGCAGGTCCTCTTACTGTCTTTAATTTTGGGACTGGATATGGAAGCTCTATGAATGAAGATTCCACAGAAGGGGCAGAGAGACTGTTTGTGTGAAGCAGGATGGTAGCCAGTTTTCAGTCCTTTCTCCTAGGAAAGCAACACTTGTAAGAAAATATAAACTTCTCTAGTAATGCTGTCACAAAAACTAGGTGGATTCTCAATCGAGATACAACTAAAATATAAGATTTATCCTGTGATACCGCTAACAATTGGATGAGACTGAAATAAACTCACTTGTTTAAGGCCTTAGTTTACTGAAAAAGGAGATGCAGTTGCTCAGGAACGACCCCAAGATCCATCCTGCTACTAATACAGGTGGACTAAAAGTGTCTAAAGCAGAAATGTTTAGGAGACTTGGTCATCTGCTCTACCCAGATGTGCTGCCTACACTGGGTTAAGGTTACATTTGTATTATTTTCAGTACTCCATGTACTGGTTCTGCAGCTCTTAATTTTGCCAGTATTTTTGTTGACTTGATTGTTCCCAGTTTGCTACGGTTCTAGGCTTATTAGCTTGTGAGCAAAAGTACGTCTGAAACTTAATAATGGGTGGATAAAGTCTGTGCTTAAAAGTACATCTTTGTCCACTAAGTGATGCAGGATAATTATAGACTGATCAGGCTGCAGATTGTAGCAACTCCATCAAAATATGTACATGTGCCTGAAAGCACAGAATTGGAAGTAGGTTTTAGGGTCAGTACCGCATATTTCTCTTCCTGTCATTTCCTCATTCTGAAACTTTCTCTAGTTACAGTGGAAAGGGATTTATCCACCATATACCTGTGCTGTAGAATACCTGTCCTCTTGTCAAGGAATTTGCTGACATTGAATATTTTATTAAACTTGGCTAGTTTGTGTTTCGTCTCTAAATAATGTGATTTTTAAAAAAAGAAGCTTGAGACAAATAAAAACACACTACTGCTATTTTCCCAAATTGAAAAGTTTATGGTATGCTTTTGGAAAAGTGATGCAATAGTTATAATTTCTATTGGTATGGTGTTGGAGAAATAGCCTGTTTGTTTAAATTTAATCGGTACCTGGGTAGAAGTCTTGTGATTCCAGCCAGTATGTGTATTTCACCACTCTGTCAAAACCAAAAATGTACTGTAGAAATAATTGGCAAATATGAAATAATGATGAGAAAAGAGGCAACAATAAATTGATAAACTAGGATAGAACTTACTAACTGTATGTGTACAGACTAACTCACTATTACAGTGGCTCAGTTGTACTGAACTCGGTTTCGTTGACGAACTCAATAGTTATGTAAGTAATGATGTATACTGCCAAAATTCTGTCTGCCTTTATTAGAAATGGTTAGTAACTAAAACAGTATTGGAAAGAGAGTGTATGGAGTTGGCTTGGTAACTGCAAATAAAGTGAATTGGCCAGGCTATCAAATGTATAGCTGCTTACTTCTGGAAGTAAATATTAAGTTATGCTGATGTCTAGCATGATATTCACATAGAAGAGAACTAAATGCCAGGTACAGCATTATTTAAAGCTTTAAAAGATATACTACAGCGTGAACGACTGATAAATAAGTCATTTTTATTTGGCAATATCACTGTTCCTAAGCTCTATATAGGATCCATGTTTATGATCAAATACTTCTTGAGAAACAAAATGAGACTCTAGAATCAAGGAAAAACTGTTTCTGTTGTTGAGCTGATTTGAACTCAAATTTAAGTAATAACATTTAGTTATTGGTCTGTTTTTGTTGATATAGAAACAATTAAAAATGTTAATTTTAAGAAGGAGCTTCAGAGGACATGAAAGATAATGGAAGGAAAACTTGCAATTATTCTACTTGGTGCCCTATACAAACTCTATTTCTCTTTGCAAATCCGGTGTTATAAGTGGCCTTTTAAAAAGTGCTTTATGCTGAAAATCTTTCAAGACAAATTTGGGAGTTTTCAGAAATGTACAGCCTCTGTAGTCTCTAGTACCTTTTGTCCTTTCTAATATATGGCAGCATGAACACTGCATTTCTTTTAAAAACATAATAAATCTAAAGGGCTGTGTAAGCAGAGTCTATTTTCTTCTAAGTAATTTGTAGATTTGGGAGAACATAAAACACTTGAATTTGTTTATAAAACATGGAATCACTTCTTACAAAAATTGGCATGTAATAAGCCTTGCTTGACATTGCCCTAACTGAAGGTATACTGTTCTACCAAGAAACAGGTCTCAAGCAGAAATGACTTTTATTCATATTTTTTGTGACCGTGAAACTATCAATCGCTTTTACCAAGGCTGCTCCATGTTACTTCCCAAGGGACATCTGTAGTATAATGGCCTCATTGCATTAGGGATCATTTCTATTGTAGAGACATTTTCTTCATTGACCAAGTGGGGGCATTGCTGAGCAACTTCTTTTTCCTCCTGCTGCTTCCCCCTCCCTCACCCCCCCCCTTCCTGTTGGTTCAGCTGCTTCACAATGTGCTTTGCTTTCCAGATTGGGAATGCTACAGGAAGCAGGGATTAAATCTTTTTGTTGCTACCTTGGGTAGAACAGCAGAAGCTAACCTACCCACATAAGCTAGAAGCTCACCAGAAGAAGCAACCCCCCAAAGTCAAGACCTCAGGCAGGGAAAGAGGGCAAAACAGAGCCCCATGGCTTTTCTGTCCCACTTACTGGAGAGGGAGTGATGAAGGCCCTTGGATGGCTTTCCCTGTACCTAACTGGAGGAAAGCATGAGAGGAGGGCTCTACTACTTCAGTTCTTCTCCTCCTATCTTCCAGTAGGGAAGTGAGAAAAAACCTAATTGATTATAAGACTTCTGAGGTGAAGACCCCCTCCCCCCCATTAAAAAACACACCAAAAAAACCTTTTGATGCAGAAAGGTTCAATGTGAAAGGAATAGGAATTCCTTTATCTGCAGATGGACGAAAGCAGGAAATAAAATATCTGCCCTGCCCTTGGAACACATCACCCTGCCTCTGGGATACCAGTAACTCCTGCTGATAGCTGTTATGCATATGAGATAATGTAGTGGTGAAGATGAAGAAGGAACACAGAAAAGGTGTGAACCAAAGGGGAGAGAAATGGAAGGCGAATATCAAGGGCAAGCCTCCTCCTCCTAACTTCTATAGCGCTATGAGGCATATGCAGTGCTTTACGGTCAGACATTTGGAGACAGGTCCGGCTTATGATCTAAGATGGACAAGGGTGGGTGAGGGGAACACAGGGCGAGACCAGTGTTTTTACATGAGAAAGTGTGTGTGTCACTGTGTGGAGTGTCCATGCAGGGAAGTGCATAGTGCTTAACGTCTCCCTGCATGGCTGCCCTGTCTACACACCAGCCATACGGTCCCTGCATAGGGGACTCTGGATTTTTCAGGATCACAGTAGCACGCCTCCCTATATACCAACTTCAAATAAGCAGCTTTCCACATGGATGGTAGGAAGGCCATGCATGGAGCCATTTCATTTAAAAACACCCAGACATGCACACCTTCCCATTTTACAGATGGGGAACAGAGGCTGAGAGGTTGTAACTTGTCCAAGGCCACCTAGTGAGTTATTTATTTTATTTTTATACATAGCACAAGCATTGTATCTGGCACTGTAAAGTTCATGGCTAGGACAGGATTTAAACCTTGGCTTCTCAGGACCAAGTCCAGCACCTTATCCACCATGCCACACTGGCTCTCTAGGCTGAGAAATTGTGACTTGCCCACAAGCACCCAGTGAGTTAATGGCTAGGGCATGATTTAAACCCTGGTTTCCCAGGTTCAAGTGATGGGGTTAAGCCTGAGAAAGTATAAATGTTGTATTCCTGAAATCACATATTCATGAGTCAGTCCACTGAAGTCAACTCAATAGGATTCTCAGAAGTAAGTAGTTTCAGTGTGTTTTTTTTTTTAGTGAACATGAACATGGAGAAACAGGAAAAGAGAAGGGCATCAAAGACAAGTGAGAGGTAAGAAAAATACTGTAATGGATTTAGTCCAGCTAAGAGACTATAGAAATTGAAATGGAAGAAACCTAGCACAATCCTCCCTTCCAAAAAAAGAGAGAGAGATTGTAACAAGATAAAGTATGGAGTATAAGGTGACAAGTTAATTTAAGTATAAGGTGACAAGTTAATTTAAGAACACCACTGGCATATTAACTCTTAATTCAAAGCAAGCACAAACATTAGACAATAATAGAAAAGAATCCTCCGTAATGCTAGGGAGTGGGGTTATGATGGAGTGCTGCTGAGAAAGTTCAGTTGAACAGCAGTTTGAAGCCTGTGTTCTGTAAGAATATCCATCAATAAGATTGTAGATCTTAAAATAGAAAGTAAACCTTGTGCACTATTTGAATTTTCTATTTTGGTCTAGTAAAGAATTATAAGAGTTCAAAAATCTTCCTGTTAACCAGGTTTTCTGCAATTCTCTCACTGTTTTATTTATTTTCACAACAGCTTTTCAAAGCATCTAGAACACTTTGTTCCATGTGTTGCTGGTGACATGCTGAGTTATGCAATATCAGTTTAGGTTTATAGGATTTGTTAGCTTTATAATTTTTAACACTTTTTGCCATTGCTATACTGAAAGATGCCAAGCAGAAGCTACTGGATTCTAATGTGTTCATTTTCTGCCCAGCAAAAATAGCGACCCAGACAATACACTTTTAAATTCCCTTGAGGTGGGAAAGAGCAGTCTCCGAGTAGGAATCTTGACTTTTCTGACTAGTACTCCATGTTACTGACCAAGGGCATTTGTTCCTACTCTAGAGGCACTTTCTGGTAAGCTAACAGGGGTTATACTGGGTCTTAGTATGACCAGAATTCAGGATTCTAATATGGCATACTCAAATCTCTGCCACTCTGCAAAGCATTCTGCTGCTTTCAAAAAATCAAGTTTGTAACCCAACTCAAACACTTTGGCAGTGAACTCAAAGGTCATTGCATTAACAGACATTGATGTGGCCGTCATTCAATACATTTTGCCTTCTCGTTTATGAAATTGCCATTAAGGTGTTCTAGTGCCTGAGTTAAACAGTACAGCCACACGATACACCTGTTGTACCTTGGGCAGCCTTACCCTTCTCTAGGCAGCCTCACCATGCATTGCAGTGCATTGTGTGCCCAGCAGCTGCCAGATTCTGTACTTCTGTACGGTACAGAACTTACCTTCCATAGTTACGCCCAGTGGTGGGAAGTGCCCCAAAACAACTTTTTGAGGTGTATTCTACGTGCTCCAAAAGTGACCCCTCTTTTGATGCTCAGACTTGAAACAGGATTTATTTCGGTTCAATCCCAATGCAATCTTGGAGCATTGCGCTTCTGGTGTAAGTTACTGCAGGGGAAATCCTCTCCTCTGGCAGTTCAGTGTTTTTTAGAAGAAAAGGAACATCAAGGGGCCATTCATTATAAATGGTGGAAGGGAGTTCGGGACTTGTTAGGTATTTTTTCACTCCCTTTTCATGTCTCGGGCACGTTGGAGCACAATATAGATGGGGCGGAGCTTAAGCTGAAAGTTAGAAGCTTAGCAAAAACTATTGATCTGCAAGCAATTGCGACATCTAAAATTGCACCCTTTTTATGCCCAAGTGAAAACTTCCTGTGCCTTGGAACACTACCTGTTACAGCTGCAGGACCCAGGCTTGAGGAGATTAGTTATTCTCCTGAGATTTAACCTGGTGGAAACAGCGGTTGTGAAGGGAAGAAGAGATCACACTCCCTACCAGAACAGATTATTCAGATGTGAGATGCAGGAAATCAAAACTTTGTGTCGTGTCCTGTTTCACTGCCCAAATTATAAAAAGTTTAGGGAAAGCTGGATTGTACCCTTATTTCAGAACTCCCTCCTGTCTGAGGAGGAAAAGCTGACACGTTGTCTTAAAGTAATAGACCTGACTAGGACTGAGGCAGTTGCCTGCTTTTTTCGATGTGTAGAAAGAATCTGGAAAACACCGAGCAAAGTGGGTGAATTATTTAAGTACTCTCACTTTTTGATGAAATCTGGATATTTAGGAGACTAAACTAATTTGCAATACTGCCGGGTTTAAGATCTGACTTTTATATCTTTATTTTATATATTTGTATATTGCTTTATGGTTTTATGATTTTTTTGTGTGTATCTGCATTGGTATATGTGTGTTTTTATCATTGTTATAGCAAATTGCTGGACACAATAAACTAAACTAAACAGTTGGGGGTGAGGGTGCGGTCATCTGCCCTGCTCCCCGCGCTGGCTCTCAAGTGTGTTGACAGTGATTGCCTGCCACGGGGTGCATGGGGCCTGGGCCTGCTGCAGCTTGCGTGGCTGCATCCAGAAACTAAGTGTTTTTCCTTTACCCCAATGCTGAAACTTTGAATTGAGAATCTGATGGTTCAGAATTCATGTACTGCTGTATCCCAGTTTCATCAAACGTGCATATTAGTTAACACAACCTTTACGGCAATCTCCTCTATGAGAAGGCAAAATGTATTGAATGATGGTCACATCAACGTCTGTTGATGCAAGAACCTTTGAGTTCACTGCTAAAGTTTGTTTGTTTGAAGTTGGTACATGTATTGTTCTGGAGTATCTGTCTGATTTCTTTTTTGTTGTTGCTTGTAAGAATTTGAGTGGGTCAAGTATGTGGTGTGATAAAAAAACATTTATTCTTACAAAATGCAGTTTTCAAACAAGCTTATAATGTTTCCAAATAAATATCATCATTAAGAGATTATTCATATTTCAAAGAATAGCTTCTGAGGTACAATGTAGAAGAATTAACTTCTAATGGTCTAGATTCATTCCTGAACAAAACATGCTAATCTCGGCTAACAAAACCTGTTAGCCTGCTGTGTTAATCTCAATGGCAGTTTTAGATTTTAGAGGTTCCTCTTTCAGGAATGATATTTTTTGCCCCTTGAACACCTGAAGGCCTTTCCTCTTATTTTGACCTGGCAGGATGCACCAATTAAGACTAAATGGGGCCTAGACTCAGCAAAACTACCGGTTGCCTCTAATATGCTCATGCATTAATCAGGAGTATGACTATACAAAGATGTGTCTTGTACATTTATATTATATTGTAAGACAAAGGTTAGGTTTTTTTAAAAAAATAATGAAAGAGCAGGTGTGAATTAATTGACTGATCTTTGCTGCTTGTGGGTCAGAGGAACTGCTTTGAAGAAATAAACTTTAAATGAACAAAAGCATACATGGGAATGCAATAAATAGGAGAAAAGTATGGCTTTACCATCAAACCTCCTCATTATAAACCATTTTCCTCAGGGACATAGTTACTTTTCTTAAAAATAATATAGCCTTTGCCCTAATTAACTTGCTTGGTGGTCTACTTGGTGTGAAAAAATGCTGTATGAACACTGAACATTAGACTTCTTTATGAGGGACAAAGTAGAAAAGCAACTTGCATCACTTGTTAACATTTCAGCTTTAATTTTAAAATTAGTGTTGCTGTACTTGCGCATTATGAAAGCTATTTGTTTAAACAAGAGCTTGATTCCTTTTTTGTATCTTCTTTTTTGATCCTGTAATGTAGCTACATAATGTTTAATCGCAATTATTTCAGAACAATACCAATCGATTATCAATAAATTTTATTAGGAACTCGGCTTTTCGCCATAGTCCAAACAATACATCATTATGAACGAAGAGGGAGTGGGGGGGAAGATTCTAAGCCAGAATAAAGAGAAGTCCTTGGGGCCAGATGAGTTCTACCTTAAAGAACAGGCAGGAGTACTTTCAGAATCTCTGTAAACTATCTTTGAGAGATTTTGGAAAACTGGCATGGTCCCAGCACATTGGAGATGGGCAAATGTTGCCCTTATCTTTAAAGAAAAGAAAAGGGAAGGTCTGAGAAATTACAGAACAGTTACCCTGACTTCAATACCTAGTAAGATATTAGAACGGATTATAAAACTGTATGTAAGCACCTTGATGACAATGCAGAGATTGTTCATAGTCGGCATGGATTTTTCAGAAACAAGTCTTGAAGTTGTCGGACTAAACATGTTTTACTTTCTCATAGCTTAACTAGTTTAGTAGATGAGGGGAATGCTATGCACCTAATGTATCTTGATTTCAGCAAAGTGTTTGACCAAGTTTCACATGAGAACCTCTTCGACAAGAGTGCAAAGCATGAGCTGGAAACACTACAAGAAGGTGGACTGATGGCTAGTTGAAGAACCGTTCTCAGAGTGCTCATAAATGGGTGTCCTTAAATGCAATGATTGGGTGCTTAAGTCGTTTGCCACGTGGCTGTGCAGTGTTCAAGCACTGTTGCTGTTTTTGGCCACTGGTCTGCCCCCGTTAGCCTCCCATTAACTCCTCATTGGTTGCCAGGGTGTCTTGGATGCAGCAGTTGAGTGTTTTCCCTCTCCTTGTTGTTAAAGTTGTGTCTTAAAGACCTTGGATAATGTGTTCACTGCCATTTCCAGTCTGTCTTCCCCAAATCCTCCCTGTGTGCCTGAACTCCTCCACTCCTCTGCCAAACGGTTAATTCCTTTCTGCACGTTGTCTTTGCGCTCTCCCAAAGCACCCAGGGGAGGGGAGGGTGAGCAGTGAAGAATGAGCTGAGCAGAGGATTTAGGGCAGACCTGACCACTCTCCCACATGTACTACAACTCCCATAATTCCATGGGAGTGCTTCTGCAAGGAGAGCTTCTGGTGCAAGTGGCCCAATTAGCCCCTGGATGTGGAAAGGCAGCTGTTGCGTCTAAGTACTGCAACATATTAAACACGGGAACGCGTGTGGCTATACATCGGTGTCAACACATATTTGGCGACCTCTTTCCAATGCCTCCATCATCAAACTGGATGGAATGTGGTCCAACAGGGACCTGGTCTGGGTCTATTCAACATCATTGCTAATTACTTGGGTGAAAGAGTGGAGGGAATATTATTATAGGGTTTTCCTGATTGTATGGTGTTACTCTTGGTTTCTTGAAATATTTATTTTAGTTGATTATATGCTTTGTTTATTATTGCTGCAGCTTGGTTTTGCTCAGATGCCATAATCTGCAGATAAAATAGATGAATGACCACGGGTCGGGTTTTTTGTTTTTTTTTGTCCAACGTTCATGTTAAGGTGCTACTCTGTTGTAGCATGTTCTTTGAATTCTGATTGTGTATCTTGCCATTGATGGCTTTAAGTTTAATTTTATTTGTTTTTGTTATAACCTTTGGTTAATACAAATAAAGAGTGCGTGTGTGGGTGTGTGTGTGTGTGTGTGTGTGTGTGTGTGTGTGTGTTTATTAAAAAATAAATAAATAGGGTTTTCAGATGGCACAAAACTGGGAGGGCTAGAAAACACCTTGGAAGATACAACTAGGATTTTTTTTTTTTAAATCATGACAGATTGGAAATCTGGACTGAAATTAATAAAATGAAATATAATAAAATAAATACAGCTGAGATGTATGTAAAGTTCTGCGTTCAGGAGACAGCCAAATGCACAAGTAATATCGACATCCTATTTAGTCATTAGCCATTCACACTTCAATTGAAAATGATAAACACAACAGTTAAATAACAAAGGCATCAGTCATTATTACTGTTTTAAAATAGCGACCTCCGCTGACAAAAGTTTTAAAAAAGTAAATGTAGCCACAGCTTTTATAATCAAAACGTAGATGCAAGTATGAGATGAGGGATACCAGGCCTGGCAGCAGCGAGAGGGATTAGCAATTGTGGTTGGTCACAAACTGAACAAGAGTGAGCAACAGGATGTGGATTCTAAGCTGTGTATTGAAGCAGAAGTATTGTAACAAATGGGAATATTGTGTCCAGTCTTTGTCTGATTGTTTTGTCAGTTTATATGTGGACTATGGCGAAAGCTAAAGCCGTCAATAAAATTCATTCATTCGTGTCCAGTTTTGGGCACTTCATTTCAGTCACATTGGGTGTGCTCACTGCTTACACAGACGTGGGAGTGCTCAACTGCAGAGGAAGTCTGGGGGTGCACCCTTGTGTCTGCCTGCTTTCACCTGTGTCTGGGTCCATTTTAAATGGACCTGGTGGCTGCTGCAGCCCATGATCTGCCCCTGCAGTGCTCCTCCCCCACACCGTGTCCGTATGTCACCCTGCATAGAGTTGCAGGTGGATCATCTGCAATGCTATGGGATTACCAAGGCATCCCCCCGGCTGACAGTGGGGCTGCAGTGGCTGTGTGCTCTGCTGGCGGTGCTCTGGGATGTTCTGGAGCATTGCTGGTGGGACAGCCCCAGAGCAGGAACAACTTGCCTAACCTGTGCTCTGCCTGCACATTTGGTGGGCCTCCTTTAAATGAATGGCCCACCTGGGGGCGAGGCAGGGCAGCTGTCCCCGTGAAGACGCCCATTGGCAAATTGATGTGGGTTCAGAGGAGGGTGACAAAGATGATAAATGGCCTGGAAAGGAAGTTTTATAAGGAAAGGTTCAAAGAGATGAGTATGTGTAGTTTAACAAGGAGAAGAGTTAAGGGGAGATAGGATAGCCGTCCTCGGATAACTAGGGGGCTGCCACAAAGAAAATGGTAGAGAACTGTTCTTCATTGCTACAGAGGCCAGGACTACAAATAATGGGCTCAAATTACAGGAAGTTAGATTTTGGATAGATATCAAGGAAAATTTCCTGGCAGAACTATTCGACAATGGAACAAGTTGCCCAGGCTCTCAGTCATAGGTTTTTTGTTTTGTATTGTTTTGTTTTTAAAGAAAGGGTAGACAGCCGTCTGCTGGGGATGTTGTAGCTGTAGTTGTCCTGCATCCAAGCAGGGGGTTGGATTAGATGACATTTGAGGCACCTTCCAACTTTGACATTCTATGAATCTGTCATGATTATATGATTGACACTCTCATAACAGAAAGAGGAATTCTCTTGTGAAGGCTCATATCTGTATCTACTAGAGGTATATCTTTACTGGAGGTATATCCTTTTGTAAAAAGAAACTTCTGTTGTTCTCCCGAGATGACTCCCAAATGCAAGTCCCTGTTTCAGAGACAAAGGGTGTTTTTCAGACATGATATTGGGCATGGATTAATCTGTGCCCAATGTTACGTTTGAAAAGGCTGCCAGATGTTGGCCCGAGTCGTAGCTTGGGCTGTGGGAGTGCTTAGCCCAAGTTGAAGCAGGCCATAACGTCTGTTAGCCTGTGTGTACGTAACTGGTCTGGGTCCATGGTGGTTCTGGACAGTGGTTGCCATGGCCACCTGTCGGGGAGTTGGCAGGCCGCATCTGACAGTGGGGGAGCGCGTCCGTATGTCACCCTGCATTCTTCCCACCCCCTCCCTGGCCTGGGCCCCTGTCACTCGTGTTTGGCAGCCTGGAGTGTGGATCTTGCTCCGGGCTGAATCAAAGCGTGACAGACTTTGGGTAGAGCGCCATCTTTTAAAATAAAATTGAAATACAGCACATGCCCTTGTAATGCCAGCAGTTGTTAGTAATTTTAAAAAATATATATCTCCTTTATTTAGAAGCTATATATGGAGGTATAAAATGAGAATGAAGGGCTGAAAATAACAGTTGTTAGTAATGACAACTTTTAATATTGATTTAAACAAACAAATGAGAAGTAACAAATTTTGATATTGTTTTTTTTGCTGCACATTTTGTTCATGTGCCCATGTACTATGATTCATTGTGTGAACATTTTAAAAATAAGCAAACTATATCTTTTTTGTATAAAGTTTTGATGCTTTCTCAACTTTAGTTCAGGATCAGTTTTGTTTTGACAAAACAAAATCGGGACCAGTAACTGGTCCTGATTATGCAAAACTGGAGTCAAGGTCACTGACTTTAGTGGAATATGCCCTAAATGCCAGGATGGGAATCATTTACTTAAAAACCTCACCTCAGGCTGCTCTTCCTCTTTTTGGATTTTTTGAACTTATAAAAAGCCGTCATTTAGTAACCTTTGCATATACTATATAGGTGAAGTTGAACTAATCTACCCTCATAATTTATATTCCTAAATCATGATTGCCTTGCAATTTTTTTAATCTCAAAAACTTGACTATTTGTGTGAAGAGATACCTGTTTGGCCTGAGTAGAAAAATCAGTTGTTTGGAGTCTCAGAGTTTGCAATTCTGAAGGACATTGTTGAGAGGGCTCCACAAATCAAACAGTATCTTAAGGGGGGATTTATTCTTATTACACATGTGGCTCCTTGATAGATCATGGGAGAACTGACCTTTAAATTTGTCCCTCTACATAGCCATTATAAAGTCATGAGAAAATGTGGACTGCTAATTTACGCTTGGTGTGCCATATCATAAGCTTGTGTAGCTTATTGACTTTAACTGAGCTATGCTGAGGATCTGGTCCAAATTTTCTGGAGGTATTTACCATATGAATATTCTCTCTCTCTCATTTATTTCTGAAATATTTTTTGCCTTATCTCTATATTAACAGAATAACCGTGCATTAGCTTAAAGGATTGATTCAGTTCCCATTGAAGTGAATAGCCAGATTATTTGCTGCTGCTGGAAAAAATACTTCCATCTACACTGAGGATCCTTAGTTTGCTCCCTTCCATGGGAGAACAGGTCTGTTCTGTTCATTTCAATAAGAATGGTCCCCTCTAGGGTCAAAAGTTTGTGTTGGATATCAAAATCCATATTTACACAAGTGAATAACTGTTCATATTTTCAAAGGTAGTGAGCACATTCAGTTCCAATTAAAGACGGCAATTTAATTGGATGCATAAATATGGCTTTGGATCCCTAGCTTGTGGGCAATGCCGTTAAAAACTTTTGGCATAGGAATTTTCCCATATGGATTAGGAGTAACTTTGATTTCTAATATCTCTCCATTCAGCATTTTTAAATGTGTGTACAGGTCTGTTCTGAATTTTTAAAACAATGGTAAGCCTCCAAGTCCAATGGTCTGGTTATGTTTTTATAAAAATTCCATGGGGTTGAGAATAATGATCTACCAGCGCATTCAGAAAATGCCATCTGTCGCTCAGGCTGTCTGTTGTCTTAGTTTCTTCTACATTTTGTAGACTATTTCTGTATTCCCAGATCAACTAAAGTAAATATGTTGTGGTGGACATGAAAACCGATTTTTATGAGAGATTCAAATATTAAAACTGCAAATATTAGTCATGCAGTACATTTGAAAGCAACAGCTACTTTATAAGCCACTTTTCAGTGTTATTTATAGAGTAATAAAGTTAGCGTACTTCAACCAATAGGCATATAAATGACAAATATGTCGTGAGTGTTCCGATTTCAAGAATCTTGATGCATAAATAAGCAAGTAGCTCAAGCAAAATCTGCAATTAATTGCTAAGAAAAAAAAAAAGATTTTACTCACTAGACTACTTGACCCATACAGTACATTTTCCTTAAGAGAACAATAGACAGAATAAGAGGTCTAAACAAATTAATTGTATGCACTAAACTGGTTTGTTTAGTTTCCTTCTATATGGTTCCTAAATATCATAATCTCATTTTATGTTTATGATACTGAATTTGTACATGATTCACTTCAATTATTACAGCAAGACTAGGTACCTATGGGTATATCCTGTTAACACTTAATACTGGGTATAAAGTTTACCCCAGTAGGTACTTATATTGTTTTTCTTTTCTCTTTTAAAAAATGTCTAGATTACAACCAACTAGGGTGCCAGTTCAGCAAGGTGCTTAAGCACATGCATAACTTTAAGCTTGTAAATAGTATTGTGAGTAGAAGTGCTTTACTGGTTCAGGGCTATGGGACTGCAAAAAGGAAAGGATTAGTAAGAGGGAGTCTTTCATCACACTCTGAGTTCCAACCCCCATTCTTGGACCCTTATGGAGAAAATACTGGACTTGAAAAGTGCAGTCATTGTTTATATGGCAAAATTTGGTGGCAAACCAATGAAAGTCTGTGCCCCCTATACTTAAACTGCACTTCTGGGAACTCAAACATTTGAAGATAGGGCACTATGTGTGTGACTGGAGGTTCTCGGGCGGTTGCTATCCTCTCTTCCCCTCTCTGGGGCAGCTCTCAATGGGAAGGGAAGAAACTTTGTGGGTGACTGGAGAGGAGGGTTCCTGCTGCTGTCCACTTCTCTCCTCTCCAAGGCAGCTCTCAGTGATGGGAGTCTAGGAGGAGGATGGTTGGCAGTAATCAGTGTTTACTGCTGACGTTGACATTCTTCTCCCCCTCGCCGGACAGTTTGGCAGATTTGGGATCCCAGAAAACACCATGGTCACCGGTGAGTGGGCAGTAACAGCTACTTTTACTGCTTGCAGCTGCTCAGAACTCTGTCTAATCTGCTTCAGCCAGCAGTTTGCCCCTGATAGCTGCTTTGTTTTCAGCATCCTAGAGGCTAGATAGGTTGGGGCTCTTCAGCTTGGAGAAAAGACGACTGAGGGAATATGATACAAGTTTATGAAATCATGAGTGGTGTAGAACTATTAATAATTGAGAGACTAAATAATAGTTCCCTAATAGTACTAGAACTAGGGGACACCCCATGAAACTTAACAAATAGCAGATTTAAAACAAATCAAAGCAAGCATTTTTTCCCCACTCAGTGCACTATCAAGTTGTGGAATTCGTTACCAGAAGATATAGTCAAGGCTAGTAGTATAGCTAGGTTTAAAAAAAGGATTGAACAAGTTTCTGGAGGATAGATCCATCAGCAGCTATTAACCGGGTAGGCTTTAGGGAACGTGACTTCTTACTGTTGGGAGCTGGGAGTGAAACAGGGAATGGATCGCTCCATTGTGATCTGTTGGGTACTTCGTCCAAGAGACCAGGAGTGGCTGTTGTCGGAGACAGGTGCTGGACTTGATGGACTGTATGGCACTACTTATGTTCTTTTTTTCCTACAGGTATCTGTGTGTGTGAATATGCTCCCAGGCAGGAGGTAATCCCACAGCAAAAGAAGTAATGCAATGTTGTAATTCTCCTGCCCAATGCAGGAGAATTGAGGAGGCTGGTTGGTTGGTTGGTTGGTTGGTTCGTTCATTCATTCATTCATTCATTCTGTTGAATCCCAAGGGCCAAAGCCAGTAGCCTTGTTCCCTGGGGACCTATGCATTCATTCATTCTGCACAAAATAAAACCAAATGTTAAAATACTCAAATAAAAACAAGTTAAAATGGTTAAATCCCCTGACCCACAACACCCGAACCTTACCCGCTGCCTGCCAAATGCTTAGCCAAACAAGATGGTCTTACATTGCCTCCGGAAGAAGAGCAGGCATGGGTTAGACAAACTTCCAAGGGAATGGAAGTTTCATAATTGCAGCGCAGCCACTGAGAACACCTCTCTGCATACCCTTGTAGTATGAACTTGATGGACAGATGGTACCTGCAAGAGCGTGCTCCCTGCTGATCTTGGAGGCCACGATGGAACATGAGGGATGAGGCAGTCTTTCAAATATTTATGGCCACAGCCATTCAGGGATTTATAGGTCAAAACCAGCACGTTGAATTGTGCCCAGAATGCTATTGGTAGCGAGCACAGACTCTGAAGCACTGGTGAAAAGTGATCCTGACATCCCACCCCCTGCAGAAGGTGGGCCTAGGGATGACACTCACTTCTTAGATACTTGCTTTTCTCAGCACAAACCAAGGTTTTCAGTTCGTCTTTGCAAACGAGACAGCCAAGAGTTGCCCTTTTTCTAACCGAGAAAAGTGAGAATCTTGCACTCATGTGCACTTGTTAAAAACACCACTCTTACTCACCTGGCTGCCTCTCTTCAAGTCTGGGGTCACTCTGGGACTCCTCTCTACTTCTCTGCGAGAGCAGGTGAGAAGGTGAGTTCACTAAGGTGGCCTCGCAGCAAACAAAAAACATAAAAAACCCCACTGTGTGTGCAATATAGCTACCAGGCTGTTCTGTGCAAGTGCCGCCCTTTTCCTAAATGGCACTGACACTTCCAGCACCATTTTAGAAAAGGGCAGTGCATGCGCAGAATGGCACAATGTTTTTTAAAAAATTCTTGAGATTTTCATGACATCTTGGGACGTTACCAAGATTTTGTCGATCTTGGTAACGTTTATTTATTTACGGCTTTTGCCAAAACCAAAATCGAAGATCATCAAAATCACAATACATAATACATTAACAATAAAATCCATAGCATAATACAATCCATTTGATTGCTACCATAGTATCCTCTATCCTTGGAAGGGGAAGGCTAATGGGACTTTGTTGGGGTCAAGTATGCCCAACACTTTAATAACATAAAACCATAAATAGCTAATTTACAGCTGGTTTGTGTTTTAACAACTTGAGGTTTCATAAACTAGAAATCAAGACCCAAGTCTCTTCTAATTTCCTGAACACGAGCCAGGTATTTCCCCAAAGCAGACAAAATGGCCACAGTCACTTTGCAGCAGCCAAATTGTTTGTTTTAAATCTGCTAGACCAGTCTCTCAAATGAGAAACCTGTGGCAGGAGTAATTTGGACCTTGGACCCACATAAAAGGGACAGTGCCATAGAAGATGTATAACATACTCTACTTGATTTTGCAGAAAAGGGCAGAAGCATTTCTCTCATGGAATTTTGTCTTATCTCCCTTAATCACTGCAAGCTTGATCTGATTCATCCTTAGCTTGGTTATGGCCCTCCGATGACCAGGTTCAATTGGTCTTACCAAGTAAAGAGCCGGGCCATTTTCAGCTTTGAAGAGTCCAAACAGTGGGACACACTTCATCCAACATATGTAGGTCATGTCCTTCTGAAGGCCTATATCATTTAACCGCATAGCTACGCGTGATTTAAGTCCTGGGGGTGGTATCCTGTCCAACTCCCAGCAATGGTAATGTTTCTTGATTCTCTTGAGAATTGGAACGATCCTAATTTCAGACCTAGTTGGGCCACTGCATTCTGCACCAGCTGCAGCTTCTGAGAACTCATCAAGGGTAGCCCCATGTAGAGTTGATTGCAGTAGTCTAGCCTTGAGGTTACAAAGGCATGGATGATGATGGTGGCCAGGTCTGAATCGCATTTAGAAAGGTTGTGGCCTTCTCACCAGGTGGAGTTGGTGAAAAGTGCTCTAGGCTGCATTCTGACAATCCAGAGGCAGATCCAAGAGTACCTCAAGGGTGCAAATCTGCATGACCAAAGGACCCCATCAATGACAGGTGTCCCAGTGTTTCCCAGGCCACAAGGCTGGCCAACTGTCGTCCCCTCAGTCTTGTCTGGATTCAACTTCAATCAACTTGCTCACATTCGGTCCCCAGCAGCAGCCAGGATAAACACTGAAACTACAGGACCTGAAAAAGAGTAAGAGTTGGGTGTCATCAGCATACTGATGGCATTTCCCTTGAGAAATTCATACAATCTCACCCAGGGGTCTCAAATACACATTGATCATGTGGAGAGACAAGATGGAAACCTGCAGGACTCCACTCTCGAGAGGAGAACGAGCCATCGCCTATCACCAACCTCTAGAACCTCCCTGACAGCAATAAACAGAACCACTCAAGAACAGTCCTGTGAACCACTGCCAGGTTCTGTAGTGGTGTCAACACCCCATGATCAGTTGTATCCAAGGCCACTGAAAGATCTAACAAGACCAACAAATTACAATTAACCCAGCTGATCCTTCACATTCACCACTGGGCAATATCCTTGTATCTGTTCTGGTTCCTTTATAGTGTGCACAAGGGCTGGAGTGGTGTAAAGGAGTTTTTAAAGCTCTGGATCTTGCTGAGTGACACCTTCCTCAGGTTATGTGCAATACCTTTTGTATGGCATACTATTAGGACTCCATCAAAGGCTGAAACATAGAGGATATGTTGGGGGTGGAAGTGGTGTGCTAGATGTGGGACTGAAAGTCGGAGGGGTGGTGGTTTATTTAATTATTTATTTATTCCATTTATACCTCGCCCCTCCTGAACACAGCTCGGGGCGGCTTCCAATCATAAAGCACAACAATATAAAACAATCTAAAACACATAAAATACCATATTAAATATTAAGAACAGGGCCCAGGATACATAAAATCATAAATAGGATAGGGGAGATAAAAATCACCTACTCCCACCCCCTTCCCCAAAGGCCTGGGCAAACAGCCAGGTCTAACATCTTCGCTGAAATACCAACAGGCTAGGGGCCAGGCGAGCTTTCTCCGGTACGGTGTTACAAAGACGTGGCCCGGCCACTGAGAACGCCCTCTCCATTGTGGCCCCCCGCTTTACACGGGGGACCTCCAAGAAGGCACCCCCAGCAGACCGAAGGAGCCACTCCGGAGGGCAAGGCGTTCCCTGAGGTATGAGGGGCCAAGACCATGAAGGGCTTTGTAAATCAATACCAACACCTTGAATCTGGCTCGGCACGCAATTGGCAGCCAGTGCAGAGCCTGGAGCACCGGTGTTATGTGCTCCCAATGACCCGTCCCCAAAAGGAGATGGGCCGCCGCATTCTGCACTAGCTGCAGCCTCCGAACAAGGCACAAGGGAAGCCCCACGTAGAGCGCGTTGCAGTAGTCCAACCTTGAGGTGATGAAGGCATGGATGAGGGAGGCCAGGTCCAGGCCGGAGACGAATGGATGCAGCCTCCGCATCAGATGCAACTGGCGAAAGGCAGCCTTTGCGACTGCCTCCACCTGCTGCTCTAGGCGGAGATCCGCGTCCAGCACCACCCCCAGACTCCGGACCTGTTGAGCTATAGGAGGGCAAACCCCCCCCAATAAGGGGGGCTGACACCTCCTTCGCTATCCCCACCAACATCACCTCCATCTTATCGGGGTTGAGCCTCAGTCTGCTCTGCCACATCCAATCCGCCACGGCCTCCAGACACTGGGATAGCACCGAGATAGCAGGGTCTGGGTCCATTGAAAAAGAGAGGTACAGCTGAGTATCATCCGCATATTGGTGACAACGCACCCCGAACCCCCTCACGACCTCCCCCAGGGGCTGCATATAAACATTAAATAATAATGGAGACAGAATAGAACCCTGCGGAATGCCGCATGAAAAGGCGCAGGGGCAAGATGTCTCCTCCCCCAGCACCACCCGCTGGCTTCTCCCCGAGAAGAATGAATGGAACCATTCAAGAACTGTCCCATCCAGACCCCCCAGGTCACGCAGCCGTCTCAACAGTAGCCTATGGTCCACGGTGTCAAAAGTGGCTGAGAGATCTAGCAGGATGAGAAATGTTGAACATCCTGCATCCATCTCCCGGCTGAGATCGTCGACCAAGGCCACCAACGCCGTCTTGATGCCATAGCCGGGGCGGAACCCAGATTGAAATGGGAAACCGATGTTGTCTAGATGTACCTGGAGCTGGAGTGCCACCGCCCGCTCAATAACCTTCCCTAAAAAGGGAAGGTTAGAGACAGGTCGGTAACTGGTGAGGGCATCCACGTCCAGCGATGGTTTCTTCAGCAGGGGGCGCACCACCACCTCCTTGAGACTGGGCGACAACCTCCCCTGCTGCAAGGAAGCGTTCACTACCCTCGCCAGCACCGCCCCCAACGTCTCCCTGAAGGCTTTCACCAACCAGGACGGGCATGGATCAAGTTCGCAACAAGTGGCCCTCACAGACCCCAAGACATCTGCCGCATCGGCCGGCGTCACTTCCTGAAACTCCTCCCACAAAGATGAACCAGACGGGGCCTCCATCACCTCGCGCTCTCTACCTACTGCCCCTAATCCAGCGGTAAAGCTATGGTGATTCTAGGAAATGGAGGCGCACTGAAGGTCTTCAGGTTGTCTGAGTTATACAAGAGAAAAAAACAACAGGTGGTTGCTGGGCAGGCAAGTGTAAAAGCCGCTTAAAGCTCTGAGAGATTCTCAACTCCCCCACCATCTTCTTTTGGGCTATTCATGAGGGTAAGCACTATATGCCCTGATCTTGCTGTGATGCGTGCATTTTGTGCATTATGAGTAGATTTACTGTAGACCACGAGACTGCTCATGGTAAATAAAGTAAATGAGCATACATATTTGTAGAATTAGGGCATCTGAATGTATTTTGTAATGGTTTGACCTGTTAGTTGTTAGTTATTATTTTTTTAAAAGCTGTGTAGTTCAGGGCGACTGGTGGGTTTTGATGTTGGAGGGGCACTGGGGAAGTAAGACTGGGCTGGTGGGCCTAGGGGCGGAGCCTATCCTAGGGGCGGAGTCAGGGATACGGTAGGCGGAGTCAGGGATATGGTAGGCAGAGCCAGGGCATAGCCCAGCCAGCAGCAAGGAGTTCCCAGGGTTAACATTGGATGGACATTACATTACTTAATCCAGCAATTTCAGTTAGGCAGGTTATATTCACCTCCTCTGCCAAGTTTAAAAGCAGGCAGATCACCAGACTAACAGTTACATCTCACGATTTCAAAACCTCAATTTTATCACAAACATCACATTTCTAGCATTTTGAACACCCATAAGATCACCAGACTAACCGTTACATCTCACGATTTCAAAACCTCAATTGAATCACGGGGCATTAAATACTAATTCCCCCTCACCCTCTGCTGCGTGTGTGTTGGGGGGGGGGGGGGGGGAATTAGTATTTAACACTCCACATCATCAAGTGAACAAAACCCATATAAAAACCAGAAAACCACACACAAACAAACCAAACCATTCCCACAAGCCCCCAAAGGCATCCCCGGCAGCCAAACACCTGTGCAAGCACACAGGCCTTTTAAAAAAAAATTGGCCAGTTTCAGGGATGCATTGCCACCAAATCAGACACATCCAGACCAGCATCCCTAGTAGCTTCACCAACAAACTGCCTGTTCAAGAACACAGACCCCTTTTTAAAAAACAGTTTGGCCCCTTTCGGGGCTGCATTCCCACCAAAGCAGGCCCCGAGTCCAACCAGCATCATCCCCAGCAGCCACACCTTATCCCCAGAAGCCAAATGCCTGTCCACACAAAATGTTTTCCAGCAGCAGTGAAACAGCGAAGGGACCATTTAAAAAAAAAAAAAAAAAAAAAGATTAGCCATGACCAGTGGAACCACAAATTTACAAAATGGCCTCTCTACTCATGCTGGGAGAGGAGAAGGAAAGCAGCAATGCATTCATTGATGCATTGCTGCTGCTTTCCTTCACCCCTCCCATGCTCAGCTGAGTCGGTTCAAGCATGCACGCTACAGCACATCTCGCTGCCGAGCGCCTCCACTTAACGCCCAGGTGAGGCTTTGCATTGAGCCCGCAAAGCTGCTGCGAGCGGGAAATTTCATTTCCCAGCGGTGCGCTTGGACTGAACGCTCAGCTGCCCGGCTCGCGTTCAGTTCAAGTTTGTCCCTTCTGGGACTCTGGAGTCCCAGAAGGAGTCCATACCAGACAGAGGCTAGCGTTCACTGACTGAGCACTCTGTCTCTGCCGGGTGGCTGAAATTGACATTGGAGCGCCGCGCTGCTCTGACTGCAAGCCAAGTTGCAGCAGTCAGAGCAGCGCGGTGCTCCGATGTCAATTTCGGCCACCCAGCAGAGACAGAGCGCTCAGTCAGTGAGCACTCTTGTCAGTGCGGCGATGGGGGGATGGGGGAGAGCGGGGACAGGACACTGCCCCAGGCGCCCTCAGGCGAGGGCCGCTACTGGTGTAGTCTACTACTTGAAGTTGCTCAAGGTCAGTTTGATTTATAAACATGTTTCCCTGATTTTTATTTATTTAATTTAAAAAAACAAAAACAAAACCATGCCAACAATATTATTTCTAATCCATTGCTTACATCCTCTGAACTGTCATCCTCTTCTTCCCTTCCCCCCTTTAAATTATTTCATATTTTGAATATACTTAGGTTATCTGAGTTTAAAAAAGGAAACTTTCAGATCTCATCTATATGACAATTCATGGGGATATGATAATTCAATAAAGTATTTAAACTATGCAAAATATAAATCCTACTCAATTTGGCTCTAGTAGCTAATGGCACATGCATTTATAATAATTGCGAAAAACCAGTCGCTCATTAAAAAGACAATGTTTTTTAAAAAAAATGAAAATAATAGTTAAGGTTTAAAAATCTGTTCCTCTAGTTCTATTTTTAGAATGCAGCCTAATTTTTTTAATAAGAATTGGCCATATATAGCATGTCTTAGTGATGTGTTCTTGATTTGTATAGAACTGAAGGAAATGATATCTTGAATCTGTGTTATACACAGGACATTTACTGTGACTTGACTGTATAGGAGGCTGTTTTACTGTGACACCAGTACAATTCCAAATCAACCTATAGTGCTAACAAGTCTCATGCAGTAAAAAGGGGCATTTTATTTACTTTATTTAAACCTGCGACTTTCTAAAGCTAAAGTGTTTCTGTGTGTACACACCTTCAAAAGTCAGCATGCAAAATATTTCTGCTATTTAATTTTTTATATGACAGTACATTAAGCTTCGCTCTATGCAACAATGCTTTGTCAGGGGTATCTAGATCCTGGTTATCAATGTTGCTCTAGAGTAACTCCATAGACTTTGGAGTTCCTTTTGATTTGGGCCCCAATTCCTCACATAATTATTTAAACTTAAATTCTTTAATAGGTTTTTTGAACATAACTGGACTAATAATGTGCTTAAAGTTAAACATATGAGCAGCTTTCACATGGATGCCACCCCTCCTGCACATGTGCTCCACGCACGGAGCAATGGAAGCCAATGCCCAATGCTCCATGCATGGAGGTGGGTGGGGGTCCATGGGAATGCACCTACCCACCGCGCTTCCCCCCCCAATCCCCCCCCACACACCTGCACCCTTTACAAAAGGGCCATAGTCTTCACACGATTTGGGTCACAGACATAAGTGAGAAATGAATTGGACCTTTTTTGCGTGTAATTATCTAACCTTTGACTCCCTTTAAAGTTAGAGTCCCAGGGTGCAGCCACACAAGCCAGGAGGGTCTGATCCCCTGTGTGGCTTGTGGCTGGCAATTGCAGATGCCACGCTGCGGGCCAACGCGGAGAGCAGGGCAGATTGTTGGCCCCTCTCCCCCGCAGGGTAGCAGGACAGGTGGGCTGCTGTTGGAGGTCCCGCGGTGCCCCAGGGTGGGCTGAGGCATTGTACACACACACATGCAGGTACCCTGCCCCACCCACTACCCAGCTCCTGGCCGTGATGTGGTCACGTAGGAAAGGAGCCGATGCCTGCCGCTCAAACACAGAGCACATGGGGACTGGGCCCACTACAAGAGTGGTCTGCTACTGCACATTCAGCAGCCTTACTCCCCCTTTGGGCAACACTACTACATGCTGTGTCCCTGGCCTTTTTCTGAGGACACAGGTTGGCACAGCCAGCTGTCCACACAGCAGTGGAGTGGATCTCTGGCAGCCACCAGGCACACGATGCACTGCATTGCATGGCAACAATGACTGATGTGGGGTACGGCTGCCCAAACTGCAGTAGGGGTGTCATGTGGCTGTATCCCCAGATTGAAGCTTGTGTGTGTGCTGTGCACATGCATCATATATGCACCAAATGTACACTGCATGCGCACATGGTGTAGACATGGTATGCAGTGGGTTTGTGTCATGTACATATCATGTGTAGAGTAAGTGCACATGGTGTGTACATAGTATGTGCATGCATTGTGTGCGCATGGGGTGCACGCACAGCTTGGATTTGGGCCCAAGATGATATGATGTGTTCTTTAGCACATTGATAAAACGGTGCTTATTTGACAAATGGAAATATGGTTGAAAGTATTATTGGCTTATTGGTAGTCCCATCCAGGATTTTTCAATTCCTGAAGGCATCGTATTTCGTTGTCTTGTCCATATTGTCATGTCCAAATTGTATTTTTTGGATACTTAAGAACATTCCACTTCCTATGCACCTGTGCAGCAGTTGCTATTAAAAACCTATCATTTAGTATTGTGTAAAAAAAAAAAAAAAAAAGTGACATCTCCGGTATTACTAAGCGCTGACGATTGGTAAATACTTGACCCTTCCACTGTGTTTGTACTCAAAATATTAGCAAACCAACTCAACAAAAATCTTGATTTATAATTGACTTTCAGCATCCCTTTACTTTTGGCACTGTGGCTTGTAATCCACCCTGAATCTTAAGGGAAGGATGGAATAAAAATATGAATGAATAAATAAATAAATAACTAATGTTGGAATTGGTTTCACAAAGAGAGGCCTCAGAGCTGCTCCTTTGTGAAAGGCTTATCAACCACTGAGCTGTAGGTTAATTTGATTTAATGATAAAAGAGGGAGAGAAAAAGATGCATTGATGCAACGTTTGGCGTATACCCATATATGCCCTACACCTAAAGGGCTGTTAGTATTATCATTTGGTTTGAAGTTGTTGGAATAAGTATTTTTTTTACAACAGTCTTAATTTCTGAGGTAACCTTGCAAAAGTTATTTAGTAACTTCTGAAATGCTTGCAAATTTAGCAGGACTATGTCTGAAACAGACTAATTCCCACAGGAGGACATGCTCAGCCTTCCATTGATGTCACAGGCTATGATTTTGTTATGGTAATTTTAGGGAATTTCACGGGAGAGGTGTAGGAAAAATAGAAGTCATAGAAGGTCACCAAAGGGGAGTCTGGCAAGTGCATAGAGAGAAGATGTCTTCCAGCTCCTTTCCACATCAGCTGTCCTACTTGTGCTACTTCTCCATGCTCCGTGCACCTCACATTGGTGCTGCATGTGTCCCTTCAGAAACTCTGGGCCTCAGCTCTTTCACCTCTCTACTTGCAGCGTAAACATTTGCTGTCTGGGTCTGCAGTGAGGTATGTCCTAGACTCGGATACCTGTCCAAAGCAGTCCTGCAGGTAAGCCGAAATGTGGGGCAGCAACAAGAAAGAACTGTACAGACTTGTGTTTCTTTAGGTACGGACATCTCCGTTTCAAGCCTTGTTAACAACAAAGATGATGATCTTTCTAGACAATCTCTGCTAGAGTGTTGAAGTGCTGTGGAGCTTTCTGTGAGGAAGGCCAAAGCAAGCAGGTTGTATTTTCTATATTCCTTTAAAAGGCATTTGAAAGAGTGCTATGAAAGGAGACACTGCTGTCATTGAAGGATATTGGCAGAGAGGGAGTAAGTGTTTACACCAGCAGCGGATATTAATTTTGTTTAGTAGGCATCTAATTGGAAACAGTCTACATTTTTAATGTCTCCTATAGCTGGCTTAGCCATACATGTTAAAAGCTTACACTACTTGGTTCTGCCAGGCCTGGTTTACATAATAGATGGATTCCTTCAGAGGTGAAGAGCAGGTTAACATGACTAGCTTGTAGGTTTATTATCAGCTTTATGTATGTACACTGGATTCATGTAGTACAAGGGGAGAGTCCAATCCACTTTGGATAAATCTCTGTGGCCAAATAGTCTTGCTTTTGCTAGATAACTGCATGGGCGTCTTTAGACATAACAAAGATTGGGTGTCAAAACCCCATAGCACATGTTGAGCCATTGTGTGTAAGCAGTAAAGCACCATAACAATCCCAACACCAGTTTGGCCACCCGTTGAACACACACAGTGTGAACACTGTTGCTTCACAAGGACAATTTGTTTCGGCTGAACACATGGCCAACACTGTGTCGGTCTAATGATAGCGCATAGTGTGTTAGCAGGTACAACACAGGGAATGAGGTGGCAGCGCTTGCATGCTGAGATTGGGTGGTGAACAAAAGACTGATTTTCTCCAAGATGGGCTGTGTGTCTAAGCAGCGCCACATGGGGAACACAGGACCAAACCGGTGTTCATATCAAGGTCAAAACACATTCAGATATCTGTTGATGTTATGTCTAAAGACACCGTACGTTAACATCAACAATTCTTAAACAAAATATCTAAACACCGCCTATGCAGACACATTTAAACTGTTTATTTCCTGTTTTTAATTGTTGTAGTGCTCATGACAAGTGCATTAGCAGCCTGGAGAACCTAGCTTTACAAAGCACATTCACATGGTGCTCCTTGAGTGGAAGAAGCTGACAGACTACAGCGGACAGCTTCTCTGTTTGCGGGGAGGAGGGCTGTGTGGAAGGCATTTGTGTGGCAAGAAAACCTGTGCCAAGCAATGCTGGCGCAGTATTCCATGTTGACTTCCCTTGCTCAGGGAAGGTTGTGTGGCAGAACCGTTATGATAGCCATAAGCATTCTCCGGAGCCTCCATTTTGACTAATTGAGCACTTCATTCTCCCAATATCCCTTCCATCCTTTTCTTTTCTCCCCTGCCCCCAAATAGCATCAACTGGAGATGGGGGCGGGGCGGAAGGCCTACACCAAATCTTCTGTCATTAACAGCGATTAAGCTGGTGGTTTAAATTTTCACCTTTAAAAAAACAACAAAAAAAACAACCTACCAACTTGACAATCTATGAAAAATGTAATTTAATTCATATTTTTTAACTAAGTAAGTTAATTGTGTGTGAGCTATTTTGTCACGCTGTAGCTGCCATGCAGTACTGGTACATCCTAAAATAGAAAAGGATTGGTAAGGTTGTTAATTCTATGGCCTTCTTGTCCGTTTATTCGGACCTAGGGAGTGCTCTCCCCCATGTCCACTAGGAGACCGCACCGACTTTCAACTGGGCATGCGTAGGAAGACTTCTCCAGTTGAAAGTCTGCCTCTGATCCGTTAGGAGCTGCAGCAGGCCGGCACGACTTTGAATCCCTTCTCTTCCTACGAAGGGGTGTGTGTGTGCGTGCAACCTCTTTCCCTCCTACAAACACTTGCATCTCTTCTAGGCCTCATGGTATCCTGCATGCGTCATCTGCAATGGGCGCAATTCCACTCATGGAAACTTCAGATGTTACTTTGACCATGGCAGGTATGTATCATCAACAACTCTCCTGCTTCCCTCAGAGTCAACCCGGAGACCCTCCTTCCCTTTGGTTGGTGGGAGGACCCTCACCGATTCAAACAGGGAGTCCCCCCTAATGGAACAGACAAAGGTCATAATCACGACAGATGCCAGTCTCTCCGGCTGGGGTGCCCACCTAGAATCCAGTGTCAACCAGGGCACCTGGTCCACCCCAGACCTCCTTCACAGCATCAGTTGGCTGGAGCTCAAAGCCATTCGACTGGCCCTACAACACTTCACCCATCAAGTGGAGGGGCGTCACATATTAATTTTCACAGACAATACGACAGCCATGACTTACATCAACAATCGGGAGCTCATGATCTTAAACGCTCCACAAAGAGGCCTCTCGCTTCCTGCGCTGGGTGGAAACTCATCTCCTCTCTCTGTCAGCTCTACGCATACAAAGAGTGGACAATGTGGAGACGGATTGGCTGAGCCAACAAACAGTGGACCCAGGGGAATGGTCCCTCAGCCAGTCAGCATTCCAGCTTGTTGTTCACAGATTCGGCTCTCTGATACTGGACCTATTTGCCTCCACTGCCAACACCAAGTTGGCGTGATTCTTCAGCAGGGGTCCCCACCTCAAAGCCGAAGCTCATGATGCTCTCAGCCAGCAATGACCTCCGGGCCTCTTGTACGCCTTCCCCCTGTCTCCCCTCCTCAACCCGGCGATCCACAGGTGCAAACAGACCACTGTCATCTTTGTGGCTCCCTTCTGGCCTCGCAGACCTGATCACCTTGACCGCCAGGGAATACCTGGAACTCCCCTTCGCCCCAGACCTGCTGTCCCAGGGTCCCCTTCACTACAACCAGCTGGGGTTCCTGAGATTGACAGCTTGGCTGTTGAGACCGTAGCCCTCCGGAGCTTGGGATACTCAGACTCCGTTGTACACATGCTGTTGGCATCCAAACGCAAGTCCATGCAGCGTATTTATCAGTGTACCTGGGAGTGTTCGTCAAATGGTGCCATGCTAATCAAGTGCCCGTTCAGTCCCTTTCCATAGCCTAGGTCCTCCAGTTTCTCTAAGAGGGGTTAGACAAGGGGCTCTGGCCTAACACTCTCTCCAGGCAGCTAGCTGCGCTTGATAGCACCCTGGGGGCTTTCAGCGGCACTCGCCTGTCCTCCACTCCTTCAGTTACGCCAATTCTTGAGGACCGCTTGTTGTATTTCCCCACCCGTTGTCGATAAGTTCCCCTCCTGGAACCTCAATGTGGTGCTCAAGGCCCTTACTAGTGCTCCCTTTGAACTACTACTTCCTCTCTCTGATGGTAGGTTTTTTATTGCCATTACATCTGCTAGAAGGGTCTCGGAGATTGGGACCCTCTCTATGGATCCTGGCCTGTGCACCTTTTGGAGGGAATCGGTCGTCTTACGCCTTGATCCTTCCTTCTTGCCTAAGATGTCCTCCCTCTTCCACTTGTCCCAGGAAGTGGTTCTCCCTTCCTTCTGTCCTCGCCCTCGTCACCATTTAGAAAAATTGTGGCATACTCTTGATGTATGCAGGGCTCTTAAAATCTACCTGGAACGCTCTGTGCCCTTCCGGCGCTCCTCCTGCCTCCTGGTAAGCTATCACCCTCGCTCAAAAGGCGAGAGGGCTTTCAAGACTGCCATCTCCAGGTGGATCTCGGCCTGTATCGCCGAGGCTTATAAGGCTGCAGGTCTCCCGCCTCCCACTCCAGTTCTAGCCCACTCCACACGTGGAGCTGCCACAAATTGGGCATTTAGGTCCAGGGTCCCACTTGGCGAGATATGTAAGGCCTGGAAAAGCCTTCATACCTTCACCAAGCACTATAAAATTTATCTCCTTGAGTTCGCTGAGGCTGCTTTTGGCCGCGGATTTTACAGGGGGTACTGGGTTCACCTTAAACAATCTGTCCCTCCCTGCCGAATGGCCTTACTGGTCTGTTTCCTTCCTAGGTCCGAATAAATGGGCAAGAAGGCCATAGAAAGGGCAATTGGGTTTCTTAACTGGTGAATTGCCCTTCTATTGCCTTCGAGGGAGGTTATTCGGCCCACCCGGGGATTTTTTGTTTCTGAAATTTCTACCATGCTCTTTAGGTGGGTCTCTTGTGGCACCCTCTTTTGGGGTTCCTGTTTCTCCTTGTATTTCCCCTTTCGTTCGGGGAAGGTTGTGTTTTCTTTCATTACAGAATTTCTCTGATCCTTCAGCTGTGGTACACCTGAGGAAGCGAGGGTGCACTTTCCCTACACATGCCCAGTTGAAAAGTCTGTGCTGCCTCCTAGTGGACATGGGGGAGAATGCTCCCTAGGTCTAATCTTGAAACTTTCTAGTCTTCACATTCAAAGTCTTTAATTCTGCCTCCTAAAGCAGTTCATAATTTGCAGGTTTGCCTTCCATGCTTATCAGTAGACTGCCTTTCAGTGGTAGACTAGAAAGTAAGATGGTCTGCAGTCTTTTTACATCTTGTCTCATCTATTTCTGCTGCTTCTAAGTTTTTCCACTAATTGCTGGCTGCAGAGGAATTGGAAGGGTGAAAACGAAGAGCACCTTAGTGATGTGTGAACATGGGACTAATCAGGAAGAATTCAGAGAACAGTGCATTGGTATCGGATGCTATGGAACATTGTCTTTTCACTGAATGTAGTCCAGGAAGTAAACTTATCATAATCTGTAACATCTGACAAAGGAAAAGACTCTGGGGCCGATCCCATGCCCCACACACAAGCCACGCATGCGCACGTACATGCAACCTATACACACATCCATTTTGTGTGCATTGTGCCACGTGGGGCCCTTGCAAGTCCTGTGTGGAGGGGGTTTGGGATTTCAGCCACTGCGTGTTAATAGATGTGACAGTGGAGCACTGCTGTTGCAACCCGACCCATGTTGGAACATGCTGGCAGCACGATCCTGACTGGGTCTGCCGGCACAACAAATGTGCTGGAGGGCGAGGAGCAGCATGAATGTGTGGCTGGTTGGCTCGCCCCTGGACTCACTGCTGACATGCCTGGGAGCAAATCCATGCAAACATCATCTGTCAGGATATTAACAAACGTGCCAGAGTGGCTCGTAGGCCTCCATGGGCCAAAGCGGGCCACTGTCGTGTTAGCTAATACCGTCTGCTAATATGGTCACCAATTTTGATATCAACTTAAAAAAATTTATTTAATAGTTTATATACCGTCCAGTCCTGCCCAAAAGCAGCTCGGGGCGGTGCTCTAGTGTGGCATCCTTGCCAGTCGCTTGAGCTCATTGGGTGTGGATAACTTTTACACCAAAGCAAGAAGAAATCATTTGTTTAGGAATTATTATTTTGACTCTAAGATTTGTGCTGAAAGAGGGTACCTGCACAAAGGGGAAACCAGTCAAATGTCTGGTAATTTAATCGACCTGACAGTCAGATATCAATCAGTACTCCATCGCAACCCGATTTGGGTATCCATTGCCCTGATTTCTCAACTTTTACATCAGTATACTGACTCCTGACATCCATTTATCTGTTTCCCATCTTGAAAACTGACTTCTGGCCCCAGAAAGTCAACTTCCAGTTCCTGAAAACTACTTCTGGTCCCAATTTTTAATTGTTTTTAAATTTAATTTTATTTATTTCTTTATTTCTTTTATTCATCAGTTTCTGGAGCCTTTTTATTTATTTTTCTGTCCCAGGAAATCCACTTTAGGTCTCGAAATGTCAGCTTCCTGTCTTGGAAAAACTTCTTCCTGTCAGTTTAAAAAAAAATAATTGTGTGTTTAGTCCAGTTTTCCAACCTGATATACCGATTGGGAGTTGGTAAATTGAAAGATAGATACTGGAAGTTGCTGGCTCTTTTTAAAGGTATCCAGGTAGCCAGCTGGTACCCAGGTAACGTGTTGAGTATCTGATGCAGTACCTGAAAATGCAGGTACTTAACTCATGGTAACAAATTAAGTATCTGATTGTGCTCTAGGTAAGATGATTTTCTCTTAGACACTAAAAGATTAATGCTGGGGGAGGGGTGCAAGGGAACTGTTGAGAAATTGCCAGGATTCAGCCCAGAGTAGTTTCCGTTACAGAAGGCTTCAATTAAACTTGGACTATATGACAAACTTTATTAATTATTATTATCAAGCATTTATATAGCGCTAGTAATGTACCTGGTGCTTTACAAAGCAATGGAATAGACATGGTCCCTGCCCTAGGGCTTACAGTCTGATAGATGTGTATAAGAGACAGGTGGGTATCTTGTGGCACCCTCTTTTGGGGTTCCTGTTTCTCCTTGTATTTCCCCTTTCGTTCGGGGAAGGTTGTGTTTTCTTTNGCTGGTCCGTACGGTGAGGATATGAGTACACAGACCTCAGGTAACAGATTGTACTGAATGGAGGGTATCAGCAGGAGTTAGGTGAGGGGAGGGAGGAGTTGGGGCGGGCGGAGCGGAAGAGGGATTTTTATTTTATTTATTTTATTGCACTTTATATGCCACCCCCTCATGCCTATGGCAAATAAATGAGGATTTGAAGGTACGAAGGGAGGGGGTGAGGCGGATGTGGGCAGGGAAGGAATTCCAGGCGTGGGGGGCAGCTAGGGAGAAGGGACCCAGGCAGTTAGGGGAGGCGTGGGAGGGCGAGAGAAGGGACAGAGGAGGAGCAGAGTTCACGGACTGGAGTACCGAGGGAAATTAGCACAGAGAGGTAGGGGGGAGCAAGGTTGTGAAGAGCTTTATAGGTGAAGACTAGGAGCTTGTGCAAGATTCATTCAGGAAGGGGGAGCCAGTGAAGAGAGGAGGAACTGCACGTGGTCGAAGCGACGGGCAAGATGGATGATCCTGGCAGCAGAGTTTTGGATGGAGAAAGGTGAGAGCAGGGGAGGCCAGTGAGAAGGAGGTTAGCATTATTATTTAGTTTTAGTTGTAAATTTAGAGTGATTAAAAGTATGAGGTTTATTATATAAGTTCCAGTAGCTTACACTGTAAGGTTAATTAAATAAAAGAGCAAAAGAACTCTAATTTCACTTAAAGGTGGCAGCAGAGAAGTGGAGCAACAAATGAAGAAAATTCTCCAGAGCCATCAGCCAATGGAGGCATAGCAGGATACCGATATTCAGTTTGCTGGATTCTGGAGTCTTCCTGATCAGAAACAGAATGGGATAGGGTGGAACACACTCATTTCATGAGGCAGGCAGGCAGGAAGCTAGCTTGGAACCTTCTGCTCCTAAAGTTTTCATTTGGGTTGCTTGGCAACTGGCAGAAGCTGCAGGAATACATCAGCTACCACATGGTAAAGCTGATTAGAGGAACTGTGTACATCCTAGCTGGAGTTTAGTACTTGTGGTTGGGCATTTGGAGTATAAGGTGCTTACTGAAATATGGCAACCTGACTTCAGAACTCAGTCAGTTTATGTGGAGTCTGTGGGGAATTAATGTTGGAACTGCCGCTTAAGTTTTATTATTGGTTGGCCTTCATAAGGGGATATTTTGGTAACCTGCAAATAGAATATAAAGTAGATGCATAGTTATTCCTATAGCAAATTTATTTATTTGGCATAAATAAACATTATTTAATAATAATCCAAAAACAGTGCTTGATTAAAGAGGGACCCACTAGTAGACTGCTGTGATTTGCAAAGGGAAAGAGGAGATGGGGTGCAAGCCAGTGCGAATGACTAATAGCTCTTCATCCCTGAGAACAGCCAACCCTAGATGCAATAGAAGTCTGCCCATGTTGGTGCCCATAACACCTCCTGGCAAAAAGGGTATTGTTGTCCTCTATAAAGGGATCAAGATACTGTAGTGACATGCAAATATTGTGGTTTCTCTCTGGACCAAATAACTGTACAGGAAGGAGGGCAAGATTTAAACGTCTGTGATACCTTATATCACTTGATAGATGCCGGGCTTCTGAATGGAACTTTAATGCAATATTTTAGATATTGAAATCTATAGAAACTTTTTCAAGTGTACTTACTTTTACAAGGATAGGCTGAAACAATGAATTTGTAGCTTCAGTGGTTAAAGCTGCTATGGAATTAATAGCATAAACAAGATTTGTAAACTATTTTGAATTATTACAAAATAAAGGTAGCTTCTATATCAGAGGTGGGCAAATGGTGACTTGGGAGCTGCATGCAGCTCTTGTGCACCTGTATTTGGGCTCTTGCTAGAAGTGAATGCTTGGGGGCATGTCCATGTGGCTCCCTCAGGAGCAATAGAAACTGAGCTGCCATTTTTGCTGCTGATATTTTGTGCCCTGGGGGCCATGGGAGCAGGGGCAGTGTTTCCTGAGCCACTATTGCTGATGCCCAAACCCACCAGCCCACCTGGAAGCTGGATCTTTGACATGTGGGGCAGCATCAAGGGAAGCCACGCTGCCCCCTTCGCAGGGAAGCTGACAATCGATGTAAAGTGTCTTGTGACTTTTGGTGACTTTGAAATGTTGGTATGTGACTCTTGGACTCAGGAACTTTGCCCACCCTTGTGCTCTGTTTGATTTGAAAATGGACAGTAGCTGCTTTAGCAGAAAATATTGACACAATACAATAAAAGCAGCAATTCATTATGTCCAGTATTTAATATAAGTTGCTAGCTCTCTTATTGTCAACGCACCCTGGAAGAAGACGAGGACACATTTATTGCGGTTGAACGGCTGCACTCTTTAATTTTAAACCAACAAAAAAGGGGGAAGGGGCAGCCCTCCTACTTTCCCCTTTAAACTGGGGTCCTACCTTCACTTAACTGTTCTCCACCCCCACCCCCTCCACCACCACAAGAGGTTCCCATCCCCACCATCCATGCCTTGGCCATCCGGCCCTTCTCTTTACATTCTTATGTTAACCTCTAAGGGAAACCTCCTGCGCCCTAACTCCCAAACTTGTAACTTATGCCCTGCCCCGATGGCCGGGTTTTCTCGGGCCGGGGCGGGTTGTTCGTACCTATACCCCTTTGTTGGGGTTAAACAAGGGTGAGGGCACCGTTACCTATTGCTTGGCACATGGTTCTCCCTGCGGGTCCAGCCGTTCGCTTCTCAACCTTGGACTGACCGTACATTGGGCCGCACTGTGCGGCTATGCATGGCCTGCCCATCTCTTAGGGAGATGTTTTTCTAACCATCCTATGCAAACTCTTTTAAACCTTTAAACAATTATCTTTAATTCAGGCCACCGCCAAGAGTGCGACATTTCGGGCCTACCACCTGCAAACTTCTTTACCACGCTCCAGGACCGAAGCAGCAGGTCACTCCGGGAAAGGTGAAAAACACCTCGCCTTCAATTTGCCAATTAGGCTTGGGGAAAATTCCTTTCCGGTCCTAATTGGCGACCAGTGTTAACTCGGAGTGTTGCAAGAAAAGGCGGTGGGTGGGTGGGTGCGTGTCCTTTCCCGCTCGCCGCCGACAAAGCAATGAGGCGGCGAGCGGGGAACTTAAAATGGCGCCCGGGAGTTTCTGCTCTCACGGGAGTCCCGGGCGTCCCCATGATTGCCGGGCGACCACTCTGGCCCCTCCCTGCTTCCCCAGTGCTGCCCTTTGGTGGCCTAGACAAAGGGGGGGGGAGCGCTTCCAAACTCCCGCCGCGGCTAGCGTGGAGGGGCAGTTTGAAAAAAATATAGATAGTATATTTCATGATGGTTTTAGTGTGTTGCCAAGTTTGTGGCAGAATATGTTGCTCAACCGTTTAGTGTTCGACTGATCTTCCAGCAGCAGGGATATATTTTGGGAACAGCCTACGCCCAGAAGGAAGGGAAATTTAGAGAATATTTGTCTGTTCTTTTATCACTGAACTGACACACTAAATCGTTTGACAGCCATTTCAGTACTCTGCTGCGGAGCAGCCAAAAGTATTGCTTCTTCCTCCACACCTTCACACATTGTCTCCACAGAGCAATTTATAAAGGCTCCAATAAAAGTCTAGTGTGTGTGGTGGGGAGGGATAAGGAAAGCATTGGCAAGCATGGGACACAAACAGCAAGTTGTCTTAAAGGACAGCAGAAAGGTGTGCTCGTTTTAAAAGGCCATTGCCAAGGTTATCACAAGTTCAGTTACTGGTAAGAATTTCCCTCCCCCTTTAATGGTTCAGAAACACAATTTTGCCACCACCAGGATGCTAAGATGCTTGAGTCTCCTCATGAAGCATCTGTCGATGTCAAGTGTAAAGAAAGAATAGTTAATAACCTACTACTATAGAGGTTTTTTCAATGATTCATGGAAGATACAGGGTATTTTAAAATGTGACTAGCTTTTTGCCAGCCATGCTTAAACCTGTAAGCCCCACCGCTGAACAAACGTTCAGGGGGCCGGGAGAGGGCAGGGAGCATGCAGACATGAGTCCGCACACCCCCGTGCTCCTCTACGTGGCACCGCCTCGTCCCTGATGGGTGAGTGGCTGCTGTGCCCACCGAGAACCGCTCAGGCTACGGTCCACTCTACCACAGTCTGGGGATGCCTACCTTGGACCGTGGTAGGGCTTAACGTGGGAGCCCAGTGCACATCCCATGTTAACTCTGCCACAGTCTGGGGTAACTTCTGCTCCTGCCTGTGGTGAACGTCTAGCAGGGCGGGAGCAGTTGACACCCTGGCCCATGGGGTGGGGTGGGCCGGGGTGTCACGTTTGAAAATGCCCACAGCTTAAGTGAACGGGATATGACCTATGAATGGATGAGAAGCATATATTATCATTAATTGAATTATAGGTACCTGTTTGATGGAAAACAGGCATGATGTAGGAAAAAAACTTTTTAGAGATACTCTGAAAACAACCTAGAGCTGTGTAGTATTGGCAGAGCATTAGAACACTGTAGCTACAGATTAAGCCAATTAGTGACAAGCAGCAAACCATGCAGCGAGGCTGTTTGAAGATAACTATCAATGAGTTAACAAAGCTCTTTGTCTTTCCCAGCAATCATACCCAATGTATCGGTTTCACCAGCATCATTTGCCCTACTTCTGGCAGATAATCGAAGTTAAAAAGAAATCAGGCCCCACAGCAATGAAAGAGCTAATAAGCCCTCCACCTTCATTCTTAGTTTATGAAGTTTCAGATCTCATCAGTATCTCCAAAGCCAGGGACACAAAATCTGTCGGCCTTTCTTGCGAGAGGACACAGTCCTTATCCATTAACAATGACTCTGTCCCCAAGAAAGGAATGTATTACCAAACTGTACACAGGGTTATGGATCAAGACTGGATAGTTACTACTTGAGGGCAGGCTTGTAATGAGCAATCACAGTGAATGCTGTTTTAGTTGGAAACAGGTCATTCACCTTCACTTACGTGATGAAGAAACGTATTGGCTTTTTGCTATTTTTTTCCCAGTTCCCTGTTCAGGAATTGCAGTTGTCTGGTGCTTCCGGTAATCCTAATCCATCAGTGTGCTACCCAAATGCAAAATGAACTGAACTGCTAACGCTATCACTATATACTTTTCCAAATGATGAAAAATTGATGGAATGTGACGGAAGATGACAAAAATGATGAAAATACCAGAAATTGATGAAAAATGACAGAAATAGGCTTGCACCAATCTCAACAATAGCGGAAGAGTAGAATCAGTGACTACTGAGGAAATACTGACACAGTTGCAAGCACCCCCAAAAGGTAGGTATTTCTGGATGGTATGGGAATACTTGCTCTTGCCTCAGCACTACTTGAGGGAAAGGTAGTCAACCCCTTTTGAAAAAAGTTATTCATAGAGGTTCCGGTTCCTGCCGAATAGCCTTAAAATGGGGGCTAAATGTTAGATCATGGAAGGTTCAGGATATTGCATTAAGCAGCTTGATAGATCAGGATGGGTGAGAACTTTATTAGCAACCATCGCAAGCAGTTAAAAGTATTTGTGTGGCTTAAATTTCAAAACCAATCCTGTCTGGAAACGGGCCTAGATTCTTTAGATTCAGGAGGGAGCTAGCTGCAGCTCCCCATGGTCATTGGTGGTGACTTCAAAAGGAATAGAAGTAGACCGGGCCAGCCCCAGGCATGTGCCACATGGGCAACCGCACATGGTCCATGGCCAGGCTGCAGCCAGCTTCTCCCCCAATAAGTTCTTCTGCCTCCCCTCCCTGGCTCGGGTCCCCATCCCTCACCTGCCTCTGCCTGCTAGTAGTGCTGTAGCAGCAGCAGAGGGACACTGGGACACATTGATTAGACTGGGAGATAAAGCTATTTTGCTTACAAAGAACTCCTCCCCATGTGAGTGATCAGAAGGTTGTTACCTTGTAAAGAAGGTTCTTTCAGATGGCATCTGACTTTCTCACAACTGCGTTGTGCACCCTAGTCAAATTATAGACCGCATGATAGTATCAAGTTTCTCTAGTATAAAAAGCATGCCCCCCCTCAGAATGACAGTTCCTTCCAACTCTTTCTGGGAATATAAGAAAATTCCATGTGGGGCTGGAAGGGTGGGTGTTGTGAGAATGTTAGGAGCCATCTCAAAGAACCTTGTTTACAAGGCAGCAACCTCCTGTTCTTCTTTGAGTGACTCCTCACAGGCCGTTTTTATATGGCTCTACTGGGTGGGGGGTCCATGGGTGCGCTGATGCGTGGGCAGGGTGTGCACACAGCTGCACATGCATCCCCACTCACCCCCCACTCATCTGCACCCACAGTGTAACCACCATTTTCCCCGGTTGCTCCGTGCATGGGGACGAGCAGGGAGGTGAGTGGGAATGTGTATTAGGCGGGTGCATGCATGCACCCCCACTCACCGTGACCACGTGCACCTTGTCATTCACACGGGGCTCCCCCAAAATCTGCATGTTCATGGCTGGGAAAGGCCTGTGTAAAAAGGGCCACATTCTCACAACTGTCTTACTTACACTATCTTAGGTAGGAGTTGAGAATGTAAAGCAATATCTATTTGATCTTTGAAAATCTGCAGATATGGTTCTAAGATTATTATGACTGCTGTTTCACTAACTTTTCAATAGCAATGAAATTCTTGCTAACAGGAATACTGTCTTTAAACCCCCCACCCCATAACCAGTTCATTTGTGCCCCCCATATAATCAATTCATGCTGCCCCGTGGACACAAATGAAATGGTTATGGGTGGGGGGCAGCTTGAATTGATTATGGGGGCACAACTGAAGTGGTTTATGTCTCTTTTCATGGCATAATGAGCTTAATACGCTTGCTGCACTTTGGGCTTCTTGTGTGGTTGATAGCAGTGCCTCTGGACCGGTCGCACCACGTGCATGCACCAGGCACAGGTGGCACTGACAGCAAGAAGCAACAGGCCCTGGAGGCCAGGCTGGCTAAGCTCACCCCCCCCCACCCCCTCAGTAAGGCAGTGGACGCAGTCAATCTCTCTCTGCCTGACTCACTGCCCGCCCAGCTGTTCCTGCAGTGGAACCACTCCTGGGGAGTGGTAGATGCTCAGCTGGGGAGGTGAGAGTGGGGGGGAAAGCATTGGAAGGCCATGCTTGTCTATGGCTACTTGGCTGAGTGCCAGGTAAGGCAACCAAGGGGTGCCAATCCTGGCTGGGAGGCGGGAGGTGGGGGAGAAGCATGCGGAGGCCATGCTTCTCCATGGCTGCTCGGAGGGGTGGAGAATGGGAATCCTTCCTATCTGGAGGGAGTAAATTGTATGTAAATTTACACATTTGCATAATTAGGTGCAGTCTAATTAGGCCCTGCACCAAGACTTCGTGCATGGCCTCACAAACCCTGGGGCCGGCCCTGAAAGTAGATATAATGTACACCACTGGTGCAAGTTCCTTGGGCAACAAGGAATAGACTTCTGCGTTGTTTTTCTTCTCCCACCTCCTCCCTAATCTTGCTTGCCACTCCTATATAACCCCCTCTTCTACTTTCTGATGATCTTTCAGACCTCATTATGGGTGCTACAGAAGACCTGCCTTTAGTAGCTTTTTACAGGAGGCAGACAAGAAAGCAAGGGGATTATTCCGCTTGCAATCTTTGTCTAATTTTAAAACTTTTCTGACCATGTTCAAAGTGACTGTGAACAGAGCACTGGGTCCTCACTGTGGTTTTGAAACGTCTAACCCTCTGTCCATGGAAAAATATAGCATTGCTCTTTTCAAAAACATAAGGGTGGAGCTTCTCTCAGCTTAAACTCTGAGCCTCAGTTTAATTTTTTCTCCTATAGTTCTGCTGAAATGGACAATTAAACAGTATCATTAAAAATGCAAAAACAGAATATCCGGTTATGTTTAGGGAGATAGTGGTTGCCATGTTGGTCCCAAATGTAAAAGATGGATTAAAGTGTTAGGATGATAGCTTTTTTTGGACCAACGTCTCTTGGTAAGAAGCTGCAAGTTTTAGGCCATCAGAGCCTTTCCTCAGGGAAGTAAAACATCTGTATGGTTATTTGTCTGAGGAAAGTACCTCCACATCCTGTAAGCGTGCATGCTCTTGTTGACAGAAATTGATCCAATAAAAGATATACTATGAACTACTTTGCCTCCATCAAGTTAAAAAAGGCTCACAATATATTTAAAAAATTGAAAATATGCAAAGTTTTTTTCCTTTGTTTGGGGGGGGGGGGGTCACATTTACCAGAGGGAAAGGGACAGAGTAGTATCAAAGCTAGCATTATCTAGATTATTCAGGTGCTTTTCAGATACCTAGAAAGAACAGGGAATTTGGTCTCTGCATAGGATGAAGCTATTGTTCTAGCCAAATGAGAAACCCTCTGTATCAGCAGAAAGGACTGTAAATCAGTGACCTGCTTTAACTCGCAGACCGTTTTTCCAAACCCTATGAAAGGATGAAATCTATCTATCTATCTTTGAATGCTGCCTATAGAAAGAAGGGTTCAATATGCTCTGCTAGATACAGGGAATATAGAGCTCCTAAGTGTGAGTCCTCCATTCTTTTTCTTCCTTTTTTCTTTTTAATGATCTCTTCCAACCCTGATTATAGGCCAACTTGTTTCTGGCCCTAGAAAGGATACACAAGTTGATGGTGGATGCATGAGGCATCCATCTTTCCTTTTGTTAACTGTCTATTCTATTGCCAGGAACAACAGACATTTTCATTCTTGGGAGAGCACAGGGATTTCTCACTCTTGGTGCCATAAAAGATGCAAATTGTGAAAGACAAACTATTGACTTGCCACTCTGCTTTGGGCCATGGATGTGACCTGTCTTGGTGCACCCCACCATCCCATGTGGTGGACTATCACACTGCCCTTAACATTGGTAGTATTCCGTTGAAAATAAATAATTTCTTTGGCTGGATAGGTAGAATAAGGGTGTGGGGTGTTGGGAGGTGGCTGAGCATGGAGAACAGGTGTTCGTTATTATTATTTATTATTATAATAATCATTTATATAGCGCCAGCGATGTACCTGGCACTTTACAAAAAACAAGATGGGCACGGTTCCTGCCGAAGAGCTTACAATCTGGAGACAGGGAAGGGGGAACAGAAGGAGAGACAAGGGATGTGACATTCATGAGGATGCAAGAACTCAGGTACACGTTCTTGGCTTGGTTGCAGTAAAGGATAGTACAGGACACTGAGGACAGGGATAGTAGTAAAAGGAATGGCTTTTGTCTGTAGCCTGCATTCCTGTGGATGGAGGAAGAGCCACTTGGCCCAACCAGTGCTTATCGCTCATTCTCTGATAGTGACAGCTAGTGCTGTCTGCTTTCCTTGGGGTTGATGCTGTAGCCATTCAGCAGTCCAGTGGCCTGGTCTAGCTACTGGATGTGCTAGGGATGCACTGCTGAGTGCTTAGGTCGATCTACAAGTTGGCTTTCCTTTTTCCCCCAAGCTCTTTCTGTCCTCCCTTGCTTCTCTAAGCACATCAAACAGGAGTAGTGTGGGGATTTTATCTGGTTTTATCTCTCTCTGTATCTTTTAACATATTTTTTATATATTGTAACCTGCCTTGAGCCTTTAAAAGAAGGATGAGATATAAATGTAAATACATAGTGTGGTGCTTCATAACCATGTCTGTGATTGCAAGCTTACCAGCTATTGCTCAGGGTATACCTTTTCTATGAAAGACAGCAGTTCGCTAGATGGAGAACGTTTCCCACTCCCCTGTAAGCCCATTGATTTATGTCATTCAATTATATGAGAGGCGGGAAGAGCCCAAGGGAAGTGAATTTCTGGTAAAAACTCCAAGGTGCTAGCAAGTCCACAGCTAGGTTGTTAGATGCATGTGTTTTCAGATTTGTTAAGTGCAAGCTGGGCCATTGGATATTGTTAAAACACGAAAATGACTGTGTATATAAAATTATTTCCCCCACTTGTGGCAATTTATTTTAAAAATGGTGAGTACTAATTATAATAGAAGTAGGATTCTCTTACCCTGTTTCGGTTTCGATTGTTTCTCTGAAAATGTGAAATCATTAGGATGTATTCTTTTCTCAATGGGTATGTATAAATCCAGCTAACATTGAGTGCAATATGTGTGTCAAGAGGAAAATGGACTTTCTTAACTTTTAGAGTATGTTTGACTAAAGAAACTGAGGAGAATTATGGTGAATTACTTTATAGGAATTTAGGTATGTGTCTTTGTATCTCCTTTCCACTGTTGTTAACACTTCCCACTCTTTGGCTGTATTTCATGGACACGGTGGGTGGGGGTTTGGGGGTGTGCCGGTGGAGGTGGGTGTGCAGTCATGGGTTTGCCAAATGACTCCGTGGGTGAATGATGGGTGGAGGTGGGTGTTGCGCAGGAGCGTTCACACCCACACCCACTCACTGCCTGTGCTGTTTGCACAGATGCACACCCATCCCCCCCCCCCCCCGGCATTTGCATGGATGCCGCCCCCACTGGGTGTGCAGTGGCGGGGCGTGTCCTTGGAAAAAACAGCCATTCTTTCTACTCTCTCAGGATCTTTAGTAATAGCTATAAATGCACAAAGAAGGTCTGTTGTAAATGAAATGGTGAGCTGTTACTTCAAGTTGATTTTGTTGATCAAATAGGACATTTTATGTAGATATTACTTTCAATTAACAAATATTAATATTAGCTAGACTACTATTAATAATATGTAAAATAGATGTATATCCTGCTGGACTCTCTTAAAATTTAATTTAAATACTTAACACTCATAGACACCTTCCTATCACAGTTCACAACACTGGCCACTCTAGTGCCAACACCATTCGCTGCCATCCCACTCCATTCTGGGGATAAGGGGCAATTACACTCAGGGTATTTTCAGATGTTACGAGATCAGTCAACCACGCTCAATTCCGGGCGGTGGCTGTGATTTCGGAACGTCTGTTGGGGGAAACGGATGTTTCCCCCCCAGATGTTACCACGGCGTGAAATTACATTCACCACGCGAGCGGCCGAAGCGGAGGGACCGGCGGCCGTCGCGTGTTGAATGTAATTCCACGCCGGGGTGAACCCTGGCGTCTCGTCTGGTCGGGCGCCATGGCCCGGGATCACCGGCGGGATCCCGGGCCGTGGCGATTCCGGCTCGACGCGGCGGCCTCATTGGCCCCGCCGCCCGCCCGTCTCCCCGGAGGGTGGGCGGCGGGGTGCGTGGAGGGGGCGGGGCCGTGCGGCCGCACGTTGCGCCGCGTGGCCCCGCCCCCGCCCAGATTCCCCGCTGGGATCCCCCCGGCACGTCTGATACGGCGTGATGGGGTGATCCCCGGCGGGGAATGAATTGGGTGATTTTTGGTACGCCCTGTAACGTCTGAAATCACCCTCAGTTGCCTAAGGGTACATCATAATACAAGGCAAACCAGGGTAGACTACTGCTCTCCTCTTAGGTTCCCCCTGCTCCTCCCCCCAGTACTCTCTCTCTTCCTTAAGGCACATATTGTGTGACAATTTGCCCGCTCACCAGAGGCATCCATGTGCCAGCATGCACATGGTTCCAGCCGGGGATCTCTTTGACCACGCTTGCAGCGCTTGTCCCGCGCGGAGCCCCGGAAGCGTGGTTGAAATTGACCCCATGTGGGAATCGACCGTGGTGAACATCTAGCAGCTACCTAACAGACGTTCAGGGCGCTTTGGCCCCATGTGGGTATTGACCGTGGTTCACTGTGATCTCGTCACGTCTGAAAATACCCTGTCCCACTGGGAGCTCCGGAAGCATGGTTGATTTTGACCCCATGTGGGTACTGACTGTGGTGAACATCTGGCGGCCTCCGAACAGATATGCAGGGCGCTTTGGCCCCGCCTCGGAATTGACCATGATTCACTGTGGTTGAGCGTGATCTTGTAATGTCTGAAATCACCCTAAGAAAGATAGAACCTCAAAGGTTATTTTTGTAGGTAACTTGCTGAAGATGAAGATTTGGCACTGAAGAAATAAAACAGTACAGAAATGACTTTGGCACACAGCACTGTATGAGTTAGGGTGTGTGCGATCTTTGGGGTGAGTGTATGGGGTGAGTTCAGCGTTTCTGATAGGCATTCTTGATTAGACCAGGACTTCTGAAATGAAGGGTTGTTCATAGCTTAAACCCTCCCTATGGGCAGCATTTTACAGACAGCCCCTCAGGACTGTTTCAGAACATGTTTCCCAGTCCCATTTCCTGATGTCCAAAGGAGGCAGAAGACAAATGTGCTCAAGTTTTGCTCTGCTAAGGGGAAGTGGATGGCTTCTGATAAGGCAATCAGTGTCCATCATCCCTTTCAGAGCAGGCACCACTGGTTTTGACCAGTCCTGCCCAACAGGCACCCTTCAATGACTCCCCTCACCCACACTCCCCCCCCCTCCCAGCAAAGTTCAGGAGCCCAATACACATTCAGTAGGCCACAATATACAGTAGTGATACAGAACGGATGAAAAAGTGGAATGTGGCATCTTAATATACTTAAATCTACATCATGTTAAAGAATGTAAATTATTTAGCCTCTGCATCCATGAGAGGGACTTACAAAGGTGGGTGAAATCATGCCTCTGTGTCAAAGGCAAAAATTCCATTAAATTTTATGGGCCCAGGGTTTTACATGTTTTCATATTGGGAAAGTGAGAGATCATGACTGGATAGAAGTCTTGTAAGAAGTCCATGCTGGCAGGTTTCCTGACTCCCAGTGTGTTTTCTCAAGTATAAAGCTATCTTATCTCATTTTGATGGGTAAAGGGAGTTATAGTAAAATAGAGTAGTCACCTCCAGAATAGCATCAGTTCTTGTTATGCAAAGTTGGTCCATTGGAACACAGTGCTTTTTAAGTATATTGCAGCCATATGGTTTATCCTGTTCGTAATATCACCTCAGAGGTTTAGAAATAACATGTTTATAATTAATCTGAAATTTTTATTCAGGTGAATAACCATAAGCGTGCAATGTGCTTTCAATGTGCAGCTCATCACTATTTGTGCAGTATGGTTTGGAAACAAGGCAGCATGATTAAAAGTTACAATTTGCAAATGCTCTTCAGTTATTTCCTTAGTGTAAGCTGTATAATACCAAGATCATTGCTGACAAATGCTGTCTTCATTGCAGCTTTTAACCTCTAACATCTGCATAGGGGAAAAAAAAGAGAAAAGTCCACTAAAAAGTCCTTATTTATTCAAGATCTTTACTAATTGTATTTGTCATAGCATTGAGACCAATAAACTGGCAATATTTTCCTCTGCTTTCTGCACTGCTGAGTGTCTATACATTTTGGTTCTGAGGTCTTGCTTTTTAAAATATTATTATTTATTTTTATTTATTATTTAAACCCTCCACATCACAGGATTCGAAACTGAGGGTCACGACCCCAACTGGGGTTGCACCATCCATGGATGGGTTACAGTGCTGACTGATATCCTGCATGTCTTTGTTCTATGTGGGGTCGTGGGATCACATTTAAATTTCAAAATGGGAAAGCACAAGCAAAAATTTGGGGACAGCTGGTTTATGTCTCTACATCAGTAAGGATGTTGCGAGTATCCAGATCACACTTGTGTAGAGTACCAGAGTAACTGTGGTGACTACAGTGTTTGACTTAGAGTTCAACCCTCCACCATGAAAGTTGATTAAAATTCCCATTTATGTTAATATTTATTTATATTTATTTATTTATTGCATTTATACCCCGCCCCTCCTGAACACAGCTTGGGGCGGCTTCCAGTCATAAAACAACAATATAAAACAGTCTAAAAACACATAAAATACCATTTCAAAAATATTAAAAATAAACAGGGCCTGGGATATAAAAACAATTAGGATGGGGGGGGGGAGATAAAAAATCAACTACCCACCCCCCTCCCCAAAGGCCTGGGTGAACAGTCAGGTCTTGCATCTTTGCCGAAATACCAACAGGCTTGGGGCCAGGCGGGCCTCCTCCGGTAGGGAGTTCCAGACACGCGGCCCGGCCACCGAGAATGCCCTCTCCATTGTGGCCCCCCGCTTAATGCGGAGGACCTCCAAGAAGGCACCCCCGGCAGACCAAAGGAGCTGCTCCGGGGTGCGGAGGGTGAGGCGGTCCCTGAGGTATGAGGGGCTGAGACCGTGAAGGGCTTTATAAACCAATACCAGCACCTTGAACCTGGCTCGGCACACTATTGGCAACCAGTGCAGAGCCTGGAGCACTGGTGTTATGTGCTCCCGGCGACCTGTCCCCACAAGAAGATGGGCCGCCGCATTCTGCACTAGCTGCAGCCTCCGAACCAGGCATAAGGGAAACCCCACGTAGAGCGCGTTGCAGTAGTCCAGCCTCGAGGTGACGAAGGTATGGATGAGGGAGGCCAGGTCCGGGCTGGAGACAAACGGACGCAGCCTCCGCACCAGAGACCACTGGCGAAAGGCAGCCTTAGCGACTGCCTCCACCTGCCGCTCTAGGTGGAGATCTGCATCCAGCACCACCCCCAGACGCTGGACCTGTTGAGCTATAGGAGGGGGAACCCTCCCAATAAGGGGTTGAGCTGCCACATCCATTCCGCCACGGCCTCCAAACACTGGGATAGCACCGAGATAGCAGACTCGGGGTCCGTTGAAAAAGAGAGGTACAGCTGAGTATCATCAGTATTGGAGGAGTGAATTGTCAGTGTTCAGATGCAGAAAGAGATTGCAGAAAAACAGATGTATGGCCAGTGAGACTGGGCTGCCCTGGGGTGGAAAAAATGCGGTCGGCATGGCTCAGATCAGGTTGGGGTGCTGAACTAACGTGCCCGCAGCTGGGGAGCCGTCCTACTGCCCGCACAAGCTGGGCAGGGATTGGAGCACAACAAATGTGCAGGCGGCTGGCCCCGCCCATGCCCTGCTTCCAGTGCCTTGCCCCCACAATGACGGACAGGACAGCCATGACAGCTGACCATGGCATACTGCAACAGATGTAGAAACCCACTGTGACCTGCTTTGGCCCACATGGGTAGTCTTTAGCCCAGGCTGTGACCTCAGAGATTTGCCGAGGTCACAGCCCGGGCTGCCACTAACACTCCCCAGGGTAATCCTGAGCCAACATCTGGTGGTGCATGTTTACACGTGCTACTGGTTCCTGGGCCGCAGAGAGCCACAGCAGGGCAAAATCATGCCTGTTTTTATCCTGTGCTGCTTACTGTTGGAACTGGTTTTACACACAATCAGCTACATTGACTATTAAACCAGTATTATTATTATTATTATTATTATTATTATTATTATTATTATTATTTTTTAAGTAGGACAGTATGTCTACTCCAGTTGTCAGTATAATGTACAAACACTTGGTGTTAGGAGTCAGAACTGGAAAGGACCTGTTATGCTTTTCCTGCTTCCCGCCCAAATGGAGGACTATTGTCTAGTCTAGACTGTAAAGTTCTTAGGCCGCTTTTACACGAGCAGCCAGAGAAGCGCGTTCTTCAATGCATCGCTGGGAAAAGCAGCGCGGGGTGTGTCTACACACACTGGAAGTGGCCGCCTACCATAGGAATCGGTGACACGCGTGACCTCTTTAAAGACTCATTTTGGAAACCTCCGATATCCAGAATGCGGATTCCAGAACACATATTCAAAGAGGTCATGCATGCCACCAATTCCTATGGTGGGCGACCACTTCTGGTGCGTGTAAACAGACCCCGCGTGTGTTTTCCCACTGGCACGTTGAATGCGCTTCCCTGGCCACTTGTGTAAAAGCAGTTACGGGTCTAGGAGAACATTCCATAAAGGGAATCTCACTCATTTGCAGGAAGAGGTTCACACCCCCCTCCTCCCCCATTCTTGGAAATGTTATTTTTAGAGGAAGGATGGAGAAGCAAAGAAGCAGTAGCCTGGGAGTCTTATCCTTTTGGGGTTCAAGCCTTGCCTCATTCAGTATTGGGATGGAGCTGTGTTCTTTCCTCTTATTTACCTGGCACTGCTGGCTCCACTGGGTCCCAGTGGCGGTGCTAAGCTACTAGGGTACTTGGCTCCATACTACCTGCTAGTGGTTCTCCTTTCAGAGAACAATCTGCTGGAGCAGAAATGAGCTTCCTGCTGCTAGAGGAGCTGCACAGAGAGGAGGAAAATGCAGGAGAGGAACAGGGAGGTGAGTAGTTTTGACCGGGGTGGAGGCTTGTTTATATTTCATTGGGGCTACATGGGAATTTTCTTTAAATTTGTTTGTCCATTTGCCTCGGGCTGCTAAGATTTAGATTTTTGGCCCCGTTCTAGATTGTTTCTTGGTGAGCCAGTGTTGCCTAGTAGATTATGGCCCCAATCAAAGGTGTGAATGTATATGCCATGCATGCCACGTACACACCATGTGCAGTTGGGTGATTTCAGACGTGACGTTGACACGGTGAACCACGGTGAATACCCACCTGGGGTCACCGTGTCCCGCACGTCTGTTTGGCAGCCGCCAGATGTTGGCCACGCTCAATCGGCACATGGGGTCAATTTGAACCACGCTTCCCGGGCTAGCCGGGGGAAGGTCCCGGGAAGCGTGGTCAAACGGACCCCGGGCCGTGGCCAACAAAAAGTAACGTCTGGCCGCGTGCCACGGCCCGGGATCCCCGGCGGGATCCCGGGCCGTGGCACGATCGGCCAGACGCGGCGGCCGCATTGGCCCCGCCGCCCGCCCGTCTCCTCGGAGGGCGGGCGGCGGGGTGCGTGGAGGGGGCGGGGCCGTGCGGCCGCACGTTGCGCCGCGCGGCCCCGGCCCCTCCCACTTTCCCCGCCGGGATCCCCCCGGCACGTCTGTTGGGCCGTGCACGGGTGACCCCGGCGGGGAACGAAGACGTTGGTTCCGGTACGGGCCCAAAGGGCCCCGTATCGTCTGAAAGTACTCGTTGTGAATATGGTGTGTACATTTCATGCACTCGGTGTGTGCCATGCACACATGTTGTATGTGCACCAGATGTGCATGGTGCACAGGCCTTGGATTGGCAACAAGTTGTTTGGCTTGGACCTGGAATATCAGGGTTCAAATATCTCCTTATCCATGAACTCAGCAGGTGGCCTTGGGCAAGTCACTCTCTTAGCCTCAGTTTCCCATCTGTAGAATGGGAATAAAAATGATGTACAGGGGGTGTTTTTAGACAAGATGCTACCCTGCATGTCCACCCAGGAGCCATGCAGCCTGCTGCCCGTCTGAAGGTGGAGTGACTGGATGCACACTTCCATGACCCACAGAGCACCCACTTCTGGCCATGCATGGGGCACTGCTGAGTAATCCAGAATACTCTGTGTGGGGCAAGCCAAATACCTCTGTGGCAATGGGTGGCCATGGAGCTCCTGCCTGTATTTATGGTGGCAGCCAGCAATGCTAGCGAACAGGGCTGCCACTCAGAGGCACTGTGGGCACGGGAAGTGGCTTTTGCAAGTCATAAGAACTGGCCGGGAGTGCCGGGGATTCTGGGTTCTCCAGTACTCATGCCAGGGACATGTCACTAAAGACTGGCCTGGTGTGCTTCCCCTTCCCCATGATCTGCAGCAGGGGAAGTGAATGGGGGCTGCCTCACTGGCCACGGTAGCCATGCTGGGAGCCGGCCATTTGAATCGCTCCTCACCCACTGCACCTGTGTGAGTGGTCCGCGGCAGTGGAGCACTCAGCGGCAGTGCCACTCAGCAGCCGCGGATTCTTCCATCTCCTTTTTCATTTAAAAACACCCAGAGTTATTGTGGGGGTGAGCTAGATAAAGGTTGTAAAGCACTTTGAACACTGAAAGTGGTATCTAAATAATAAGAACTATGTTCACTTTAGTGTCCTGACGCTGTCCTCCACCATTTCTCTCTTAGATTTTTATACCTATTCTGTATCCATATACTATCGCCATATCCTTGCTACTGACACCTACCTTTTTCAAAGTACAGACTTTTAAATCTTTTGTATTTCAGTTCCTCTAGCCTCTTGACAGTGTTTATTATTCACTGAACTCACTCCAATCTCATTGTTAAAATAGTTCACAGACCTGAGCACACCATTCCAAATGACATCTGCCTAGAGTTGTACACGTTTTGTATGCATCCTTATTCACATAAGCGAATGCTTGTTCACACAAGTAGTAGCAGATCATCAATGGGACTACCTGTGAAGTGCTTGCAAGCAAATGAGGAGAAAAGGATTGTTCAATCTAGGTCTTAGTTATGTTTTCTATAGTATTTCTTCCTTTATTCTACTAGAAATTAGAAGCTCAAGTAATGCAATAATCAATGCTAAGATCAGAGCAGAGGTTTTCCTTGTTGCTGTAGTGCCTGTTCAAACAAGTAATTGTTGCTTATGCAGTACGGCCATACTGCATAAGACCGATCCAAGTTCCATGTGAATGCCTGGTGCGGGCTCAGACATGACCTACTTTGCATGTGCACACACACGGGACACGTGCATGGTGTCACATGGGAAGTGTCCCGCCTCCGGGCCGTGCTGCTAGTCATTGATCCTGGTGGCAGCCCTAGTCATTCCTGTGAGAGGGGCAGCTCAGTCAGAAGGTGGTGGGCATCCAATGTGGCGCCATGCACACGCATACTGTGCACAAAGTAGGTTAGGTCTGTGTGTGCGAGCACCAGGCACGCACGCTGATCTCGGGTTGGGGTACTGTTTGTTAGTTAACACCCTTACGATCCTAGGGTGCATACTGATTAGACTGACTGACTTGTATTTGTATTTTTCAGGTAATACCATATCTGCACTGTATAATTATTTTAGAATTTTCCATATTTTGCTTTTAAATTTCAGAGGGGTGTGCTGGCTCCGTTAAAGCAGTTTGCTACATTTTAGCTCCCAAGTATGGCAGAGTTTTGACCCATCTTTACTGTATAAACTACAAATACCTATATCAATATTTCACTTGTGGGAATTATCCTATAAATTCTACATCATTTATTATTTACTATAACTTGTAGTTCTCCTAGCTCTTTTTTTTACCCTATAGACTTTTGCATTTGAACAGACATTAAAACCACATGATTATTCACTTCCTCCATTATGGATGCAAGTCATGCATATTCATTATCTTGCATCATTATTATCCATATTTTTTTATCTTAGATCACTAGGATATATGTGCACACTCCTGTATAACAGAGTAAACATGTTCTTATTTCTTATCCTTTCTAGCTCTATCCTTTCTGTCCTTTATTCTTATGCTTTCTTGCCCTCTGTTAATTAAAATACCTTAGGTGGAAAAAATTAATTACTGCATAAACTACATCCTGTAGTCCATGTTTCATATAATAGCACTTGTTCTTAACTGTCTGTGCCTTAACTAGATTGTATGTTCCTTGGAGCAGGGACTATCCTTGATGTTATGTGTATTTGTACTAAGGCTGAAACGAAAATCTGGCGTGGTCTCATGATTCTTGAAAATACAAAAACATGTTCTGCGCATGCACAAAATGGCAGTTGCGCCTATTTCTGTGTATGTGCGGCCTCTGGTGACCATTTTGCGCATCTGCAGAGTTGTTTTTGAGGGTTCTTGAGGAATTTGGAGTTGGTTGAAACCCTAAAACCGCTCTGAACACGCGCAAAATGGCCACAGTGTGTAGTGGACATTTTGCGCACGTGCAGTGCTGTTTTTTCAGGCACACAAATTTTAACGAGAACGGATGAAGTATTGGCCAGTTTTCATTCTGTTCTCGCAAAACTTGGCAAGAAGACAATTATCGCTGAGACTTGGCGAGATAGCGAGGGCGAGTTTCAGTCCTAATCTGTACAGAGCTACTTATGACTGGTAACGCTACAGAAATGATAAGCAGAACTAGTAGTATCCCACTGTGACACGCAGGCCCTGCCTCTTTAAGACCAGGCTGTCCATTACTGAGGAAGCCCCTTCCAAGAGGGATCAAAGGGAGCCAGCCTCAGGAGGAGTCCGTCTTGGCCTGGCTGCAGAAGGGGTCAGACATCCAGGCAGGAGCTCAAACTGTACGCTCTCCAGGGTCCTTAAAGGTAGGAACCTGAGGGGGAGAGGGATGAGCCCAGTCAATGAGTAGGAACATCCTGGAGCACCATCAGCAGAAGTGAGCCTCCCAAACTCGGGGTGCTGTCCGGAGACGGAGCTGCTGTCACTCTGCTTGGAAGATGGAAGCTGCAGCTCTGTTTTTGGCTGAGGGTTGCCCCAGGCAGTGCCACAGATCTGTGGGCGGCAGCCTAGAGCATCTGATGATCTGTCTGCAACTCTATGATATTGGGGAGGAGGGCACTGCACAGGCAGACTATGGGCTATGGCTACTGCTAGGTCCATGTAAACCCAGCGCAGGCGGAGCTGGATGCGGGGCTGGCCACCCTTGGACCAGGTCTGGGGGTGGTCTGTCTAAAAACACCCAAAGTGGTTTGAATCCTATTTTTTTTTTTTATTGGACCAACTGCTGTTGATGAAAATGAGCAAACGTTTGGGCCACAGAGAGCCCTTCCTCGGGCATGTGGTGTAACCAGTCAGAAACTATAAATTTCTGAAAGCTTTCTCATTTTCACCAACAGCAGTTGATCCAATACAAAATACGATTCGAACCACTTTGTCTCCCCCTCTGTCACTTGGGACCAGCACGGCAACCACACACGCAGTGATCTCCCCCAGTGGCTTCTGGTTCCAACAGGGGCTGAAAAGTGGCAAGCCTGCTGGCAGCGCCTAAGGGCCATGTGCCAAAGGGCACTTGGGCATGACCCTTGGGAGGGGCCGGGGGGGGGAGGGGCCTGGGGGTGTGTGGGACTAAAGCCCATACAGGATTTGGGAGGCATGGGATTGGTGGGAGGATATGAGTGGATTTTATTTCCCTGTGTTTAGGGAGGTGGGGGTGGGTTGGGAGGACTTGAGAGGATTCTGTATTATGGTTAGGGTATGGGTGGGAATTTAGGAGGGTGAAGGATGGTGAGGGACTGGATTGAGGGGGTGGGGGAGTGGGAACTGTACTGGTTTGAGGATGAGGAATCTTCCCCCACTACCAGGCTGGTGCAGCTGGAGTGGGCTCAGTTGTGGGGGGAAGGGAGAGGGCATGGCCATTGGGGTCATGATGGGATGGGGAAGATATGGCCCCAAAGGGGGGGTGTTGTTGTTGCGTGTCCTGCTCACTACCACCCCCCCAAGCAGATGGGCAGGTGGTTCATGGTCAGAGAGCCCCTGTGCAGCTGCTGTTGAATGCGAGATCGGTATAAGGTATTGATCCTGGACCATGCTTCCGATCTCTTACGTATCACAGAAACCTGGCTGGACACTGAGTCGGGGCCTATTCTGGCTGACCTTGTTCCGGCTGGGTATTCCGTGCAGCATCAGCTGTGGTCGGAGGGACTGGGGGGTGGTGTAACCATGATTTTTAGGGAGAGGTGGTCTGTTAGGAGGTATCTGATGAAATCCATAGTCGGTATTGAGGGTCTCCATCTTGTGATCAATTTGGCAGGGGACAGATTGGGGACTGCAACACCACCCCTGACACCAACTCCGCCAGTGCATGTAGGGAGGCTGCTGCACAGGCGGGTGCATGGTATAGAAGCAGCACTCCCAAAGACATTAGTCTTGGGGGACCTCAACATCCACGCTGATGCCGACCTTGGGGGAGTGGAGCATGAGTTCATGGCTGCCATGAGAACCATGGGCCTGTCCCAGATGGTTATCGACCAGACACATCAGGGGTGACATACCGTAGACGGTATGTTTTGCACTGGCCTTGAGACAGGGGTTTGGTTTATAGGGGAGATATCAGCGGTGCCCTTATTATTATTTATTTTTATTATTTATTGATTATAAGCATTTATATAGCGCAAGCAATGTACCTGGCGCTTTACAGAGAATAAGATACACGGTCCCAGCCCGAGAGCTCACAATCTAAAGACAGGGGGAGGGGAGACAGGGAAGGGGGAACAGAGGGAGAGACAAGGGATGCAACAATCATGAGGATGTGAGAACTCGGGTACATGTTCTTGACTTGGTTACAGTACATTGGGAGTTTGCAGATAACAGGTGGGGGATAACCCTGGGTAGGGATGGTTAAAAGGAGTTAGGAAGGGCAGAGCAGAAGAGGTGGGTTTTGAGGAGGGATTTAAAGGTACGAAGGGAGGGGGCAAGGTGGATGTGGGCAGGGAGGGAGTTCCAGGCATGTGGGGCAGTGAGGGAGAAGGGACGAAAATGGTTGGGGGGGCAGGGGAGGCATGGGAGGGTGAGGGAGGGGATGGAAGAGGAGCAAAGTACTTGAGCAGGGGTTCGGAGGGAGA